>OV281345.1:6611835-7215780 GCA_923062675.1 Marasmarcha lunaedactyla | reverse complement strand
AATTTGGTGCCGTGACCAGGATAAGTAAAAAAGGGTAGATCATCAGTAAAATTAGTTAAATATTACTGTGATTTAGTATAGTTACCTCAGTAGTAGCTAAGTGTAGAATGAGTAAGGTAGAATGAGTATTATTGGCATAATTTTTGATTAAAATGTATTTAAATTCCAGTGGCTTCAAGGCCACAATTTGTTGCTTGTGACCTAGGTCGAGGTTTGAAAATGTGACAAGGGTTTGAAATAAGTGGGGGCGACTATTTCAATGTTAAATATATTTAGTATTTATTTGTGTTTATATACATCAAGACAATTATATTATTTATTATTACACTGAAACATTCAACACACTGTTACTCCACCACACTAGTTAGTTTATATATTTTATTTATTTCTGTTATATATTTTGGATTCAACCATTTAACAGTTTAATGTTGAGTTCTTCATACATACTAGTTTACATGGCCTTTGGATGGTATTTTTCCTTTCTTCTTTAACAGTAATTAGCTGGAAGGTACAAGTAGTGAATTAGTAAGCAAAGTGGTAGTCTAGGTAAAACTTAGGTAATATTGTGAAAATGTTATATGTATATTTCTTCTTTGATAATTGGCATATTATTTAAATTTTAATTGTAAGTTTTCAAAAAATTTAGGTAGATATTTCTTGCATAGATTATAATTTTTGCTTCACTGCCTTTATTTTTAATTACTTGTATTCTTATTATCAATAATAACTGAAATATTCAATTACTGTGTTTCTATTTTTATTTTTAAGTTATTATTTATTGTTTTTTATTTTTATTTTGAGTGTTACTTTCAGGAATTTTTATTCATAATTATTTTTTCATTGTTTGTATTCTTTTCAGCATTTAATTTATTTTATTTAACACTTTATGGTATTATGACTAGAGGTTAAAAGTGTAATAGATAGTAATTTTATAATCCAACTATATTCAAATGTACTGTTTAACATAATATCAATTTTCTTTTTGGGTTTGATAACATGGTTCAATATATTCTGTCATTCTGTTAGAGCAATCAATTGAATGATCTTATTGTAGTTTGATTTTTACAGCCTTCGTTGATAGGTTATTTTAGAATTCTGAGGTGTTTTACAGGTTTGTTTATTAGATTTAATCAGATTTAGAAATGTTGCATATTAGGTTATGTAGTTAGGGAATGTAGGGTGTTTTAGTACTTTTAATTACTTATTTAGGAAAGTTATTCATTTTATTAGATATAGATTAGGTGATTGAATATTAAAATAACTACAAAATTGAATAGTTTATAATAACTGTTTTATTATTTTGTTTTACTGGAAGTCTAGATAGGCAGTTCCAAGTTAATCGTAATAGGATCTTATTATGATTCGTATTACTAAACACAAAATGGTAACATGGTGGGCAATTCATGAGATGAAGCACGCACAATTCATATCTTGTAATTCGGTTGTTTATAGTTTTACAGAGAAATTCTTAAAATGTTTCATGTAGTATGAGTTGCGTAGGTGTCAAATAGTTGAAATCATAAAAAGTTACCCAAGACCAATGTTTGAAGAAAACATTGTATAAATCAAACACTCACTTACTTCAAAATAAAATGTTTCAACTCACACTAATTCAAAGGCCGAATAATAGAGCTTTATCACATTTGACCACTTGAGTGGATATTTTTCATTAGTGTTAAACATGTGCAAGTGGAGAATTTTAAATGTTACAACATTAGGTTACTAAAAACGAAGAACAAGACGTGTTAGTTTAGCGTGTAAAAGGATCCACTTGGAAAAGTATTCAAATAAATAATGTTAAGAATTACGGCATTTAGTTACAGTTATTAACACTGGAACGTGCGTGCGTTTGTTTACTTTTTGGTTTTGGTTCCTTACCCTTATGGGAAGGCAAGGGATCTAGCCCATGCAACCTGTTGTTTACTTTTTTAATTACTGCGATGACATACTTGCGAACAGTTGACAACAAACTAAAACGAAATGATTTTATGTGTTGAGTCGTGATCACCAATTCACCATTGTTTTTATGATTAGTTGTGTTGTTAGTTAAGATATGTAACGTTCCAACAGTTATTTATAAACATAAGTTTCACATCTTTATGAAATATAAAATAATCGGCACAGTTACGATTCTATTTTCGGTGTGGTGAAAAATAATTTCATTATAATCAAATATGAGTCAGATTATGAAATGAATTGAATAGGGATGACAATTATATCTCCATTTTACAAAAAGAGAAAATGTTGAGGATTTGCAAGTAATTCGGGAAATGAATTACATTTACACAAATTGACCAATGTGGACATTTAAGATTCTCTGATGTAGTGACTTTATCTTTTGAATATAATTGTTCCGGTAATTAAGGGTATTTAAATTACAAAGTTCTACTTATTAACCACAATTTAAATGATTGAAAGAATTATATGTGCCTACTTTGTTGATTGATCATTATTTTTTTTAATATTTTCAGTGTTATGTCATTTCGGTGTTTATAATAGTATCTACAAAGTTTATCATTTTTGTAGTGTTGGAGTTAATATAAACTTTTGACAGACAAATACTTTGTTTCGTGTCTATCAAATTATCAATCCATTTTAGGTATTCAGTGAGTTTATGGGTGAGTTTCTGAATAGTGAATGATTTAAACGATAAAGATTTAAACGTCATTTAACAATTGCGCGTGGGAGTGGATGAAATTAATCAGTGTATTTTTTTTTAGATAGGTTTATTTGTTAGGAAGTAAAATTATTAGGTTATATACTGAGACGAACGAGTGGCGTAGTGGTTGGTGGTCCTGCCTCGTGAGCCGGGGGTCCCGGGTTCGAGTCCTGGCTGGGGCGTTGGTTTGTGTGTTGGGTATGGGTGTTTGTTCACTGGTCAAGGTTGATGAGATTTTGTTCTGCGTTTCCCCACCGTTCGCTGTGTGGTGACCCGTGGCATACAATAACGTTACATCATCCAGATTATACAAAACCATTATATTTGCAATCAAATAGTTCAGGAGAAGGGCATTAAGAGGAGCCGAATTAAGATGGACAGTGTTTTGTCCCGAAATTCATTACATGGAAGTTAATGGAAATAAATCTTTAATATCTGATAAATAAAAACACATTGTAATAGTCCAGTATCTAGATACTAGTATCCATAACACAAGATCTTAATGATACTTGGTTTGGCTCTGGGTAATGTGGTGTGATTGTTAGTAATGTTGTTTATTTATCATTATTTATTTATTTATAATAGGAACATGGACAACAAGTATTGCATATAATTTTATATATTAATATTTTTCTAAATTTCGTAACGTCACTTTTACCAATTAGCACGATTTAAAAGGAAAATGTATTGGTATTTTTATAGGTTTATATTATGTGTAGAAAGAATGGGTTGGTGACTCAAGTACCTTTTTTTTTAGTTACATGATTAACTTTATAAAAGTTAGATTTATTATTTCGTCGCCTTATCACTTTCATCAACGTTTTACTTAATACTCACATACATGGCGCATACATCGTACTAATTTTGACTGGGTTTTGCAAGTTTGATCATAGATCACATAGATATATCTGGAGGGGTATTGGGTGGTCATTTCCGAAAAAAAAGGGGAGGGGTTTAATTTGGTTCTTTTACTAAAACTAGAAAGAATAATATTTACCTTGTAAGTTTAAAGGTGCCGTTTATTTTTGATATAAGTATAAATACTTCCATTTGTTCCTTTCTATTGTAAATTATTACTCCAGTGAATTTCGTAATAATTTAGGGGGCGATTGTGACGGAACAAACTCGAGTCTTGTGTATGGGGCGGAAGTATGGTTTCAATATACCTGCTAATAGCATTTGTCAATACTGATTTACTCAAGTTATTATAAAAATATCTGTTTGTATATTAGTATAAGTTAGTAGATATAATTGTTGATATATAGAATCTTTAAATGGAAGAAAAATTACTCATAAAAGGATGTTGTGACGGAACAAGCTCGAGTCTTTTGTATGGAGCGGAAGTATAATCTCAATATAGGTACCTGCTGATAGCAGTTGGCAATACTGATTTACTGAAGTTATCAGTTAGTTCAGTTAAATTCATTTACCTTGCTAAAGAATAAAAAATTAGAAAAAAAATTATTAATTTAATATTGATATCTGGTTCTCAGAATTTATGTACTAATTTGATATAGATAGATACATCTAATTAATGTTCCTAAAGGTAAAAAAGTATAGCAGTTTGGGATGCCTATTTTTGTTATTAAGTTTCCCTTCCGTTGTTGATACGATCTTATGGGTGGTAATTAATTGCAGGAAAATATTTGATGATGCTTTCGCATTTACACATAGATTTTATTTATTCATTATTTATTTATTTATTTATTTGCTAAACAAAATAACTCTACAGTAGTTACACATAAATTAAATTAAATAAGTAATTCAAGGGTGCATTCTTTTATTTTGTTGGTAAATATGACTGGAGATTGTCGCGGGTGCGTGGTGCATGGTGCCCCGTGGGAGGGAGTTCGGGCTTTCTTTTGGGTAGAAATAGGGCAGTAGGCCGGAGGCACGGGATCAGAATTTCAGTCTCGGGAAATGGACGTGTGAGTCTCGGTCGGGAAACGAAAGTAACCCAAAAGTTCTGCCAGTTTGTACCCAGTTTAATATTTAGTTTTTTTTTCGGTTGTTTAAAAAGAGAATATAGTGTTGAGTTGAACGTAGGTCCAGTTTTAGGTGAGTGATTATTTTAGTACACATTAATAGGGAATTTCGTGTTCACGAAAGTTCTGCCAGTTCGTAGATAAAAGTTTAATTTTTGAGTATATTAATATTAAATTACGTTATTGCGTTAGAAGGTGAATCCTGTTATAGAAGAGCGTTTATTTCGTTTAATACTGTAGGGTAATTTAACAGGGAAATTAACTTTTATAGTATATTTATTTAAGGTCTTGATTTATATATTAATATTTCGTGTATTTTATTCTTTATATGTATTTTATTATATATACTTATTTAATATATGTAAGTATATATATACTTACATGTTATATTTTATCTTACTTTGTATTAAAAGTAATTACGCACACACACACAGAACACAATACATCTATAGGTACTGATAAACTAAAAATGCTCATTTGTGACGTGTTTATATTCGTCTAAATATAATGTATGTAATGCATTACAATGGTGAGATATACTAGAAGGTTATTTGATTGAGTCAAAATAATTTATTTAACACACTCAGCGTGCTAGTCTCCAACTTGGTGAAGTTTATTTACTCTTTATTTTCTCCCTTTATCCTCATGTCAATTGGCTCACAACCACACAGTCGTTGAGGTCTCTTGTAACCATTTTCATTGATCTGACTATCTGTTGTTGCTATAAGGACGAGTTCCGGCTCATCAGACTCAGGGAGAAAGTTGGTTCAGGAACTTCTTGGCTGAATAATTGACAAATATTAAAAACTCACATTTCCTTCCTTCATTTATGTTCATTCTGCGACTTGTTATCTGGCATAAGACCAAACAGTGGTTGAAGTCTCTTGTTGTCAATTTCAATGATCTGAGCTTCTGGTGTTACGACAGGATGACACTCCGGTGCATCAGACTCAGTGAGGAAGTTGGTTCATGAACTTCTTGGCTGTATAATTAACAATGTCATGGAATGAATAATAAATCTATTTATTCCTCTCCTTCATTAATATATTTATTTCATGAATTATTAACGAACATAATACTAAAGTCATTGGAGTTTCTGGTTTCATTTTCATTGATCTGACTATCTGTTGATGCGACAAGGACGAGTTCCGGCTCATCAGACTCAGGCAGAAAGTTGGATCTAGAACTTCTTGGCTGAATAATTGACAAATATTAAAAATTCTTATTTCTTTCCTACATTTATGTTCATTTTGTGACTTGTTATCTGGCATAAGACCAAACAGTGGTTGAAGTCTCCTGTTATCAATTTCAATGATCTGAGCTTCTGGTGTTACGACAGGATGACCCTCCGGTGCATCAGCCTCAGTGAGGGAGTTGGTTCTGGAACTTCTTGGCTGAATAATTAACAAATGTCATGGAATGAATTATGAATTGGGTTTGGAAACTTTTGCCTGAATAAATAACAATTATCATGAAATAGATATTAGAGTTACCCTTCCGAAAATGATCCAACTTGGAGATTACACTACTTAGATTAAATTAAAGTATCTGCAAGGTTTGGGTTTGTGATATAAATAACTTTATTCAAGATTGTGGAATTTATTGTTAGCTTTATTTATTCTTACAATCTCACCATATTCCATCCTCTACTTATCTTTATAAACTTATTTACTTACAAAGTATTTTTATTTTATCATTATTATTCAGTACTAACACTCGGGTGTTGGATTGGTGAATCCTGGAGAGAGAAATTCAAAAAAATGAAAGGATGTCTCTCACATGACTAGGGCGAGGATAGGGGCCCTACTCACACCCATTTTTTATAAATTTCCAATTCATTTTAATTTATCAAATCCATTTCAACAGTTCTTTATTACCTCTTATTATATATTGTATGTATTTATTATATTATATATTTTTATTACTATAATAATTTACATTGCATTCTTAAAACATTCTTTGTTTCTTATCTTTGTCACATACCTCGGAAAAGAACTTGGTTACTATGCAACACAACGAAGAGTCCTACCCAACCTTAGACGATCACACCAAATAAATATTGTATTTTTTTATTGATAAATCTTTATATTGTGCCAATTACAATTTCTCATTCTGTAGTTTATAACTGAAGGTTTTATATATATTTTGAATAGGAAATATTAGAATAAAGTTGACAAATATATGTTAGGTTTTATATTATATTTATGTATCTATTTTAAATAATTATTTATGACATTCCCTTATATGATCAGAGAGCAGATCAGGAAGGGGTGGTCGTCACAGGGGTGACTTCGCGGATGACACTAACTACACCTGCTTTAAAGTGCGTTTATGAAGATTTTCTCCATAAACATTAAAATAAGAGACAAGTCCAGAACAGACTGGGGCGCGCTTCTTAATCGAATAACTTGAATTATAAATTAATTTGATTAAACTATTTACTTGTTTCTATCTGTTTACCGTATTCCAGTAAAGGTGTAATATCCGAATCGATTGTCACGAACACCTTCGAGGCGAGAGCTGCGTCCGTGCTTTTGCAGGAAGACGACGGTGGCGTCGGGCTCGGGCGGTGCGGCCGGGGCTCCACCGACCACCGCTACCGCCACCCGAAGGCTCGCCGCCAGCACCACACACCTAGCCAAAAGCCACATCACTAACTAATACATTAAAAAACTGTACAGTCTCTCCGCACGAAACAGGAAGTAACGCCTACAACTAAAACTTCGATAACGAACCGTACAGTAACGTACCTACTAAGCTGGTTCATCTCAATCCTCCTGATAATGCCCTGCTCTAACATTTTAAATTAAACCACGAAAAACAAAAACTTTTTTAATAAAAAAATACAGTATGTAAAGTAACTAAAGGCAATATGAAAAAAGTCAAGCTTGCACGTGGTACATATTTACTAACATTAAAGTACTGGTTGGTTTACACGTATCAAATAGTTAAGTTGGTAACTAAATTTTAACGAAATGTCAGAATGAAAATTGAACTCTACTTTAAAATTTGTTGAAGAATATTTAAAACAAAAATGCTTCTGGATTACATTCGAAGTAAAAACTTGAGAAATAAACTTATTTTTCTAGAGATTTTAATTTCCGAAACAAATTCTACTCTGACATCGTCCAAAAATTCGCTAATCTAACCTACAGAATTGACTTAGCTTTCAAGAATTTTTGCCAGTTCTTCTTCACAAAGGTTTTTCCGAATATTTATTTCTCAACATTGACAATTACTTGCTCTTATTGACGTCAAATAAAACATGGCTCTAGCACCAGTTCGGAAAAACCTTCGTGAAGAAGAACTGGCAAGAAACTTCACGGGTATATTTGTTTCAAAGTCAAATTACTCTCTCTTTAAGTTAAGTCTCTTTATGCCTATACAAAATTATTCTTATCTGCATCTGTTAGCTCGGCAAGTCTCCCTCCCCCCAAGTATCCAAACGACGAACACGAACTTAATACTCTCTATCGATGTGATAACATCACTTGAAAATATTAAATCGATACCTTAATTAATCGTAACGTTATACGTAACATACAAGAAGAACAAGTGATTTGTATAAAACATCTCTAATTCTACTTGAATTATCATTTACTCTGTATTCATACTTCATAAACTTATAAAAACAATAAAACTCGACATAAAAACAGATATTCAACAAGTGCAGTGTGGAAAAACAATCCGAGCAGTGAAATACAGTGCCTCAATGATATTATACAAAGAACAAAGTAATCACTAACGGTCATAATAACCGAAATATCTGAGATTCATAAGTACCACTAATTCTCTCTGTATCTTAATGAACGTCGTCGTGGACGAGCGGTAGGCTAGTTGCACTGCGATCTATTAGGCCCGGGTTGGAATCGTGTACCGGCAGATATTTTTTGTTTCTTTTTTACTTTTTCAAATTGTACTTTTTGAACTAGTGGTGCTAATTGCCATTAACAAGACAATATTTTGTGAGGAAAAAAGCCACTTATGCTGTTTAGAGAAAAATCGTTTTTTGCTTTTAACTAACTTTTTGCTTTTTTTTAATGGCAAAACATTGCGCTGGTTGTATGCAGGGCCTCAAGGATAACCAATTTGTGAAATGCACAAGAAAAGTATAACTTAACTTGTGCAAATTTTACTAAGAAACAATTTGCAGATACATCACCATCAGCACTGCAAATCTGGAAGTGTCAATTGTGCAAAAGTAAGGTTCGCAAAAATGACAACCCCACCACTCCTATTCGGTCTCCTTTAGTCGCTCACGCAGCCTTTGAAAATGTAACTCGGCGGCCAAAAATTAACCTACAGAAAAGTCAGGATATTAAGGATCACAGCAACTGTATTCAAAGAGATGAACTCCGAGGAATCATTTCTGAAGAAATACAAAAGGCTTTCAACCTTATCATGGCCGACGCAATAACAAAAAAATTGGGAAACGAACTTAAGGCAATCCGAAAGGAAATCGCAGACTACAATAATACAATAAAATTTATCAGTGATAAATTCGATGACATACAAACATCAGTTACAATAACGAGTCAAAGAGTTACTACAGTAGTAAAGGAATGTAATGAATTTAAGGACACAGTATCCAAATCAACTCAACGCATCAATCAAATCGAACAATACTCCCGCTCTAACAACATTGAAATACAATGCGTACCGGAAAATAAGTCAGAAAATCTACTGTCATTGGTGAAACAATTAGGGAAAACTATCAAGTTCTTAAGTGTGCTCGTACGGCTAAGATCAGCCCAGATAATGCAAGACCCAGATCAATAATAGCCAATCTAAGCAGTCCAAGACTTAAAGATGCGTTCCTATCCTCATGTGTAAAATTTAATAGAAGTAATCCGGATGAAAAACTAAACACCCGACATCTTGGTTTAGGAGGAAACAAAATGTGCCCGAGCATCTAGCACCGGAAGCAAAAGCATTGCATGCGGCCACAAGAAAGAAAGCGAAAGAGCTCAACTACAAATTTGTCTGAGTTAGGGATGGCAAAATCTTTATGAGGAAGCAAGAAAATTCAGGTTATATCTACATTATTTATAATGAAATATTCCGCTGGACAGGAGGGGGCAAATATACTGCACAGATACGAAGTTTATTGTTACTATTATTCATATCGACGTTAATCCACAAGTCCTCACGATCAGTTTCATATTCTGATATTCTTTGAGATGAATATGTTTTTTTAACCGCTACTAGTACACCCCCACCAGATTTGTTAGGATGAAAACCTGAAGTATAACGATCCCTCCTATAAACTACATATCGATCATCTAAGAGCTCAGCATCAAATACATTTTCTGTAACCATGTTTCGGGTAGAATGATGATGTCATAATCATTTGACAAGACGTTGTGTAGTAATTCATTCGTTTTAGTGTTTAAACCACGAGTATTTTGGTAGTAGATTTGTAATGGAGTCATTGTTTACTACCATGACGTTTACAGTAAATATCCTTAGGCAAGTTAACCAAATAAAAGTCTATACCTATAAGATTAGACGATCAAACATATCATACTGTACGCCTGACCCAAAAAGCAGTTCCCTCGGTTGTGCCTTAACTGACTTTGCTGCAATGCATAATTTAAAACAGTATAATCATTTGAGAAATTGTAAATCAAAGACTCTAGACTTAATATTTAGTACACTACTACTAGTTAACGTTAAAGTAACCGAACAACCATTAGTTGAAGTAAATCCTTTACATCCAGCCGTAGAGTTTAATGCAGAGAAAATCGAAGTTAAAATGTTAAAGCCGAAAATCAAAGCAAAAAAGAATTTTTTCAAAGCTGATTACGACGCAATAATAAAACAACTTAGCGATAAACAATGGGACACCTTGTTATCTTCTAATCTTAACGTTGATGATATGACCAAAGTATCCTACGAGATTATTAACGAAGTAATAGACACATATGTACCGACACGAAAACCTAAAAACAATAAGTTTCCGATCTGGTTTATACCTGAATTAATTAACTTGCTTAAAGAAAAAAATAAACATAGGTCAAAATTTAAAAAACATAGGAGCCCTCGGGACCAAATATCCTTTGATATATTAAGGGCTAGATGTAATAAACTACTGATAAGCACACATCGACAATACTTGAACCGAATCTAATTAACCGAGATTAATATTAAAAACTATCGCCCAATAACATTGCTCCCCATATTCGCAAGAGTCTTTGAATATCTGTAAAAGCCCATTTTGACTTGGCATCTCAAATGCAAAATAAGTCCTTACCAGTATGGATTTGTCCAAATTCGTTCAACATGCTCTACTCATTTGGTGGACTTTGTAGATACAGTACCGAAATCTATAGGCGAGCGCCTACACTTTGACATAAATGTATATACAGACTTTAGTAAAGCTTTCGACAAAGTAAGCCACCACCTACTCATAGCAAAGTTGCGGAGCGTTGGAATTGTGGGAAATATACTAAATTGGTTTATTTCCTATCTCAGTAATCGGTCTTCAGAGGTTGTAATAAACGGGTAAGCTTCTAACTCATATCCTGTACTCTCTGGTGTTACACAGGGATCGCATTTAGGGCCTCTTTTATATAATATTTTTATCAATGACATTGTTTTATGCTTTAAACACTCCAATTGTTATTTATTCACTGACAACTTAAAAATAACCCGTAGTATAGGTAATAAAAATGATGAGGCATTATTGCAGAAAGATCTGGACAGATTCGGAAAATGGTGCGACATGAACAGCATGACACTTAATATTGACAAATGTTTCCGTATTCGTAAACGTAGTTTAAATGGTCCGATATATTACTTATTGAGTGATAAAATAATTAAACACGTAAATTATATTAAAGATTTAGGAGTTCAGCTTGACGGAAAACTGCAATTAAACAAGCACATCGAGGAAATTACGACGAAATCCTTGAAAATGCTTGGTTTTATAAATCGCAATACAAAAGACTTCAAAACGCGGCTACAAACGCGGTTGATTAGTAGCAGGTTGGAATATTGTTGTCAAGTATCGAATCCCTTCTACGCTGTACACGCAAATAGAGTCGAAAGAATACAAAAACTATTTTTGTGGCATCTTTGTATTAAAGATGCATTGGGAAAACAGTAAGCAACATATGAAGAGCGTTTGGTCTACTTTAAAATGCAATGTTTATCATCGCGTCGAAAATTTCAGGATTGTTTGTTTTTGTACAAGGTGGTAAACGGTTTAATAGATTATTCTAATTTAATACATAAATAACATTGAACTAGACGTTCCTCCAAAGGTTCCCAGACTCACAAAAACCAAAAAAACATTTTTCAATACAACATCTAGGACTAATATTGGGCATTCGGCTCCATTGGTAAGAATGTGTCGATCATATAACGAGCTCAGTAATCAAAGCGACATCTGTTTACAAATAACATAACTAAATTCAAGTCTGCACTACGCCAGAAATTGCTATATTACAATAACCTGTTCGACATCTTGTAAGTTATTATTTTATTATGTATTCTTTGTTAATAAATCTAACTATGTAGTTTTTCTAATTTCATCCATGTAAACAATTTTATCATTTTATCATTCATATAATTTGACATAATTTTAATTTTCAAATTTTTTTTTGTGGTAACGTAATTTTGTTAATATATTACAATAACCTGTTCGACATCTTGTAAGTTATTATCTTATTATGTATTCTTTGTGAATAAATCTAGCTATTTACTTTTTAAATTTTATCCATGTAAACAATTTTCATTTTATCCTTCATAAAATTCGACATAATTTTAATTTTCTAATTTCATTTTTGTGGTAATTATAAAATCTATTTTATTTGACTTATATGAAATGTTTTATACTTAAGGATTATGAAACAAAAACCGTTTTAATAAGCATGTTGTGTTTGCCTATGATTGGGCTGCATTGAATTTTGATTTTTACCTCGCCTTGTATTGTACATGTAGTATATTATGTAGAATAATAGTGTTTAATAAATCTTTGTGTATATATATTAATGTACGCCTTGTTGCCAACAAGGCGTACATTAATAAAAACAAAATTATCAAAAACCTAGAGATAAATAAATAAATAAATCGTAAAGACTAATTTCCGAGTTAAGACTGTTGTGGTTAAAAGTTAAAAGTATGCGTAAAGTTGTGGCATAAAATGTAACATTATTTTATACATGCAAGTTCCGCAATTCAATATGTTTTTAATAATAGAACACAATCATTTAAATAATCATTTCTAAAATCCAGAATAAAATTTAGTTCGAAATATGAGCTTGGCAAAGCAACAACGGATAGATACACTGCTGAGTGCAATAAACTAGTGCCTACCTAATATGGATCATAAGGTACCCAAGACAAAATAAAACACAAAGAGATGCAACCATGAACCTGATTAATTTCTATATATTGCGTTTATTTCAGTAATCTTGGTTACAACATATTTCTAGGACTTCCCAGTGAGTAATCAGAGGATACTCGTATGGGGAAGATATATCATACTATTTCTTTATTGTTGATTCATGTGGGACAACAGTCTGGCAACACAGTTTATTAGGTTAATGAGCGGTTTCCTTATGGCATATTCAATGTGGGGTTTTCATCACCAAGAGATGACTTTCGCGTTACTTTGGATATTTACTTTAAATTTTCATTCAATAATATAATAAATGATCAAAATTAGTATGGTAGTATTGCCATACTCCGATATTATTATATTATTGTACCTCTTTGTTAAAGTAGATTAATAAAAACAAATTAAAACTGTCTATTAACTTTGTACCATTTGACGTATTTTTATATCAAGAACAAAGAAAATATTACTTAGGTATAAATAATATTAGCATCAAAATGATTTCATATATATATCCGATAGTACGGACGTCTCGCTGACTACTTTCGACAACTTACGTAGTGCGTATGAAAATTTATTTATTCTGGTGCTGGCACTCTCTATATGCTCTTTCCATTTCAGATTAGAGTTAACTATTAAACCTAAAATTTTGTAGGAGGGTGGATTGAAAAGTTAGCGGCCTAATATAGATAGCGTTGTCATATTATAAAACTACTCTCATATGAAACCTAGACTCTTTGTCAGTCTCTGTGCAAATTTTCTCTGAGATACATGCGTAATTATTTATTTTATTCAACATAAAGTGAGAGTAAGTTTCATTAGTTTTGAAAATGGATAGTTTAGAACACGTGCCGTGATCAAATACCTCCACAAAAAACACTTAACTCCAAAGCAGATTCATGAAGATATGGTGGTTACTTGAGGAACATCTGCTCCGTCGTATACAATGATAAAAACGTGGACAGCTGAATTTAAACGTGGACGAGAGGGGCGCATCAAAGATCACCCCCGCTCTGGATGGCCTTCTACAGCTATGACTTCGGAAAACATCGAAAAAATATGTGATCTCATCATGGGAGACAGAAGCTTGAAGGTATCTGAGATAGCTGAAGCTATTCATAAGGATTTCATATGAACGTACACAAAACATGATCATTAAAGAATTAGGGTTCCACAAGGTGTCTGCAAGACGGGTTCCGCTGCTCCTCTCAGTTGAACAGAAACGAACTCGGCTTACGATTTCTAAGGACTGTTTAGAGCTTTTTCAAGCTGATCCAAACGAATTTTTGGCAAGATTCATCACTATACTCCTGACAACAATCCAAACAATGGTTGAGACCAGGATCTCCGACCCCCAAAAAAGCCAAGGTGTGTTTTTCAGTAAACAAGGTAATGTCATAGGTTTTCTGGGATTCTAAGGGTGTCATCTTGGTTATGACTTGGTCATCTTAGAAAGAGGTCAAACTAGAAATTCTGCATACTACTGCACACAATTACGTCGTTTACTTGAAGAAATAAACTCTAAAAAACCAGGATTGTTGACCAAGAAAGTTTTGTTTCATCAGGACAATGCTCGTGTTTACACATCTGCAGAATCGATGGCTCATATAGTTAATTGTGGTTTCGAATTGCAGAATTCCTCATCCCCCTTATTCACCTGACTTGGCACCTTCTGACTTCCACCATTTCCAAAACTAAAAAAACACAGGTGGAATGAAATTTTCTACCAATGAGTGGCCGTAGATGCCTTTTTTGAAGACCTTGACGAGACCTTCTATTTAAATGGGATCAAGGCTTTGGAGGGCCGCTGGACTAAGTGCTGTGACCTAGGAGGAGAATATGTGGATAAATAAATATAAAAAATTGCATTATTCCTGAGTTTTCTTATTTAGGTCGCGAACTTTTCAATCCACCCTCGTACATTTAATTTCTTTTATTTCTTGTCCGCAAAAGTCAATATTAAATGATGTTGAGTCATTATGTCTATTTGTGAAATTCATTATATGGGTTTTACTCAAATTATTTGTTAGATTATGTGTCATTAGCCAGTTCATTACTGAAGTCAATGTATTTTGGATGTAATTTTTGAGTATATTTATGTCCTTATTGTAGAAAATTAATGTACTGTCATCTGAAAATAATACCATGAAATGTGTAGTTATACTGGGGAAGTCATTTATATAAATAAGAAATAATTACGGCCCTAAAATATTACCTTGAGGAACGCCGTGCTTGACTTAGCTTAATTTGGAGAAAAAGTCAGTTTTGTGAGGAAATATGGGCACATTCTGGTTATTTGGGCAGCTTGCACTCTATTATGTCTTTCACTTACGCAAAAAAACATTTTTGTACATTTATATAATACAATAAAATTAACAAACTTAAATATGAGTCGTGTAACACGTATACGCTAATAATATTATAATGAGGGCTTTTCATTTCTTTTTTTTAAAGGTATTTCATTCGAAACTAGATGGCATTGAACAAAACTCAAGAGTCAATGTCAATCTCTTTGTTTGTTGACTGATCGTATATTTATATTATGATATATATTTATACCAGTTACATATTTAACATATATTTATTTTCAGTCACACACACACATCGTATAAAAGATTGATAATATAGTGTTCCTTGAGGTAAACTAGGTTATTTTATTTTATTCGTCCTTTTTCTTTACGTGCAATTTACTGAAATTAATATCTATGGCTCCTTTACCTTGCATTGTGCACCTGTGTAAAAATATCGGTACTCATCGTTTGCCCATATTCATATTCAAAAGAGCACTTTCGGGCGCATATTTTCTTTTTGTCTATCACTCACTCAGTCATTGCTCTTATCATTCTTTTTTAGGCTCTTAAGTTTTGATCAGCGCCATGTAATGTTGAATAAAGAACTATTTTTTATCGTAGAATGAAAAGCCTTCATTCACAAAATTAAATTTTTATTAATATTTTTTCTTCAATTTTTCATAACGAATATTTTTACATGTTGATCTCAATGATTGTTTTAAATGTACATATGTTTTAGTTTAAGTAATGTTACATTTAATTCGTTTAATTAATAATGAATATTTCTTTAGTTGATCATTTTGTAGACTCAATATAATTATTTTTGATTTAAAGTTTTTTTAGAAAATTATTGCTAAAGTGTGTTACTTATTATTGAAAATACAAAAATAATTATTATTAATGTTTTTTGGCTTTTTTTATATTAACCTTAAAAACCGGAAAACCCGAAAAATCCGAATTCCCCGGTTCTTCAATATATAAACCGAGTTATTCGGTTTTCTGAAAAAGTCGAGTTTTTGCAAGCCCTAATTGCTGTCAATATCAATAAATGCCAGTGCATCTCGTTCACATGTAAAACCAAACCTTTTGTATTAGACATGGAACAAATCATTAGTAACAGTGAAAATCATATGATTTTTTTTTCATATATCATATCTGCTATCCAGCTTTAGAATCACAGTGATAATGATTTCTGTTGGTGGTGTGATTTTGGTGAGAGAATTAGCACGGCGATAATGCGAGCGGCAGGATCGAGCGAGACGCACTTACTTACTAAAGTGTGAAGGGAATTTCATTGCTTATTTCTAATAAATTGTACCAAATAATACAGGTCTCAGATTTTTTATCATGTTATTTCTATAAAAAACAAGCTTTAAAAATTTAGTTTCATTCAAGATTACACCCGAACAAAGTGAACTATGTAGCTAAATACATAAATTGCAAGTTAAATAAAAGCACGTAAAAGCAACAATAATTGCTATAAAAATCATTCAAATTAATTACGGTGAGAAATCACGGCTAATGAAAAATCACTCCCACATGATATGTCATGATAAATACGCGCGAAGTACGCGAAGTACGCGTGGAGACGTGCCTTGCACTGCTCAGCAGGCATACAAATGAAGGAATTCTGAACCGCATTGTTACTTGTGACGAGAAATGGATCCTGTTTGACAATCGTAAGCGCTCAGCAAGTTGGTTGGACCCTGGTTCAGCACCCAAACAATGCCCTAAACGAAAACTTACCCCTAGAAAAGTGATGGTCACTGTTTGGTGGTCTAACGCGGGTGTAATTCATCACAGCTTCTTGCCAAACGGGACAAGCATTACTGCGGATGTGTACTGTGAAGAACTGAACACAATGATGGAGATGCTCGCACGTTTCCAACCAGCTTTGGTCAATCGTTGCCTAGTACCTTAAAATGACTACCTGTTCAATTATATACTATCTGAAGAATGAAGCGACTCATATAATAGCAATAGAACTTCACTTGGAAGTTCGTTTAATCATCTATTATATGAGTCGCTTCATTCGAAGATATATAAAGGACCCGTTCCTCCCGGAACTATTTATGTATGTATATTAATAGGTTTACACGATATTAAGTAGTTAAGTTGGTAACTAAATTTTAACTAAATTATAGTTTACTACATGTTACTTGTGTGTCCAAACGGATAGTACGAATACCGGTCAACTGTGGCAACTTTATCTTGAGCAAACAACTTTACCTGTGGGTATCTCGAGTTACATTTTACTAAATTATTTTTAATCTATGGCACGTAGAACATTTTTGCATTTATTCGTAGATTTCGTATAAAATGCTTGCATTATAAAAAGTGTTTTACGCATGCAATTTTAACAAATGTCAAAATACGACGTGTTTACGTGTGGTCATTCGTGTGTTTGATTATATGCTGCGTTCCGTTTGCCGATTACAGCGCTCACAGCGCTCATATTCCCGTTCCGATATCGATACGTCATCAAACGCCGCCATCTTCCCGCTCACAGTGTCAAAGCTACGGAGCATGGTCGCTGTGAGCGGTCTGTCAAAACTGACACATGACGTTACTTGTTATTGTTTTTATTAGTCGATTAAAGATTTTAAAAGCTTTCTTATTAATTTTATTTTGTAATAATATAAAAAAATGGCTCCTGCTTCATTCAGAGTCAAAGATCTTAATGAAATTGTAACTTTAGACTTAAGCAACGAACAATCAGAATGTTAGCGCGATATTTACCGTTTCGATTGCAATAGCACTAATAACACTTTTAGCGCGCTCAAACGAATCGGAACGGTTTTGAGCACTTTTAGTGCTGTGAGCGCTGTAATCGGCAAACGGAACGCAGCAATACTGGATAAAACTTGTGTAAAAATGAAAGGAACATAGTGCACTTAAAATTCTTTTTGAGTTAATGGTAAGTACCATATTCTCCAATGTTTTAATTCATTTACCAATTAAATACAACTGCAATTTTTTGAGTTATGGACGTAGGTAATGTCAGTTAAGGTTAGGTAAAATTAACAAACTTAGCATAGTGGCATCTTTACCTATTGCTAGGGTTGTCACGTCACGCACACTTAATATAACGATTTTTTCGAGTTGATACTTATATGACAAAATATGATTATATTTTTATTTTTTGTTTTTAAGATAAAGTGTGTTATATTTTTCGAAAATTAATGAAAAGAACTAACAGAAGTAGTAAGTTTGTTCTTGAGTTTTAGAAAGATTTGTATGATGTGAACCTGATTTTAAGCGATTGTTACAATCAATGATGTTTACAATCATTTAGATGGAAAGTTATAAATAAAAATAGTAGGTTATAAGATAAAGTATATACCTTTAGTTAAATGCTTTTTTTTCTTTGTAAAGTTTTTGGCATCCTTGGAAAAATACGTAGGTTTGTATAAAAATTCAAAAAAACGTGTGTTATCTTTACCTATTATCTAATACCTAAGGATAATGTCCCTTTAATGCTTATCTTAAATACTTAACATAATACCTTACGTCTTCTTAAACTAAACATTACATCTGATGTCTCAATATTTTTCAAGGGATATATTCAAGGGATCAATATTTCAAAGTAAAATTGGTTAGGTAAAGTAGCCAAATCTGTGTCAACTTTACCTGTCTTATTGAAATCTCTATAAGAATATATTTTTACGAGCTCTTGCCGCCACCCGCTTTGCCAACTTATGCACTTAACTAAAAAATCACGTCCAAAAGTGTTATGTGAGAAGCCCCGCCCACCTACTAAAACGAAAAATAGAACAAATCCTAATCTACTTAATCACTTGCGTACTAAATTTTAAGTTACCACTTGTCACTTATCTGACTGTTTACACGTAATTTTTAACTTAATATTTAGTTGCCAACTTAACTACTTAACGCGTGTAAACCGCACATAACGCGTGTAAACCAGCCATGACTCACTGTCATTTTATGTGCGGTTTACACTTATTTAGTTGAGTTGGTAACTAAATTTTAACTAAATTTTAAGTTACTACATGTCACTTGTGTGTCCTAACGGATTAAGTAGTTAAGTTCATAAGTTCAATGAAAATGAGCAGTGATGAATGTCAAGGAATTCGTCAATTCTGTACTAAGATATTTTGTGAACGTGATTTTGGACAAATTCAGAGAAGAATTCTATTCAAATATTAAAATCTTTACGAGAATATGTCTTTTTCTAAATTTTTTACCTCGTTTATTCTACAAGCATACCTATTTTAAATATTCTTCAACAAATTTTAAAGTTGAAACTAAACTCCACTCCGACATTAATAAAAATAAGGGAAAATGCGAAATAAATACGAGCTCTTTCCGCCACCCGCTTTGCCAACTTATGCACTTAACTGAAAAATCACGTCCAAAAGTGTTAAGTGAGAAGCCCCGCCCACCTACTTATACGAAAAATAGAACGAATCCTTATCTACTTAATCACTTGCGTACTAAATTTTAAGTTACCATTTGTCACTTATCTGACGTAATTTTTAACTTAAAATTTAGTTAAAAGAACATTGGCAGATTGCCGTACATGGTTTTAGTTAGAGTTAAAGTGGAGCGTTTAGAAGTCAAAAATATCTAAAACTATAGGATATAAATTCCACATCCACTTAAAAAATACGTATTATGGAGTAAGTCTAGGAACAATAATAATTGCATTTTCAATAAGTACGAGGCTGTATGGCTTAGACCCTTGCCTGATTAAACGAGCGAAAAGAAACAACAACAACATCAAAAAGTACTTATTTTCAGGTTATGATTTCAAATTACCTACATTTACATAGGTAATTACTAGGTACTAACCATGATAATAATGATACGTAAGTGTGCATCAATATATACCTATATAACTAAATGCGTACCTACAATTTATGCATTGAATTCGTGTAATTCGTGTGCCTTGATAACGTTATGAAGACAACCTATTCCAAACAACAAAGCTTAATCATAGTTTATAAAAATAACGGCAATGAGTCCTCGTAAGCGCAATCCTTAAACACAAAGAAAGAAGTCACGTTACGAATTATCTGAGTCCAATAAACAGTCCAGGTCAAAAATATCTAAAAGAATCGCAAATCATCATACGTTTTTATCTCAAACTCGCCGACAAAGCCAAAAGCTATACAGCCAAGGATAAGGACTCCTGTGAGGAAAAAATCATTTTCACTATGAGCAGAGACTAGTAAATAACTATAGAGTAACCATGTCTAACAAAATTTTGTGACTTGAAAAATAGTTGTTTTTAAGATAGAGAGATGGCGTTAGTTGTATTAGATTTACAAGTTATTTAAAGGAAATGTCACAACCTAGGCTAGGTCTTTGTACACCATCTAAAAAAATTGACAAATAAATGGTAATTATAGGAAAAATACAAATAATTTGATTTAATTAGTAGTTAGATGGTAAGAAAATAAAAAAGTCAACATTATTTGTGTTAGTTTTAGCGGGCAACATTGACAATGAGTCTTTTCTATGACGGAAGTTGTAAAGTAAAGTTAAAGAGGGGACAGCCACCTCACTCACAGCACACTTCATTCATATCACATTGATAGTTGTCTGTGTGTTTGATTGTTCGTTGCGCTTGAGTTTGTTTTTCGGTTTCTTTATAACTTTACAACTATTAAATAAGCTAAAAATACACAAAACAATGCAATTCAATTCTTTGGACTTAATGCCATAATCGATACTACACAAAACAAAAAGATGTAAGTAAACCTTAGCTGTCAAAATGACTTTTTTCCGCCATGATGTTTTTTGTTTGTGTTGCACCCTAAAAATGAACAATTTCATTTCCTACCAGTAAACAAAGTGTTTTAATAACAATTTAACAATCAAAAAGTGTTCTAAGCATCTTAAACTATTTTTTGATAAAGTGTACAAAGACCTGGCCCAGACTCCTTGCATTTTGGGACATATCTTTTAGTCAAAATAATACGTAAAAAAACTTAAGATGGCGCTGTTTACAAAATCATTTGATATTTCATTGCAAGTACTATGCGTAGGTATCAGGCGACAACAGACGTTGCCAGCTAGTGCATTATATTATTTGATGCTATGTTGCCGCTCTTATAATATAGTAACAGAAAACTTTACACCACCCCGGATATTGTTTGTAGTGTTACTGGGTTACTGCATTGCCAGTATATAATTTTTCCCACAAAAATATAGCATTTATCTCCACAGTTTGTTCTTATCTGCCTCAACATAATAAAACGACTTTCAGTGCATTTAATTAATAGGTATATCATATTTTACTTTATTTCTTGATATCGATAAAAATTATGTCTTAATAAGGGCATAATTTTTTATTTATAATGCATATATAACTCATAACTATTTTGCAGTAGTTAAAAAAATATTTTCTTGCTTGATTATTATTTAAAAAAATGTTCTTTATCCATCAACTTTTTGTTCTTTTTATGACAACATTTTATTTGTTTGACAATTTGAATTCTTTGTCGTTTATTGTTGTTGCTATGGGTGTGTGTTTGTTTTGGAACTTTTCCCTGCATTTCTTTGAATTCACAATATCTCTGCTCGCCTATTGTGACTCGTGCAAATTTTATGGACCTTTATTAAGCTTACGTTTTGGCTGCTACATATATCGTATAACATGTGCGTTTATCACAACTGTGATAATAAAAGATTTAAAAGTAGGTTATTATGGCAATTAAAATAAGGAGGATGGTAGTGCCCAGGCGTCTCTGAACAAAATAAACTTATACCAGTATGTTTATGGTCTTTTGTAGTTGTTATTTTATCATCTATAAAGTAAGAATAAATTACTATCTACCTATTCTTATTGAGTAAAATTATCAAAATCAATGATATAAAATGATGACATTTTCCAATTTCAGGAAAGGAATAAATCCTACTTGCTAAGGTTTCAGGTTATTTGACAGTTTTAGTCAGTATAAATACAAATATTTTGCATTACGTTTCTTGTCAATAATTCATATAAAAATTAAAGACGACAAGGTCCAAGCTATTTGAGAGCGACATCTAGTAATAGCTTGGATTTTAAGTTTTTCCCGAGTCACGAATTTTTGTATGGAGATGGTCAGTCTATAGTTATTTACTAGTCTCTGCTATGAGGAATATTAAAAAAATATTCTTACATAAAAATTAGTTCTTACATTCTGAAGTGATTATAATTTCCTATATTTAAAAATTATATCACAAAATATTTGCGCGAAGTCACAATCAATCCTATGTATCTCTGTATAATCTATGTATTAGTTAAAATTTTGTTACCAACTTAACTACTTAATACAATATGTAAACCGCACATTACTTTGACGGTCCGCTCGAACCGTTGTGGAAGCATGCGTAGATGATGGGCAACACTTAATTATCCATAGAGCATACCTTTCACCTTTATTCACTTGACTTAAAGTATATTATTGCATTTAGTGTTTTTAGAAATATTGCAAGCGGTGGCTTTAAACATTTTATTAAATAAATATTCAATAAACTTGGATATGAAGAACTATTTTATTATTCAGATCATGTAATTGGTTTTTGAGGACCATTACGAAAAGTAATCTCGACCAAAATTTTAAAACTTATCATCTTATATATCTCTAGGGATCAATATTTCAAAGTAAAATTGCCAAGGTAAAGTAGCCAAATCTGTGACAACTTTACCTGTTTTATATTTTTGTGCATTTTTACCATTGAACTACTATTACTAGCGTATAGAACGGACACCGCGAACCAGCTTTTTGTCCCAGTGTTTTGTTGCCGACCGGCAACAACTCATTCAGTCACTCGCTACCGCTCTTAGCGACCGGGTGCCGACTTAATGTCAAAACAAATATTTAAATTGCCGATTTGCGTGTTAAAAACTTGTAAAAACCAATCTACTGTGAATAAAAAAGATAGTGGACTAAGTTATTATTGGAAAGTAAATAAAATTTTTAGTTAAAACCAATAAAAACCATTTTTGTACATTATTTTCTATTGAACCGGGCATTTTGTATGAAAATCATAGATCAACGGTCATAGATTAAGAAAAGTTAACTGCACAGAATGGACACGCAGTGGTGGTGAACTATAATATAGGGATGACTTAGATGTAACTGATCATTACCCCACTGCTTCAGAAGGAGGATTATGTAATTCGAGCGTTTGTATGTATGTATGTGAACCAAAAAAAGTAGTTCATGAGTTACAGTCACAGAACCTATAACAATAGTATAGAAATAGCTTTGTTTCAATTCACCAGCAGTTCCACTGACACTTGCAAGTAATGCTCACCCGCAAATAACTAGAATTGTTCTCTACATCACCGGCCCCGTACGTTTACAAGCTCATTTTATAACCAGAGATAATGAACATTATTACCGTGACATCATCGTAAGAACCGCTGGCCCTAAAATGCACTTCATTTATACCATATTAGTAGTACACAAAAGAAATAAAATTCTCATGTAGGTTAACGCTCGACAAAAACATTTAAGAACATTTGCCTCAGCAAATCTAACGATGCCTTAATCATAAAAATTCACCCAGCCGAGTCTCCAATACGAGGTAAGAAAGAATATTACATACATAGATAGGCGTGAAAAACCCTCTTTGCAGTCGGGTAACAATAGTACAAAGAGAAAATCTAATGTATGGGCAAAAGCTAATTTTATATAATACCAATTTATATATAAATGATATTATTTTAACTTTATTTAAGTTAAAATAATATTTTTAATTATTTTCGCCTAAGCTATCGTATATATATCCACTTTAATGTTCATTTACGTATATTACAAAATATATATTCATTTTCCATGCAGTTAGGTAAAATTTTAATATTTTGTCCATTCTGTACCACTCGTATAATCTATTGGTATGACAAATTGCAATTCGTTGATTGGTCGAGAGATATTAAACATTATTGTAGCAATCCAAGCGCTGCATGTTTGAATCATTTGACTAGACAACTTAAATTTTTTGTAGCGCTGCATCTAATAATAAATTATTGAATAGGTAAAAATGGAATGTGACACAAAATTTGTTTTGAATAGCTTCTCTAGTACGTAGTACATAGTAACTCAATGATTTTTACGTATTTATTTAACTTTTATAAGATATAAAGCGTTGATCATGTAGACACATGTCTTTGCTTCAGACTATATCAAAATAATCTTTAAAAAGTATCATAGTTTTTTTTTTATTGCAAAAGGATAAGACGTTTGTCTTCTATCTCACCTGATGGAAAGTGGCGATGAAAACGAAGGTGTTACACGTCTATCCACGAGATACCTATTCACTCGACGCTTGAAAGAACTAGGACTATATTTATCTGGAAAAACAGACGTAGGCAGTTCATTCCACACCTTGGCGACCCGCACCAAAAAGGAACTATCGAAGCGTTTGGTTTGACTTCTTGGGATAACTAATAAAATGTCAAAAAATATGGTATTGTTGCTACAGTTGACGGTACCAATATCAGCAATACTAGAAAGTAACTAAAAATCACACAATTAGTCAAGCAGAACTTTTAAAATTAAAAATAAACTGCGTCCTCTGGTTTAAAATAAACGGTTTTTGCACATTTTTTATAATTTTTGAATATTAATGTATAATTGCAAATGCGTTGTGTTGCGCCGCCAAAAAATTTGCAACCGTAAAGTCTATATTTATCATACTATAAATGGAGATATTTATGAAATGTAATTGATATTTTTTTACTACATGCTATCTTAATTTTACTTAGTTATTTTAATTATATACAAAAGAAACCTATTTCTTTTTGATTTTGTGCAAAACATCGGCAACACTTTTTGTTAATGACGACACGGAGAGTCATGTACTGCGTCATCATAACGTTACAAACACTGTCACAGACTAGACGCGCCGAGTTATGTTAGGGCAAGCAGTGTGATCCAATGTAAAGATATTTTGTTTTCAAATGTTTCTATCACCGTAATAAGAGTACAAATTAGGAGATAAGGTATTAATAGATTCTACAGACGGTATCATAGTGATAGTGTGAAATTGTGGTGCGCTATTAATATCAATGGTTTATATTTTTCAGAGGCCCTCGTACTAGTATCCGCCGCCATGGCGTCGGACGAACAATTTTCATTATGTTGGAACAATTTCCATGCGAATATGTCGGCAGGCTTCCACGGCCTGCTGTCGCGTGGTGACTTAGTGGATGTGACGTTAGCTGCCGAAGGCAGATTACTGCAAGCGCATAAATTAGTTTTATCAGTATGCTCTCCATACTTCCAAGAAATGTTCAAAATGAACCCCACTCAACATCCTATAGGTTTGTATTTGTGTTGTTATTCGTTTTTACTATTTAGTGTAATTGTGATTTGATATTAATGTTCTTGTTTCTTTTTCAGTATTTTTAAAAGATGTTAGTCATTCTGCATTAAGGGATTTACTACAGTTTATGTATCAAGGAGAAGTTAATGTTAAGCAAGAAGAGTTAGCGTCATTTATTAGTACCGCGGAACAACTTCAAGTTAAAGGTTTGACCGGCAATCAAAATGAAGAAAGTTCCACGCCATCGAAACCAAAGCCGACCTCGAGGCCAGGCCCGAGGTCGTCGCAGCAAAGGCAATCCGTTATGACTAAGTTAGAGACTGATTTAGATTCTAAGCCCTCCTCAACTCCAGTAGCAGTTAAGCGACCTAATAGGCCATCAATAGCATCAAATAATTCTTCATCTTCACAAAGTGGACCTGCGAAACGTAAATGTGTTGATCCTTTGGAAGCCGGGCCATCCGGTTCGGCGAAAGAAGAGTTCGTAACGATACCTGATGAAGATGAAAACAATGCTGTTGCTCCGAAAATGGAACCTGAATTTGTTAATGAAAGCATGTGGGACGAGGACGAAGATGGTACAAACAATGACGATACAAACTTTGGCGAAGATGACTCTAATATGGAAATGACTGGTAAGAAATAGGAGTATAAGAAGTTTTTCTTCGTTCGTTGTTTTGTAGCTCGTTACTGATTATTTTAACGTTTCAGGATTCGATGGTTCTGCAACTGGCGATGGTAATATATCTGGCGGCGGAGAAGGTGGAGCTGTAGGTGACGCGCAAGGTAGGTTTTTAAGATGGTCCTCCTAGGAATCGTTTTATCAAAATGATTCCCCATCCGAAATGCCCACGACGTCTTTTTACGACTATGGGGATTTTTTTTATTGACTTGAAACATTGCGTTGAGAAAGTCGTGGATGTTTCGGAACGTAGAAATAGAAATGAAATTTGTAAGTTTTAGTTAAGATTAGTTCGTAGCTTTTTAGTTAAGAGCAATATTTTATATCTAGTAACTGTATGGTAGCAAGGTAATGTAAAGGTAATTGGTAATGTGGTATTTTGGAGCACAGGTGTGTACGACTGAAAAGTAAGCAGTCATTGGGTAAAATTCAAGTGGATGTTGAGTGATAACACGAAGGTTGTAAGTATGAAACTGGGTAACGTGCGGTCTTAGGAATTATTCATAAGATCTGGGAAGGAACTATGGTAACAAGGTATTATGGTAGCAAGGTAATGGTTGTGTGTTATTGTGGCGCACAGGTGCGTCAAACCGAAACTTTAACGTGATGTATATGGATACGAAGTACTCGCGGTAAGTATTAACACTGAAATATTGCGCTCGGTAGTAGTTTCATATCGAACGAAGTTGGATGCCAAGGCAGAACATAGTTTAATGAAGGGCGTTGCACCAGTCGATCGTCGTAGATAGATGGCAGAATTCATCGTTCTACGTCGATCTGCGGTTTCTGCCACCAGTGGATTTCGTGTCCTTCAAGATTTAATCGTATCTGAAAACTATGAAACTGAGTCGTACATGCAAAAAAGAGTAGCATTAAACTTTCGCCGTTATGGCTACAGGTTGGTGAGGATAATGGCTTTTATGGCTAGCTATTTGTCGTGCTATCAAACTAAAGAATCTACTTTGTTTAGGTTCCTTGGAATAGTCTTCTGAAACTAAAATAAGTTTGAGCAGATTTCATTTGAAAATAACTTATGTTGCCTACATTTATATGGATGTGCAGTCTTGTACAGAATTATTCCTTTTTACTTAGTAAATAAAAGCGCCGTTATGGTTTCTCGTTTTCATTACTGTAAACAAATTAGACGGGGCTCGAATCTGTTTTGTAATAGGTACCTGGAAGTAGTACTTGTCAACCACAAATCTCCGGTTAAAACCGGAAATGAAATTGGCATCTGTTGGTACGCGACAACGATTTGGACTTGTAGAACGGGGTCCCGTGCCCTGGTTGTAAGTGAATAAATGTATCGTTCTACGGGTAAAGGAAAGTATCTTTCTGTCGATTTTGATTTGACGGTGTTTTTTAATCTGCAGCGTGGTAATATATCGTTATAGTCGTTAATACCTTAGGTACGTTACTATTAAGTTAACCCTACTATGAAGTAAATACCTTAGGTACCTTTACCCGTAAAATAAAACAAATGTAGTAGGCACTACAAAATATTTAAACAAAAATGAAAGCCTAGAATTCGTATCTATATTTATTACAATTGAAAGCTTGCAAATACGTTCCCGACTTGTTTCAATCAGTACTGTCTTTGTATCGCAGCAATTAGATTCGATCACAATTATAGTTGGTTCAACATCTGTTGGTGTTGGATTCGTTCTTTCGGTTTAAGTTTCTAGAAATAGACGGCGCTATTAGGTTGAGTGCATTTAGAATCGCAAATTCAATAAACGAATCTAGCACTAACAATGTCGGCCATTTTTCACTACTCGCATCGAATAAAAGTATAATACTAATTAAAATAAATATTTTGATTTTTCCGCTTCAATAGGTAGTTACGTCACCGGACATACCACCCGCGACCGTTACAGTTAGAGCGTAGACGCAAACGCTGCACTTCTAGGTGGTACGATTCTGGGAACGAATAATATTAAGGATGTAGGTTTAAGATAAACTATGTAATGTTAAGTTAGTTCTTAAGATCGGACAGTCTGCATCTAACTCTGCGACCATAGGTTACTATTCTAAAATTAAGTTCCTTTATAAAAGTTTAAATAAAAGTTCTATTTTAAAAATCAAATAGTGTTTTTAAAAAGTCGATCCCAGTGCTCCCGAACTTGACTGGCGCAGCCGGTAGGATCGTGGTTTGCATGCATCGTCCATCAGTACGTGAAATAGTGAAAATTAGACTGTACATTTTCGTGAAAGTGAAAATTCTTCTCCGTGAATAAAAACAGACTATTTCTCTACACGTCGTGTCGGTGTAGCCTACGATCCGCGAACCAAAAAAATAAGTCATCGGAGGAAAATCTGGAAAATGAACGTGAGAGCGGCTGGTTGGTGAGTAAGCCTTTTCACCATTCATCGTATCGATTGTTCTGTTATCTTGAGATAGGACTTCTCTCATTTTAACTTAAATACTAAAGTGTACCTAGAATTAATGTGTTCCTATTAGTTTCTTTTCATTTTATCGATGAAACTATTGATTAAGTGATACTAGTGATAAGAATTTTAGTTAATTGTGTTTTATACTTTTACAACCTTTTATTTTTATAATCTTTATACAGTTTCGTGTTATTTTGTTTATTAGTTTTATTCTTGTACATTGAAAATGGAAGGGCAGGCTCAAATAAGGATGATTCCTAGTGAAATGCTAAAAATTATTCCCATGTACAACGGAGATAAACGACAGCTTAATTTATTCATTAGAAAAAGCGAATATATTATAGAGAAATTTATGGGAAATGATATTCAAAACGTTTATGTATTTGAATCAGTTACGAGTCGATTGACGGGCGAAGCTGCCTCTCTTATCAGTGAGCGCGATGACATCACGACTTGGTCACAATTAAAAGATTTGTTAGTTCAGTATTTTGGAGATCCGCGTAGCGAGGAATGTATTTCAATAGAGCTTGAAAATTTAAAGATTAAGTCTGGTGAGTCTTATTTAGATTTTTGTGGTAGGATACAAACTGTTAAATCTATTTTGATTTCTAAAGTTAATTTAATAGAGGATATTAGTATGCGACAAAGTAAAATTATAATATATAATAACAGAGCCCTTAAGGTTTTTCTTTATAACTTAACTGAAAATTTAGTACGGGTAGTTAAATTAAAGGCCCCAACCACCTTGGAAGAAGCCCTTGGCATAGTGTTAGAAGAGGTTGATTTTTACGATTGTTTTCATAAACAAAAATCTTTAGGCAACTCTTCTAACCCTAAGCCACAAAGTATACAGAGTACATCTAATCAACAAATAGTTCCGCTTAACCATAAATTCGGTATTCCTAATTTCAACCCAGGCTTTAAGTTCGGTATTCCCAATTTCAACCCAGGCCTTAAATTCGGCATTCCTAATTATAATAATAATCCAGGTTTTAAATTTGGGAATAATAATAATCAACCCAGATTCACTTACCAATCGAACAATCAAGTGCCTAGGTTTAAGTTTGGTATACCTCAAAACCAACAATTTCACCAACGTGCACCAATAGGATACAGACCGCAATTCGGATATAGACCCCAGGGCCTTCAGCCACAACCACCTATGACACCTCAACAATTTATGCAACATTATCAGAATAAAATTCAAAATAATCCGCAACCTCATAACTCGACTGACGTATCAATGCGTACCGCCCCACCTTTTAAACCTCAGCAAGGATTTCCGTTACACGAATTAGACTTATATGAGAATAATTACGCTTACCCGGAGTATGACCATGACTATGACCCTTCTTATTACCCTTATTATTGTGACTATGACCAATACACACAAATCCAAGACACTTCGCAAAGTGAGATGACGTTGACTGAAAATGATCAAACAGAACCATTAGAATTACAAAAATTTGACGAAACATCAGAAAATTTTCAAATTCAAGCCTCCACAAAACCAGAGAAAAAGTAGCGTTAAACTGTGACTCTAATACCTTACAATTACCATATATTTACATACCTGAAATTGATGCCAAATTTATGATTGACACTGGTAGCACTAGGTCATTTATTGCTCCTAGAAAAGCTTTTGAATATTTTACACCATATATGTACCACGAACCATTTGAGGTTATTAGCACACATGCCTCAAGTAAACACGATCAAGTAATAGAAGTACCTTTATTTCCAACTTTCAACTGTAACGAAATTCATAAATTCTACGTCTTCAATGTAGATTCACGCTACGATGGCTTGATAGGAAACGATCTTTTAAAACAAATTGGAGCAATTATAAATCTTAAAAGCCTTACTTTAATAACGAACACCACTAAAATACCTATAGTTCATAATAACCTAGATTATAAAATTAATTTACCCCCTCGTTGCGAACTGAAAGTTAAATTACCCACAGACACGTTTCAAGGTTTTGCTATTTTGAATTTTACTGAATTTTGCAAAGGAGTGCGGATGCCTGAAGCGATCGTAGCCTGTGAAAACGGTTATGCTTATACTGTAATTCAAAACACTAAAGATGAACATTTTACAATTACCGTTACTAGACCTTTTAAGACATTACAATACGAAATAACTGACTGTCACATTAATGCGTCCAACGTACAACAAAACCCTAGTGAATATGACAAATTATTAACAGAAAATTTATTTAAACTCCGGCTTGACCACATGAACGAAGAAGAACGACAAAGTATATTAAATTTATGTACAGAATATAAAGATATATTTTACTGTGAACATATACCTTTATCATTTACCAATGAAGTCAAACATTTTATCCGTACTAAAAACGAAGACCCCATTTACATTAAGCCTTATAGGCAAAGTCCGGTAATAGCAGACGAAATTAAAAATCAAGTAACTAAACTTTTAAGGGATAACGTAATAAAAGAATCCTTCTCACCCTGGAGTGCACCGGTTCATCTCGTACCTAAGAAGCCTGACGCTTCTGGCGAAATAAAATATCGCATGGTTATTGACTACAGACGGCTGAACGAAATTACTATCGATGACAAATACCCACTTCCAAATATTCATGACTTATTTGACAAGTTAGGTAAAAGTACTTACTTCACAACACTAGACCTTGCGAGCGGCTACCATCAAATAGAAGTAAATGACCTTGACAGACAGAAAACCGCTTTTAGTACACAATTTGGACACTATGAGTTCTTAAGGATGCCTTTCGGACTCAAGACAGCCCCAGCAACTTTTCAAAGGACAATGGATAATGTTCTGCGTGGGTTGCAAGGCATTCACGCCCTAATTTACCTTGACGATATCCTTGTGTTTTCCTCCAGCTTACAGGAGCATTTACAAAAGCTAAGAGCAATTTTTGATAGACTTAGAACGACAAACTTAAAAATACAACTTGACAAATCTGAATTTCTCCGAACTGAAGTACTTTATCTGGGACATACTATAACTAAAGATGGTTTGAAGCCTAATGACGACAAAATTAAAGCCGTGTTAAATTATCCCATCCCAAAGACGACCACTGAAATAAAAAGCTTTTTAGGCTTAATTGGATACTATCGACGATTCATAAAAGACTTTGCAAAAATTACTCAACCACTCACAAATTGCCTTAAAAAACGAAATAAAATAATTATTGACGAAGCTTACATAGACGCCTTTGAAAAATGTAAAGAATTACTAACTAATGCACCATTGTTGCAATATCCTGATCCTCAAAAGCCTTATATACTTACTACAGATGCTTCGAATGTGGCCTTAGGCGCTGTGCTTTCTCAGGGATCAGTAGGTAATGATAAACCTGTAGCCTATGCAAGTCGCACCCTCAGTGATACCGAATCTCGATACAGTACCATAGAAAGGGAGTTGCTTGCTATTATTTGGGCAGTGAAACATTTCCGCCCATATCTCTATGGTCGAAAATTTTATATTTACACCGATCATCGACCACTAGCCTGGCTTTATTCATTAAAAGAACCAAATTCCAAACTTACCCGTTGGCGCCTTAGACTCCAGGAATACGACTTTGAAATATTGTATAAGAAAGGCAAACAAAATTCAAACGCTGACGCTCTTTCCCGTATTAAATTAAACGCTCTAGGATCAGACGATGATCAACTATCCATGAAAGTAAATGTAGACAAAGAACGAGACATACGCAAATACGTAACTGAGTTAACTGACGAAATTAGTAAACTTTCCCGACAACGTCCCTCTAAAGACACATCAGAGACTATAACTGTATCAGACTGTGAAAAAACTATATCCATATCTTCAGAATCTGACATCATATCTGTAATTGACCCGCAAGACAACTTGACGTATCCCGTTCCTTCAATATCCAATAGCGATTGCTCTACAGTTCATTCCGCTATAGACCCAGACGCCGCTGTTATACCAATTCTACATGAAGCGGTTGATACTAAGCCCAATCAGATCTTGGTTTTCGAATGGTTTAAAAATGACATGCAAGTTAAAAATTTATCTAGGAAAAAGCAAAATGTGTTAGAAGTTTTCATGCCCATTAATAACGAGGATATAGTTAAAAGATTCCTATTAGAATACATTAAAAATAATTTAAAATACTTTATATATTTCGAAAAAGAAGCTCATCGTAAAATCTTTTCTAAAGTAGTAAGAGAGCTGTTTAAGAAAGGTGCAGTCTGTTTTTATGAATGCACTGAACGAGTTATATATATAGAGGACGAAAATGAACAGCGAGCTGTAGTTGTTAAATATCACGAGGGCAAGACGTGCCATCGCGGTATCAAAGAAACTATGACTAGAATACGTAGAAGTTACTATTGGGAAAACATGCAGGAAACCGTAGCAGCTATTATTAACAGTTGTGATCTATGCCGTAAAATGAAATATGACCGTAAGCCGCTAAAACCATTCATCCAGTTAACACAGACTCAAAGCGCACCATTTCAGGAAATATTCATAGATCTTTTTAGTATAGAAGGCAAGTATTTTCTCACGATTGTAGACGCATTCAGCAAACTTGGTCAGGCAATAGAAATCTCCAACCGTTCGACACCCGAGGTAGTAAGAGCTTTGATTAAGTATTTCTCTACATATGGAATTCCTAGAAAAGTATCATGTGATCCAGGCTCTGAATTTAACAATGAACTTTTAAGAGAACTTATGGATATGTATAAAATAGTTTTGCACATAAGCACACCTAATAATCCGAACTCAACAGGTATAGTAGAAAGATTTCACTCTACACTCATAGAAATATATCGCTTAGCCAAATACGAACAAAAATGTACAGACGCCGCTACGATAATGACTTATGCTATTATGGCCTATAATAATACTATACATAGCGTTACAGGATTAACCCCATTTGAAGTAGTCTTTGGACACACAGACAATAATAATAGCTTTGATATTAATTTTGAAAAGTCATATATACAGCAGCTTATGAAAGATCATTCAAAACGTACGAAATACTTATATAATTACATTTCAGATAAAATGGTTTTAACAAAGGAAAGGATTAAAGAAAAGAAGGGGGGTGAAATAAATAGGGAATTTCAAGTAGGTGAAGTCGTCTTCGCTAAAGACGTAAATACCCGTAAAAGCAAGGATAAGCCACGCTACGTTAAGGCCATAGTAATAGGTACAACAGAAAGAAATGTAGTTCCCATTAGAATAGGAAATAGAAATACCAAAGTCCCAGTTAAAAATATTAAACGTTCTCCACAGGTGGAGTTTGGTCCTGATGGGCTTGGCCCAACTACTTCCTCAGACCCAAAGCCTTCACATTCGCAAGCTAGAACTTAACCCAGGGTTGTTACCTGTAAAACAAGGACACGCGTACAGACAGGTGGATAGTTGGACTGTAATCAAAATCATAGACCTGATTAAAATACAAAATGACTTTATTTTTAATATCAATAGTTATAACAAATTTATTCATCTTCTAGATACAGACAAGCCTTTCGTTCATGAATTTATTAGTATGAAAAAACAGACACAGTTTATGCTTGATAGGACTCTAGATAAAATAAGACAACTTATTCCTTCTGGCTTTGGCCGAAACAAAAGAGGCATTTTTAATCCATTAGGATCCTTTATAAAAATTATTACCGGTAATTTAGATAATCAGGATGCCCTTAAGTATGATAAATTTATTTCACAGTTTGAGCTTGACCAAAGTACCGTTTTTAATAAAATTACCATTATATCTAAAATGCTGGATTATATGATCAACAATACGGAAACCTTACAGAATGAGACCTTAATACTAGATGAACGCTTAAAAAGAATTGAAATTATTGTTAAAAATATAGCCACCAAAGAAAATAATTCCATATACGCGACATATATTTTAGGAATGTTCCATACCTTTATGAATAATTTTAATATAATTTATACCACCATAAGTGAAATAGAAACAGCTTTGGCCCTAAGTAAGGTTTCAGTATTGCATCAGTCTGTTATAAATACCACTGAATTTATGTATATTTTAACATCCATAGAAAAGAAAAGCCATTTAATCTACCCCGTTACTGAAAATAATCTGATAAAATTAGAAAGAACATTGTCTGTTAAAGCGTTTGTAAAGGGACACCAGTTAACATTTATTTTTGAGATACCTATTGTAGATAACTTTACATATAACTATTTTAAATTATATACGTTACCCATGTATAATATTCATGATAACAGAACATCGGTAATCATACCAAAATATCAGTTTCTAATGGTGAATGGGCTGAAGTACTTACCAGTCGCGACGCCGTGTGCTGACATAGATGCTGACGAGTTCCTGTGCACCGAGAATAACGTAGTAACTTACCCTGAACAGACGTGTGCTGAGATGCTGATGAAGTTCCACGATAATTCGACTTATTGTAGGTCTTACAGCGCTGTGATAGAGGACATAAAGCTGCAGCGTATCGGGCTGAATAATTGGATATTATTCCTGAAAAGAACGGCTGTCATGGAGGTGCATTGTGATGGTGACATTACTTATGAGTCTCTCCAAGGGACTTTTATCCTTGACGTCCCTGATAACTGCGAATATCGTCTTGGCAGCTCCAGGCTTGTGTCCCATAAGCCGTACCTGACATCAGCGTTCCGGTCAACTACACCGGTAATGAACTTACCTATCTTAAAAGATCAAAACTTTAATGACTCCCAAGTAATCAACCTAAAGGGGATGAATTTGGACGAACTTAAACATTTATCTTTAGAGCTTCATAGTGAAAAACATCAAACAAGTGTGAGTGAATCCGTTGTGAACGTTTTCAATGTGGTAATTTTAAGTATTATAGTAATAAGTTTTCTTTTGTTTCTAGCATATAAATTTAGAATTATATTATGTAAATCCCTGCGAAATAATCTTGACTCTAATTCGTCAGATAATTTCGCACTTAACGGGGGAGGAGTTACGTCACCGGACATACCACCCGCGACCGTTACAGTTAGAGCGTAGACGCAAACGCTGCACTTCTAGGTGGTACGATTCTGGGAACGAATAATATTAAGGATGTAGGTTTAAGATAAACTATGTAATGTTAAGTTAGTTCTTAAGATCGGACAGTCTGCATCTAACTCTGCGACCATAGGTTACTATTCTAAAATTAAGTTCCTTTATAAAAGTTTAAATAAAAGTTCTATTTTAAAAATCAAATAGTGTTTTTAAAAAGTCGATCCCAGTGCTCCCGAACTTGACTAGGTAGGCCTGTCTATAAAGTTTGTTTACAGTAAAGGAAATGAGTAACAAACCAAAACAGCGCAATTTTTTCACTTAGTAAAAAGAAATAATGATGTACGCGACTGTACATCCATATAAATATAAGGAACATAAGAAGTTTTTATTTTCAAATGAAATCTGCTCAAAATTATTTTCGTTTCATACGACTATTTCATGACTATTTTTTGGCACAAACTTTAAACTGAAAGTCATAGGCGTTCCGGAGAAATTTCAAGTTTTCAAATTTTCAAGCCATAATCCTCACCAGAGTACCTTTATATCTCTGGAATCTTTCATCGACTATTTCTGAGATTTGGTATGTCGTTACGACTATTTTTTGGAACCTAACCCGTCGATAGACCTTACCGTTTGCTAGCACGAGAGATGAGGATTACAGCTTGAAGGACACTCGATCTGGAATGCTGTAATGATACCGTCGTGTTGATGATAGTCGCTACATATAAGAAAATCAGTTTCGGCGTTATAGCTATAGGTTGGTGAGGATTATGGCTTGAACGTCGAGCTGTAATACTCGCCTCGTGCAAGCAAAGTAAGGCCTATCGACTTTGTTTAGGTTCCAAAAAAATTTGAGAGATGCCAAATCTCTGAAAGTCTATTAAAGGTTCGAGAGAGATAAAGGAACCCTGGTGAGGATTATGGCTTGAACATTTGAAATCTTCAAATTTCTACGGAACGCCTACGACTTTTTTTAACCGATTACTTGCCACCTTCATTTTTCGGGCCCCGCCGCCCCGGCATCATACAAAACTCAATGACGAGAGTCTCGTCTTGGGCCTCCCTGAATGATAACGCACCTAGCGCGTGGTTTGCCCCCGGTAATGTTTTTACGCTATTTTAAGCAGTTTTAGCTATAATAATACAACGTGAAACCTTATACTGTGATTATGTTGTAATTATTAGTTTAGTGTGTTACAGATTTTTACCAGGAGTTGTAAAACCTTTTATCCTTTTTTGATGAATTTATTGTTGATATAGGGTGGTAAAATAGCTATAGATATTGCTGTTTCGCAATAATATTGCATCAATCTGGATAAATTAGTAAAGTATATGTATTTTATAATTTTGAACCAGAATTAATTAGAAAACGCAGATATATTCCCGAATCGGAAATGGAAACGCAATTAGGCGATGACCATTCAAGCAGAACTATCAGTCCTTGAACCTGGTAGTGTAACATATTAGGGTGTTACCACACCAACCCATCGTCCGTCGATCGATTGGTGTGGTAGAAACCGTCGATCGACGTCGACTGTTCTATTCTGCCATCGATCGACGGGTCGACGTCGGTCTTAACGGCATTATTAATACCCTTAATAATCACTGGAGGAATATCAGCCTCTCCACACTCGGGGTGGTGTCAGACTACTGTAGGCCATCACGCCTACTGTGGGTTGGCAAACTGCACATACCTTCATATAAATGTATAGGTGCATGGGATTATTTTACTACTATTACCAACTCGGGGGTGGCGTCAGACAATTATAGGCCATCACGCCTACTGCGGGTTGGCCGACTACACATAACTTCATATAAATTTATAGGTGCATGGGATTATTTTACTACTATTACCAACTCAGGGGTGGTGTCAGACAATTGTATGCCATCACGCCTACTGCGGGTTGGCAGACTACAAATACCTTCATACAAATTTATAAGGTAACTTATTGTACAACAAAATTACTTTAGGTATAGGTACCGGAGATCAACTCGCATTTATGAACATGAATGAATGGACATGAATAAAACGGTGTTTATAATATTAAAGAATGTAAACTGCCTGTTCAACAGAAATTTTTTTACTGCAAATTGGCTGGCGTATGGGTGTTACCGCGTAAGGGCCCCGCTGGAAATAAAACTTTCTTGCTGATTTTCTCCTGTTCTATTAAATATGCCTTGGAGTAATATACCGAGAGGCATATTTAACATAAATCGAGAGGTACTTTGGGTCAGGCTACGAGCAGTATTATTTATATTTATTCTGAAAAAACAAGTTTCCGACATACCAAATACATTTATTAGGCTAGATACAAGTCATTTTGTTAAAACGCTACATAACCTTAATTGTTTTTAAAATGATGTAAATGACGAAATTAAATATTTTTATGTCAATAAAATGTTCATAAAAAAGCTGAAAACTTTCAAATAGTTAGCAAGTTATATATATTATCGAAGTGTGTTTCGGACAAGAAAATTATATTCACTACAACAAAGCGATTGTGAGGCTGCTAAAGTTAGGCTTTATGAAATGTTCATAAATGTTCATCTACCCGATATTAATCCAGAGAGTGATTGTAGCGAAATTCCAGATCCAATACCTGATGATTTGAGTTATGGTTTCACTGACGAATTTGGGTTTATGTTTTGGTTCGACAAACTACTGGATACCATAAAATTAAATAACCAAACAAAATATTTTTCAAAAAATAGTAATTTGTATTATTTTCCAGTGTTTCTTCTTTAAACTATCCTTGTGGTGTAATTTGCTTTGTACTACTTATAATTCCGAAAATAAATCGCCGTCTTCTTCTGGAATAGTCATATTTCAAATCTTTGAAGCACCTTATTTCTAAGACAAAAGTCGAACGCTATAGAGTTCCTAAAACTGCACTTAAATTATTTGGATGGGGAAATTAAAACGGCTTTAAGTGATCTTAATCAAGATATACAAAATAAAATAACATATACTAAATCACGTCCACTAAAATGAAAAATATTAAATGAACAGTGACGACCGAAAAAAGTAAAAATGTCGAAGTTGGCTGATAATTATACATTTTCAAAGGACTATATTTCATGATGAGCCATCATTTATCGAAAGCTGGAAAGGCGACGGTAGAGAAAATCAAGTAGCGTATAATAAAAATGTTAAATTTATTAAGAACGGAAACATATGTCCATCTCTAAAGGTTGGAAGAAATGATATTAGAGTCCATAATACTTGTGCTTTTGATGCGGTAATGTAATGTAACTACCATTTTCGAAGAGGTCTTAAATAGTATGTTTTTTAGTGTTGATTTCTCAAAAACTTGCAGCAATACATTATGTCAAACAGGAAACATTTTAAAAAGGTATACGTTTGTTAGTTTGAACAACGACCTTATTCAAGTTTTTGGCATCAGTGTTTTGGAAGTAGCCATTTTAATTAATGACTAAAAGAAAGAGTGTACACTATCTAAAAACCAAGTCACATATGAATATGCGCTTAAAGATTTTATGTCGTTCGATTTAAATAACACACCTAAAGCCAATGACATTACATTTTGGTTATCCGCTTTCAAAAATGGCAACGTAAATGCAAGGCAGTTGCCGGCTATTTGACTCAGTCTTGTGCAACCCAGTGTCACGGCTAAACGAGAAACAAAACTGATTCCCTATTCTGTGTTTTAATACCGTACAATGCCTTCTTTTGTGTTTAGTGTACTAATTACACTCTTACTGTTAAAGATAGAATAAACGTTTCTTTTCATGTGTAAGTACTATTTTTTTATAACTATCTTATTTATTACTTTATTTTGCTATTTAAAATGACGTTTTAAAATTGACATGGCTATTCGTTTCAACAAACTCGAAGAGCGAGATGTAATAATTTTTGACGTCAATAAGAACAAGTAATTGTCAATGTTGACAAATATTTCATTTCAATATGATTTTGTGTGTGGGAGTAAAAGGGACAACGCTATAGAGTTTCGACAATTTACGTACTACGTCACGTACGCTCGCGACCTATTAGTGCGAAGCAACGTCACGAAGTACATAGGTATCTCTTTCTTACAACAAGTGAACCGTATTATTCTTTCCTTCTCCCACAAATAATATTACTCTATACATCGGTAGGTATCTATAGTTACGTTGACGCCGTTTTTTTTGTGCGGTAATGTTTGGGTATAACTTGCTTATATGTAATATGTCATTGCCCAAAGCTACTATTAGGGAAGTACCTCGGACAATCGAGGTCAAACAAAATTTTTACAAATTATTTGGGGCATATTGAATTTATTCCCGGTGATAGCACCGGTGACCTCAGCCATTACAGATGTCACTACTTTAATGAGAGCATACGTTGTGACGACTTGCTCGACGGATTCATAAATAAATAATGTCAACAAAGATATGTAATTATTTTTATTTACTTATCCTACAAACTCCTAATTTGTGGTCACCTCGACCGTAGTATTTCTTCTTAGGAGTTAGATTATTATTTAAAGAAAAACTGAACATTTGTTTACACTGTTCGCTAAAGCGATAGTTAGTAAATTTTTTTTACTAAAGACTAGACTATAGCAATTGTCTATTTGGGCATTTTCACCAAAACCAATAGTTGACAAACATTAATGAAACTTTACATTTTCTAGTTTTATAACATATATTTAAATTGAAACTATTTGATCTGAATTTGATCTAAAAACAAATAAAACACAGTTTTTACTTGACATATTCACCTACCGCGATCACGACAACGTCTTCAAAAATTTATTAAAGTAAACTTTTAATTTCGACGTCCGAGTAGCGCAGTTGTTAGTAGCCCTGCCTCATACACCGGAAGTCCCAGGTTCGAGTCCTGGTCGGGGCATTCATTTGTGTGATGAACATAAATGTTTTTTCTCCGGTCATGGTTGTTGATATTTATATATGTATGTTTACTTTGGGTTCCCCCCCAGTTCGCTATATGGTAATTCATAACACAAGCTCTGCTTGCTTTGGGGCCATACAGCTGGTGTGATTGTCTGGGGATTTATTATTGTTATTTATTGTTATTTATTTATTAATAAACTATATATATATATATATATTACTTCGACTACAAACACCGTCGTGCCGCCGACAGTCTCCACGTTCGAATGTTAGGTATCCCCATCCCCTGGAAGCGCACTACCAAATACTTGGGCGTCACCTTAGACCAGACGGTTTCTTTCAAGCCATACTTCGATAGAGTAACGAAACTCGCCCGTTTTTACTTAGGCCCTCTATATAGTATGTTAGGTAGAAAAAGTGAAATGTCTTTCAGAAACAAACGTACGCTTTATAAGACCTGCGTTAGACCCGTCATGACATATGCCTCGCCAATATTTGCCCACGCCAAACCCCCGTCCTGCACTAACTGCAGTTAGTTCAAAATCTCTTCGGCCGCAGGGCCACAAACTCGCCTTGGTACGTGCGTAACGCCGACCTGCACAGAGATCTTGAAATACCTACAGTGCAACAGCACCTCAAAAAACTCTCTGAAGCATTCTTCAAACGCTCCGAAACCCACCCCAATCCTCTAGTTCGAGATTCAGTCTCATATACTACCCCTGTCATAGATTTAAAGTACAAAGTCGCTAGACCGAGAAACGCGCACACGAACGTAGCCACGCAATTAACACTAGATCTCGAAGCCCTTCAGGCCGCAACTTCTAATTCTAATGTAAATTCGAATTAATTCAATTGTTATTTTCATTTTGAGCACCTTCAGTGCTATGTAATCTCAGCGGGTGAACCCCCTGGGCCCCGCTAGCGCGACCTCTTTCTCCAATTGGTCGTCGCTCAGATGAAGGCTGTGTGGTCAAAATTTGCACGAGTCATTCAGGGGGTTTTTTAGTGGATAGTGCTCATTAGGAGCTAGTCCCAGATGCCTTGTAACGCGCGCGAGAGGTATGCGGAAATGCATTTTTGCCTCCTGCCCAAACGGGGAACAAAAAAATAATAATAACAATGTATGAAGCGTCACGAATATAAAACTGGGTAGACCAACATGTGTATGCGCTTAAGGTGGAGTCAACAATGTATTAAGCATAACAAATATAAAATTAGATGGATCCACGTATTAATGCATGAATGTCAAACACGTTTTTTATATAAAATGGTTAACAGATTTTTGTATATAATTCGGAGCCAAGAAGTATGGACGGTTACGAAAAAAATAACCGTTAACGGATCCAACTTGTTAAAAAATCTATAAAAAACATCAAATATATCGTTTTTTCAACGAATATGATTGGCCACCTCGCTGAGTAGAGGGCGACATTGCCACTCCATTCGAAAAATATGAAAGCGGAAAAAGTTATTGCACTCTAAAATTGGAGTCAATAATGCATTGCTGTACTACTGGATCAACCATGTGCGCAAAGAGGTGTTATATATATATATATATATATATATATATATATATATATATATACTACACGAGTATATCCCGTAAAAACTGTGTCTTATTTGAATTATATTAATTTTAGGTTCCGTAATGGCACTCACTGCCGCAGAAAAACAGCGCCGTTATAGAGAACGAATAAAAAGAAATCCAGAAAAATATGAAAGACAGCTTAAAAAAGACTTAATACGAGTTAAAATGAAGCGTAAAAAAGTAGCTGAATTAAATAACACTCAGAAGAGCAAACTAAGAGAGCAATGGAGGAATCAGAAACGAAAACAACGTAACAAAGTCAGTACACAAGAAAAATCCCAAGATAATGCTCCCGTAATGGAAAAGCACCGATTTTGAAAATAGTATTAACCTTACCTCTAAACTTAAATATTAAAAAAAAATGTTATTGCTTATCTAGAAAATGCAACAGTTCTGAAAGTAGGATTAACACATTATTAAAGATTCAAGAAAATCTCAGAAAAAGGCATTACCGCTTAAAAGTAGAAACAGAAAAGAAAATAAAACAGAGAAAACAGTCGAAATAATGAAGGCTCGTGAAGAGGTACTAGAAATGACACTTAAAAAAACTTATGCTGGTTGTGAAAATCGATCAGAAAAAAGGTTGATTAAATCCTTAGCCACAAATGCTAAGATAAAAACATATGTTTCTAAACTAATAGGTCTATCGGGGAAAGCTAGAACCATAAAAAGAGAAAAGACCTGGGCTCACCAAGAAATTTTAATTTTTTTTCTTAGAGATGATGTTAGCCGAAGTGCCGCGGGTTAGAAGGAATGCCGGACTAAAAACAAAGAAAAACATCAAATTCGTTATTTACTGGACACATTAGAGAATCTGTTTGAAAAATATCGGAATGAAAGGGGAAAATTTAAATTTTCAACATTTTATAACAATAAACCATTTTATATTTTATCACCGCATCTTGCATCCAGGAACACATGTAGTTGTATAAAACACAGCAATATTGAACTCAAGTTTGCCGTTTTGAAAAAACAATCTGTACTGAAGTACGACAACATAAAAGAAATTCTTAAATCACTGTCTTGTGACTTAAATTCATTTAATTGCATGCATAACAAATGCAGCAATTGCCAAAAAATAACTCTTAAACATCACGCCGATTCAACATTTTAGACCTAAATACTACCATTATCAGTGGGAGAGGATTGATCATCAATACACCAAAAAAGAGGGAAACCGTACTAAAAATATATATAGGCGATAACAAGTATGAGGTTTCATTTATTGCCCATAAGTGGTATCCATACTGTATATATTTATATATATATATTTATGTTAACCTCAAGGTTTTTGATCAACTTAATTTGACATTTCTTTGTTTCAGTGTTTGACAAATGTAACCATGGCGAGGGACACAATTGAGCAGCGCGTTAAGATTGTTGAAGCCTTTTACGAAAATAGGCGTTAAAATCAAAATGCATTTCGTGAACTTCGTGATTTGTTAGCATAATCGACCAAACGTGTCCACAATCTGGCGAATTGTGCGCAAATTTCAGAAAACCGGGTCTGTAGGAAATGTGAAAACACTTGTGCATGCTCGCCTAGTTCGTTCTGCGGAAAACATAGCTGTTGTTGGCGGTAGTGTGGCAGAAGAGCTGTCAACCTCGACTCGTCGTGCCCAACAATTGAACATCTCACGAAAATCACTGATGCGAATTTTGAATAAGGATTTGAATTTACGCGCTTACAAGGTTCAATTGACTCGAGAGCTGAAACTATTGACCATTTCAATCGTCGTCAATACGCCGAATGGTTTTTTGAAATGAAAAAATTCAATGGCCGTGTTTTCTCACGTCGTGGCGATGTTAATTGGCCGCCACGATCATCTGATTTGACACCGTTGGACTTCTTTATTTGGGGATATTTAAACGACAAAGTGTACGTCAATAAGCTAATAACAATTCAAAATCTAACGGATGAGATTATTTGGCAAATTAACGACATTGAACCTCAATTATGTCTCGAGTCGTTGAAAATATGGACGATCGGATAGAGGTATGCCACCGAAGCCAAGGAGAGCATTTGGCTGATATTTTGTTTCACACATAATTGTCATAGATTGTTCTGACAAACAATGATCATAATAAAAAATATTAAGATAATTATCTGAAAACTTTTTGTTTTATTTACAATTAATATCGTGCGTTTTGTTTGGACCACCCTTTATTTTAAAAGTAGGCGTCTATGTTTACGAAGGAAACTAAGCCTTCGAAATTATTTTATTTTTCGTACAACCTTGGTGGTTAAATTGATAATTGTTTATTTAATTACATGCCTATCGTTTGACAAGAGGGTACCAAAATTTTTCGTGCATTACATATTCGCTTTCAGAAAGCTTCATCCTAGCTCTATCTTGTAATTTGTTTATTTCGGGCATACCAGGAAGTTCCCGAAAATTTAATTTTGTATAGATATAATATTTAATTGCAGTTGATGAATTATTAGAATTAAGTCCCAATAAGATTAGCTTCCATCATAGACGGAACCCGTATGTTATTTACGATGTACAGTCGACCATTTCGATTATGGCAATACTACCCTCAAGTATTTAATATTAGCTATACATTTTTATGACGAGATAACTCGACACAGTAGCTTCATAAGAGCGATTTTGTCCAAAGAATTTACTCGTCAGCAGTTAGTAGGGTAAGATTTTTTTTGACGAGTTATCTCGGCAGCAGTAGTTACATGAATGTAGATTATGTTTCGATGAGCCAATATGTGAGAGCATATTGAGTTTCTAATTGCCAACCTAATTTAAATGCCAACCTCACCTGCCCGTGGTGCACCCTGCATCTGTATGAGGCCAGAAAGGGGGTACCCCCACCGGAACTTGGAGATAGGGAGGTAGAACTGAAGGCTCGAGCAATTGACGCGCCGCACCCAGTGGAGTGCACAGCCATGGAGTTCCACACCCTGGCAAACCAGGATCAAGTAGATAACAACAGCAGTTTTGATGTACGGATCTTCACAGATGGCAGCAAGATTGACGGCAAGGTTGGCGTCTCACTATCCCTATGGAATGGTGAGTCCGAGACCAAAGCCGTCAAGCTTGGTCTGCCATCGTATTGCAACGTTTACCAGGCGGAGCTCTTGGCTGTGTGCGAAGCGAGCGCGGAAGTTTTGCGCCGGAAGGAGGTTTCATTCGCGATCTACAGCGACTCTAGAGCTGCTCTCCAAACTGTCGTCGATCCGAATAGCTTACACCCATTGGCAGTACAAACGAATTGTAAGGAATTGGCTCGCCAAAACAAAGCACTCTCCTTGTTTTGGATAAAAGCGCATGCTGGGCTGGTGGGTAATGAGCGAGCGGATTACTTGGCAAGGGAAGCAGCTCTTAAGTCAAAACGCAAACCCAGGTATGGTTTATCTCATCTGATCTGATATATGATATATGATTAATCTTATTTGGACTTTATTCTTATAATTCATCAACTCCAATTAAATATAAATATACAAATATACATTTTTGGGGACTTCCTGGTATGCCCGAAATAAATCGCAAGATAGAGCTATTATGACTAAGGACCAAATATTATTTGTGTTATGAAGTAGGTATTTATGACTATTATGCCTGCATACACACTGGTAAACTATTTATTCGCATTCATATTAAACTATGTTGCTAACATATATTGGCTTTGTGGATGCCTTAAATACTTTCGCTTACTTTGACTTACGATTTTGCCTACCTTAGGCGCTTCGATATATCTGATTGTGCAATTCTCACTAAAATTGGTATTTCGCTCGGATTACAAAAACCTAACCTATAAGCTATAACCTAAGCTCATTAGAATTATTTTTGGCACAAAACATTTTGTTGATAATCATAAGAGTTTTCAAAAATGTTTTGCCTAGAAATTCCCTTCATAATTCACTCTGGTAAAACGCGTTTTCCTCAAAATCAGTGGATTGGAAAGCAGAATTGACGAGTTGTGTTTATTTCGAGGCATACTATCGATACAAAGGCATAAAACCAGCATTTATTGATTTTCACGTAAAATTCCAAGAACCTTGCACACCCTTACCTTTACTCCATCCGCTGTTCGAGCACATCAGGTCTCAGACCGCACAGGCTTCAGTTGGAGTCGCCTTTGTCCCAGTACGTGCACTGGCTGCTCCTTCCCTTTAACCGGAACACAAACGGAAGACAAACACGTGAATGTGAATATTATGGCAGTCAAAATAGGAAGGACTGTACGATTGCTTCAGACGAGATCTAAACAACGATACCCTACGACCATTAAAAAATTTATACCAATTAAAGTGTCCATTAGGACCGGACTGAATAATAATATATGAATATTGGTTAATTGAAACAGCAAAACATTGAATAATTTATTGACAACTAAAAACCAGGAACATACCTTCCAGCAAAGCATTGATAATTTGAATAGCGAGTCTAAAGATAATATTAGGATGCTACACGGAAGTTGCATGTTTAAATGGAAAAAAAAACAGTATTTAAATTTTTAATATGCAACTAGAAATATCATATTTGTAGTCCACCTTTTAATCTAAAAACTACTTTAAGTAAATTGTATCTATTCTCAGTAACTCCTCAACTGATATACATTTTGTTACAGAAGATTCCTGTGACTCGTATAGATGACCTTCAAACTGAAAAGTCATGTGGAAATGGTAACGCTTCTCCGGAATTGTTCCACGTGATGGTCTCAAGGCAACGAGTAGGGACATGGACGAAGTGAAAGTTTGACAGGTAAATAATGTATTTCGAAGTTAACTTCTATAACCTCTAAACTACTAAACTGCTTTTGATGACTCTTGCACCATTAGAATTGTACATTATCCAGCTGCATACTTAGTTGAGAATATCCTAAGGTAATAATTTACTCAATGCGTTAGATAAGTTAGGCGGATGAAATCTCATGAAAGTGATCTTTTGTGCCTACAGGTATTTATTTAGGTAGTGTAAGCCTATATGTAATCAATTAATAATTTCAAGCACACAATTAAGTTAAAAGTAATATTGACTAATTTTAGTACTGATAGTCACGATACTAACACAAAGGACTTAGCCGTTGCTACCTAGCTGGTTGCCGCGCTATCGAAAGGATTTTCTTTGGGTTTAAAACCGGTCCTGGTCCGCAACTGGTTTAAAAAAACGAACTATCGGGCATTCTGACTAGAGCATTCTGACGTGGTGTTCGTGTTATTGTGTAAACGTGCTATTGTGATATAGGGAGACATATGTGTAAAGTTAGACAATCATAAATCAAGTAGTGCTTTATAAAAATCAAAAGAATTAAACGTTTATTAATTCCCACTAGAAAGTTAATTATTTAAAAATGTTATGGGTAAAATTACAAGATTTTTCTCTTATATTATAATTATTTTTGTTACAGAATGTCATGGAATTCATTCTTACGTCAGCCCGAACTGGAAAAGCTGAGCTAACAGAAGCATGATTGCGAAGAAACGAGATTATAACTGCAATTAAAAATGTACTTATTAGCTTGGGCCGGGTTGTTTTTATTATAAAATATGTTAAGGGCGCTACCAACTTATTCGCGCTGGCATTAATAGGTATAGCCGAGAGGCAAAATCGAATATATGTAGATGAATGTTCTGAAAAAAGTCGCCCGGGCTATCGGGCTTTTACCCAACGTTAGCCGAATGGACTGCCCAATTTGTGTAGGAGTTGCAGACGGTATATCAACATATTCTGATAGGGCGTTATCGATATCTAAGTTTGAAAGGACTCTTCTTTTCATTATTTGCAAAAATATCATAAACATAAAATATACCTACTTATAAGTGGAAAATATGCCTTTACCGTACGGTGGTTACGGCTGCTGACCACTTTAAATAAGGTTGTATAGCAAATAAATTATTCAAAAATATAGTTACAGTTATAGTTATTTTACGAAATTAATCACAATACAACAAATTGAGCATATAAAGAACTATTAATTAAATACTATTAAAATAACTATTATTTTTAAATAATTACTTACCAATTAAATAAAACACTTGCAAAATAACACATTCAAATTTCACCAACTTTCGTTTGAAAATTTAGTTCTGTTTCCGGACGTCAAAACACTGACAATTGGCGCTATTTAAATGTTAGTCATTCAAATCGTATATATTAATACAAATCGGCACTCAAAGATGTCGCTATATCAAATAACAAGTGAATAAACAGGTGGTCAACTATACTGACCACTATGAAGAAAAGAGTTAACTTATTTATGACGTATGTATATACAAATATACTATGTACAAAAATTTACATGAGTTGTAAGAAAAGGTAAAATATTTAAAAAGTAATGCAAAATAATAAACCAAGTCACATGGATAAAATAATAATACTAATGACGTTTTGTCATACTGGCCACTTTGATCTGTATTATCTCCTCTTTGGTTAAGAATTCCAATTTCAAAATACAGCTAATTACTCACGCATTAGTGTTTCGAAAACCGTAATTCATTTGTTTTTGCCTCTTTTGGTTTTTTTCTTTGCGTCACTTAGTTTACAAAATGGAAAACTTGAAATATTGCGTTATTTACGAGTTCTACCGTGGCACCAGTGCTGCAGAAACGGCTCGAAGTATTAATGCTGTGTATGGCGGCGATGTCGCAAAGAAAACACAGCTCGTCTTTGGTTAAAACGTTTTCGTTCTTAAAATTTCGACCTGTAGAACAAGCCCCAAGGCCGGACGGCCGGAGACCAAAGTATATAATAAACAATTGAAGGCTATTTTGGAAGCGGATCCATCGCAAACCACATCCGAGTTAGCTGTAGGCTGCGGTGTTCGTGAAAAAACTGTTTTAATCCTTTGCAGTAAATTGGGAAGGTGGAAAAGCTTGAGAGGTGGGAACCTCATGAATTGAGTGCAGCGAACCGACAATCGCGCGTCTTAGAAGACATACCATTGGCGACCTTGCAAGCAATGACATTCCAACACGATGGATGCCCAGCACGTTACAGGTGCCAAATCAGAAATTGATTAGATGAAAATTTCCCCAATAACTGGGTCGGCCGAGGAGGACCAATACCATGGCCAGCAAGAAGCCCAAATTGGACCCCCATGGATTGGGGCATATGAAATCTTTAGTTTACCAAAACAATCAGCCATTTTCAGATGTGGAAGTATTAAAAAGAAAAAATAAAGAAATAAAGTAAAATAAAAAAATAAAAAAAATAAAAATAATTACAGCAGCTTAAACTAAAGTAAAGCTCACGAGTGGTAAAATCGGAATTAAGGAAAAGGATGCGAGTGTGTGTGGGAAACCATACCTTCATACGTGGGTTTTTAACCTGAATAAAAACCAACGTAGTCATTTTGAGAATGAGTTATGATAGTTCTTTTTCTAAATTAATATTTACTTTCATTTTCAACATGACTCCGTTGGTTTTTATTCGGGTTAAAAGGGAACTTACAAATCTTTAATTTTTTCTACCTGCTCCCGGTTCCATTGTTTGTGTGATATCTTTGTTGTTTGAATACTTGTATAAAAGTTGTATACTCCATTAGAAAGCTTGGGAAATGTAGATGTTTTTTTTTACAATATGCACAACAAATGTCATAATAACTTTTTATGTTAAAGGGGCAAATTTGCTTTTGTTCTTGAATTTGGCATTGTGTTTAAAAAACTTTGTTATTGTATTACATTTTATGCTCTGGATATGTAACTAGGCTATGTATGTAGGATATGTAACTAAATAAAAAAAATTTAGTTATTAAGTTAATATCATAGGATTTTTTTTTAATCTTTAGATTTTAAGGTACCACCTATGATTTTTTCAAATAAACACTAAAACTAAAATATCTCAATAATGGTTCACTCTCGCATATGCGTGTCCGTACAAAAAAATGCTGTAAATGACCCGTACTATAATCCCTTAAAGGATTATGCTCTAATGAGCAAAACACCCTGTATAGTGTATTGACCTATGAATATCTTAATCCAAAAATAATAGTAATAATAAAAGCATTGAGTCTTGGGATTAAGGGACTCGCTTCTCGAACGACTCATTGGTGAAGGAAAACATCACGAAGAAAAATTATTTCGAAGGTATGTGTAAAGTCTTTAAATTGCCCCTAGTTGTGTGACTATCCAACCAGACATTACTGAACAGCCAGAAATGAATAAGAGTATAATTGTCACAAATTTTTATTGAACAATGATTTCTGATGATCGCTGTTTTCATCTTTAATGAAGGATTTAGAAAAACATTTGCTTTATGTGAATTCGAACTAATTCGTACACACTTTGGTGTCCGACTTACCTTCGTTAAGAAGCCATCAAAATTCACCTATGTTTGACATTGCAATGACCGGTCCAGAGACAAACTCATTATATGTATGGACTTTAACCGTTTAATCTGGTTCTCACTCAACTCAGGTATAGTATATTTATGAAACTTTATATATAAAACTGAAAAAGAGACAGACTTATGCCATGACGTGGCTCGTGAGCTAGTTTTATGTCTTGTCTTATCGCCTCGAAGAATTCTAAAATGTACATATAGGTAAGTGTATTAAATGCAATTATAAGATAAAAATACGATACAAATAATAAACTACACCTAAACTAGAATATATTGAAGGCAAAGTAGCCGAAAGGCTGGCCGAATTACCACGCTGGATCGCTTCATTCACCAATCGCTAAGTCCGAATAGAGGCGTTGAGCCCCTTGTCCCCAGGACCACATGGTTTCAACGCCAAAAGCCTTAAAAATATATCCTTACCCAAATTCTCATATTTTCGATGTATAAAGCATATTAGCCATCCTTCACGGGACCAGGGTCATACCATTAGGCCGCTTGCCATCGTCACGCAACAGACAACACGCAACTTGGACCAACAGGTTCAAGAACCAAGGCGGATATTGGAAGTAACAATAGCCCGATGGATGATATCATTCAAACTGGCATGGCAGCGCTGCGAGAACATGAAGCCCATGGCGACCAAGCTCATCAACCATGATACCACAGCGGAAGCGGTATCGAGCACACAACTTTATTCCTACACTCAAAACTATAAGCAAGCCTGAAGCTATGGTTGTAAAAAGGGTCCCCAAGTTAGATGTCGGATGCGCGTACAACCATAACCCAGACTCCCATGACCCCGACGCTAGCAGAGGAGCGGGCTCTGTTAAATTAGGCGTATTTGGCTGTATGTTTATGATTTGTTTATTTGTTTATGAGTAATAGATATAACTTCGTATGACTTCGAAACGACCGAGCTGATTTAAAAAATACTTTCACCGTTACGTATTTCCGTTTTATCCAGGAGTGTGAAACTAATCGTATGTACATCGGAACCTAATTACGTTCCATAATATACAGTGCCAATACACGTGCGGACTAATTTGTAAGTATAAGTCGAAATAAAGAGTTTGAGACCGAATGGTCTCTGATGATTGATGATGATGATGATTTCCAGTATGGAATGGCATACTGGATGTGAATGTCGGTTAGTTATAACACCCATATTGGTAACGCTTTCGTTTGAAATACCTTATTAGAAATAGAAATTAAAAACTACACGTCCCTGTTTCACTCTGCAAAGCCACTGGATGCGTCTTGTAGGCCTCGTACCTACCATACATTCCAACAAATTAAACCCATTTTCTTCAATACTTAATTAATTTAGCTTCGAAATTGAAAGTAATGCAAACGTCTATGTCTCTATATTTCTGCAACAAGCATAAATCAGGTGTCATTATCTAACTCTATCTAGGTACTTAAAACATATGAGCCCTGGGCACAACCCCTTGTGCCCTTATCGTACAAAGGGCGTAGTCTACAGGTATAGATAGAATAAACCACAGAAGGCAGCAGGCACTCCATGAAGTAATGAATATCGATGCTATGCTAATATTTTGTTTAAACGAGCTTTGTGTAATATTGCAAATCGTGCCGAAATTGTACTTTAGCTAGTTAATAATACCTAAGAGCAAGCGCCGCAGAACTGTTCCACCTCCTTCACTAGTTAAGGAACCTGAGGAAGGAGGAGAATAATACTTTGATATTGACACAAAGTAGGCACAATGTTAAACCGAAATTGAATTCAGTAAAATGTGCCTTTTGGAATAAAAAGACAATCAATCTCCGATGTCGACGTTGAAATAGTTTAGTGACACGCATTATCATAAGGATGTTTATGCCTTTTTGTTGAATCCTAATTCTATTCTAGAGGATTTATTAAGACTATAGGCTTTGGATTTATCATTCTGGTCCTTCCTGCACCATTTTACTTCGTTGTCATTTGAACATTGTCAGCGCTATTTGACAAATTAGCATTACAATAGAATTTTTATGGTCACAAGGGAGTTCATAAAACGCAAAATTGAATTGCATGGGTCACAAACACAAGGCTGGTTTCAGCATTTTAATAAAACAAAAGTGTCCTATTATACAGTCTAAGCTTTAAGGATATTGTACAAGTGTCCCATTGCACAGGTGGTTGACTCAATCATATATCTAGGATTATAGATCCGCGAGTCATATTTATATATATCAGCCATATCATCTTTAATCAAAAATGTTTGACATTTGCTGTAAAATAGGATCATAGAAACAGGTCTTGCCATATTAAATTTTATATATTGAATTTTCACATTTACATTCTTCATTACCTGACACAAAATGTTAATGATTGTATGATTGTATGTGTAACACAGTTAATGATTGTAACGGTTTTATTAATAGTTAAAAAGTGAGAACAACAAATGTTTTACGCCAATATACGATACTTATACTTAGTGGTATTCTAAAATTACTGTTGGCAACACTGCTGTATTAAAAAAAGGCAATCTGCTGCCACCTGCCCGGCGGAGACTTATCATAACCATTTTTTACTTTTTCTTATTTAATCTCATTCTTTTTCTTTCTTAATAATAGGCCTATACACACTACTGAAGCAACAGCAGTAAACATAACCAACTCGTGCTCCATTGCAGCCAAATACGACAACAATAGGATCGTATAACTATGCTAATGTAGTACACATAATATTTATGACTTTAGAGATCATGTATGTAGGATCAGAGATAGGATCCTTTATTTGATCAAAGGTATGTTTATTTATTTATAATCAAACATATGATAGTGTAATACACCCCTCAGAGCTAAGAATATACTATTAATAACCTAAATACACATAAACGCCGCGTATGTAGGTACTACCAAATTAATTTAAGATTCCTAATAATTTTCCATTCGGATTATAATCCGGTCAAATAAGACCTAAAAATAGGGGTGAGGTTACAATAATTCCCACTTGGCTGAGAATTGGTAGGATTGTTCAATACACTATTATAAAAGAAATGTGAATATACCTCATCGATTCAGCAAGTGCAAAAAAAATTACCTTGGATGTATAAATTGACCGGACTATTACTAAAAATTCCCTTTAAAATGGATATGGACTCATGGTGAGAATGAGGTTAGTTTTTCAGATTACAGTCTGTTTAAATAATTGGGAATACAAAAGAAATGTCACAACCTGGGCCAGGTCTTTGTACACCATCTAAAAAAATAGACAAATTAATGGTTATAATAGGAAAAATACAAATAATTTGATTTAATCAGTAGTTAGATGGCAAGAAAATAAAAATGTCAACATTATTTGTGTTCGTTTTAGCGGGCAACATTGACAATGAGTCTTTTCTAAGGCGAAAGTTGTCAAGTATAGTTCACTAAGCAGAGGGTACAGCCACCTCACTCACGGCACACTTCACTCACATCACATTGATAGTTGTCTGTCTGTGCGTTTGATTGTTTGTTGCGCTTGACTTCTTTCTTTCGGTTTCTTTTTAACTTTACAACTGTTAAATAAGCTAAAAATACACAAAACAATGTAAGTAAACCTTAACTGTCAAAATGACATTTTTACCGCCATGATGTTTTTTGTTTGTGTTGCACACTAATAATGCACAATTTCATTTCCTACCAATAAATGAAGTGTTTTAATAACAATTTAACAATCGAAAAGTGTTTTAAGCAGCTTAAACTATTTTTTGATAAAGTCTACAAAGACCCGGCCCAGACTCTTTGCATTTTGGGACATTTCTTTTACTGTAAATGTTTTTTCGCATTCGAAATTACTTATTTTAAACTAAATGCAAATTTCCAAGTTTTATACAAGGCAGCAACTGTTACAATGTAATATTTAGCAGCAAGGCCAGTGATTGTATAAAAATAGCTTCCTGTTATTTAGCTATTGAATTAATTTATGGAATCTATCATACAATACAAATAAGAAGATTATGTTCAAGTAGATTAGAAAATGTTTATACTAATAAATTCACTTTTTGAATTTAATACCAATAAGAACTATTCAATTGTGACATCACATTTTACTTTGTTTCTTGGCTAATAATGATTTTAAAGTTTTTGGACCCACACTAGAGTATCTACTTCGTATTTACCCGCCATAAAAACCATGAACATTCTGGTCAAAGAGAAGGAACAGCTACTAAAATTACAGGGAAAACACTGTCCTCACGTTATTGATTTCAGTAGGTAATAATACCTTCCATTAATGATTTCCGTGAACACGGATGTCACATACCATGTAGCAGAAAGCTTTCTTATTTAACGGAAATGATGTACTTACCAAAAAAATATTTTATCGTCTTAGCGTGAACCTGGATTAAACTTGTTTTCCCCAGATCAAATAGAATTTTTGCCAGTCCAAAAATATAATATTTTTTATAAATCGAACGGATTAATAATTCGAAAAAACAACTATAAATCACAAAATATTATGTAATCTACCAGCGTTAAACAAATCGAGCGGTTTATTATAATAAATAATATAAAATAACAATTTTAAAACACAAAATAGTTACAAGTAAAGTAACAAAATATTAACAAAGGCATAGCAGTGAGTCTAAGACAAAATATCAAGGCGAGAGCCCCCCAAAGAATGAAAATCCGTGCTCGTTTTGTTGCCGTGGAAGCCCCTCCTGCGTGCATCGCGTGATGTTGGGACGTAGAAGCGTGAATGAGACGGGTTGCACGCTTCATCACTTTTTAACTTAATGTAGGTTGAGTCACTTCCTCTAATACTATATATACTATAAGAACTATACTAATACTACTATATTTTACTATATATACTACAACTATACTAACTATACCATAAGAATTGTGAGATCAATTATGCAAGCCCCAAGTAACCCACCCAGTTGATCGCTTTAACAACTGAGCACAACAAAAATAATTTTAGTTTAACCGAATCAAATGCGACTCTGTGTTTGTCAGTGTGTGAGAAAATTTGACATGTGTGGGTAATTGCTACGCACCATGATAGGTTACGTTACTTCTGCTTCCATTTATAAGTCTGTGTTAACACTAAACAAGGACACGCTGAGTTTACAATACGAATTTCTCATTTGTCTCTGAAATCTTTCGATCTAAATTAATGACAATTATGAGAACGAAAATTGAGTGTATCGCATTTATATACCGGGTGTCCCAAAAATAGTGTCAAGCAGAAGTCCATGGACAGAGCACATTTTGAGGCACCCGAAACACCCCCATGTATGTTCTACGATTTTTTGTAGATTTCGATTATGATTTTTTTCTGAATTTTAGAGAATTCTCTATCTCGACAACATAAAACTTTTCCAAAAAAAAAAAAAAAAAACTAAAATCCCTTTCTTAAAAATGTCTTTTAGTTTTTCAAATTTTCTTTTTTGCTAATTAACCTTCAAGAGTTTACCGTTTATGCATAAAATAATCGGCTTCGTTACTTTGATGAGTCATGAAAATTTTAGTGTAAAGTGAAAATTTACCGTTCTGTTAATTATGACTTGAATTTTCGACTCGCAATTACAAATCTAAACAGGTGACTTCATGATTTCTTAGCAGGTATAAAAACTTCTTCAGACTTTCAGCTTTCATAATCATTTTCAAAAAGTAGTACTTGACAAGGGTACTTTGACTGTAGTCGGCCTTCAAAGACAACAAACGGAGATTTCTTGAAATTAGCGATGTGATTTTCAATGAAATAAAAACAAATTTTAACGTGCTAACAGCAGAATGGTTGTCAGTGCCGCAATAATAAACGTTAAAAACGTTCCATAAATTAAACAATTGTTAAAAAAGACCTTGCTAAAAAACCTTTCCGTTCAAAACCGGTTTTTACCTGAGCGACAACAAAAAGAGCTAACGCTAACGAAGTGAAAGATGTTAGAAATAGATAGCTATGGCTATGATATTGTTGTAAGGTCTTCTAAAAATGCGTCATTGCATAGGTTGCTTTCGTTGTCTTTATTCAGTCGTCTGTCTGTCTTTGCGCCTTCAGTACGATACGCTCTTGTTTGGTGAATTATTTTGACAATTTGGCTTTCTTTACGGACTATTAAGTGCACGCATAATCGAAATTTGGCTTTCCTTACGGACTCTGAGTGCTATCGGTTTGGGTTGGTATTGTTCCTGTTTTCTGACGACTTGGCTATTCCTACGGACCTTGAGTGCACGACAACTGGATTTGAAGATGCCGTTTTCTGCAAGAGACTATGCAACCATGTTTGATTATTATGGATGTGCGCAAGGGAATGTTTCCAAATCAGCTCGGTTGTACAGAGAACATGTAGAACGAAGCGGTGAGCCTCAACCAGACAGGTTTCCGGACCACCGCATAATTCTGAGAGTTTATAACTCTTACATGAATGGTCGTATACCTGGAACTAGGCCTGGACGTCCATCTCAAATGCATGACCCAGATCAAGTGGAATCTGTACTTGAAGAAGTTGAAAGAGACCCCTCAGTTAGTGTCATAGCCGTTAAGCGTCGAACTGGGATACCAAAATCCCAGGTACATCGCATACTGCGAACAGAGCAGTATCATCCTTACCACATACAAAAAGTGCAGCAGCTCAAACCAGAGGACTATTATATTATAAATTAACACAGGCTGAAGAAACAATAAAAAACAATCGAGGAGCTTTTGTTCGTTTTAAAGACAATTTTTTCAGAAGATGTAGAATATGCATCGATCAAGAAGGTAGACATTTTGAAAATTCCTTGTGAATTAATAAACTTAGTTAAAAAATTTGATATTTTCGTTTTATTTAACAATTTTCCACTTACAAAAAAGAAGTCATACTTTTAAAAAAAAATTTTAGAAAAAAGTGACACATAGTGAATACAGTGGTCACCTGTCCATATTCTGACCGCACTGAACGTTTTTTAATGCAGCACTGACAACCATTCTCCTGTTAGCACTTTAAAATAATTTCAAGAAATCTCCGCCTCTTGTCTTTGAAGGCCGATTGGAGCCAAAGTAGTCCCATTAAGTACCTACTACTTTTGAAAAATGAATATAAAAGCTGAGAGTTTGAAAAAGTTTTTAGACCTACTTAGAAATCATGAAGTCAGATGTTTAGAATTGCGAGTCGAAAATTTAAGTCATCATTAACAGAACGGTAAATTTTCAGTTAACACTAAAATTTTCATGACTTTCATCAAAGTTACTAAGCCTAAATGCTAAATCCTTGAAGGTAAATTAGCAAAAAAAGAAATTTGCAAAAGTCTTTTAGTTTTTTTTGGAAAAGTTTTAAGTTGTCGAGATAGAGAATTCTCTAAAATTTAGAAAAACATTCATAATCGAAAACTACAGAAAATCGTAGAACATACATGGGGGTGTTTCTAGTGCCCCAAAGGGTGCTCTGTTCATGGACTTCTGCTTGACACTATTTTGTGGGACACCCTGTATAATATTTTCAGCGATTTGCCTTTGGACCGAAACTGGTCACCAGACAATCTGCAATTTTGCTTGAAACGGAACGCGTGGCTAGCAAGTTCGATTGCGTCGATAATAATCGATTATATTTAGAAAAGAAGAAATTACAAACCGAATATTCACCGTAAACCTGAACCAGTACAGTTTGAAAATTCAAAATACAGGTTTGACACAATTTACTTAAATATAATAAGTGGCTTAGATGTAAGTTACATACGTGACTTTTTAAATATTTCAACTATCGATATACAAAATATACTACTTGTTAGTTTACGTAAAGATGTTCTTCGGGTGCCAAATAAACCTGAATAAAAAGTATTAAGGTTTTACTTATTGCAAGCATTTTTTTTTATGAATAGTCTTAAAATTGTAATAATTTACACTCTGTGATAAAAACGTTTCATATTTATATGAGCTTGAGAATCTAACGCATTAGAACTTGTTAGGATTAATAATTTGATTTTTATAGATAATACAAAATACAAAATAATACAAAAACTTGCTCAACATTGAAATCGATTACTATATGAAAACTCAAATAATTCTATCGATTTTTTAGACTCGAACCCAAGTTGGAGACCCAACACTATCGTGTTGAACGCTGCAAGTCTATGATTTCGTACTACTTGTGTCAATTTTAGTGATTGTTTACCAAATCTGTTTTTATTATTAAATTAAAATTGTACAATGTTTTCCAACTTTCAGTAAGCCTTTTAGTAGTAAAATTGTATGTGTGGACAAGTGTCAGTGACTTACAAGGATGCATTTCATTGCTGTATTATCTACAATCCTTGTTGTGTAGAAGAGTTACCTACTTTGGTGGTGATGGTGCGAAAGTGCTTATTATTGAGTTATATTTGTGTTTACCAATGGATTGGGCCATCAATTATTCAATTTGGGCCCTGTTATTTGATTTACATCACTCATAATACGTGAGTATTGTTTCAGAATAAGCAATTCATTTTTGAAATTGAGATACCTACGATTCGATAATAACATGTAATCTTCAAAGTTCAGGTGCGTTTTGTTTGAAAGCTTCCGTAGGATACGACATTAAACTTATGAGTGTAATATTTGTTAAAATAAGTAGTCAATGTAGCAACAGTTTTATTAAAATGCTTCTAGTGAATGTTTAGCTTGTAAACATAACCTCAAAATTGTAAGCGTTTTCGAACATAAGTTAAGAATATAAATTCCTAAGTAAAAACATTTATAATAATAATTTTGATACGAAACTATGTGCTGTTAGAAAAACGCGGAAAATACTATATATCTAATGATTTTTGTATTAATATCTGTAATAGCTCAATAGCAAATGATGATGGCTCATTGATGATTCTGCTCTTGATATAATAATTTTCAATCGTAATAAGATAAGGCCATTTACTATGAAAATATTATCTAATTACTGAAAAACATTAGATTACTTTAATAATTTAAGAAGATAAATTAAATTATTAAAATCTTAATAATTAAATTTACCTTCTATTCTTCCTCATAGAAACTAAAGATGTTAACAAAGTATCCAAAATTTAAGAGCTCTATCTTTTTTTGAACAAAACCAATAGGTTGGATCAACCACAATTAGTTATCCTTTCATATTATTCATTTTAACCATAGTTACTTATATGTAGTTACTGTAGCAAGTTAAATAGGTATTAACAGTCATTTGTTATTCAAATTAAGTTTTGCAAATTATTAAAATTTCCCCCTTATGCTTATTTAACATATCGAATAGAAGTTCCTCAATGATTCCTTATTGTTATTCAGTTTTTCTTAATGAAGTCCGGCTTGTTCCATTCTTTGCATATCTTAGACCACTTCATATTATTCTTGGATATTGAGTACACAAGATAATTGAAACTGATGCATATTGAATCTGACTAATGACATGACATGATAAATGCTAAATTTTTATTCCAACAGAATTAATAGACTGAACATCTCAATTTGATACAAACACATTTTGACCAAATATAAAACTTGCAAAATGTAACTATAATTACAGGATTTTAACCAATAGTAAACCTGTTTATAAACTAGTGAGTGTTAAAATCTTGTCTGCGCCCATATTAATTATGGTTGTGTGATTGTAATTCCCATTACAGGGACAGAATAGCCAGAGAAATTACAGGAACAATGGCATTTCCTACAGGTTGCAATGCTTGATACAATCAATATTCCAGGATAATAATTAATAGGTAATTTGGTGCCCATAGTACATCACGAATTGCTTTCACCTTGATTGTCTACAAAGAAAGTTTATTAAACATCTCAAGTACTAAAGAAGTTGCCAGCCTCATTCCAGTGGGAGCGCCTGTAGGGCTTACCAAATACTGACTCTAGAGCACAGATGTATGATGCTGGATATGTTGGTACTGTACAATATAGTATTTAGCCGCATTGACTATTTCAACTTAGTATCTAGGATAGCCTATCTCACACCGAGTTACACACGAGAGACACTTCACAAATTATGCTAAAATACAATTATTTCTCTTATTGCTAATACTTACAATAAATACTTTAGTGATGTTGATCTTTCTACTTGTAATAAATCAAAATTTAAAAAAATTATATATGAAATTTTTGTAAATAATATTCTTACTTATTTTATTATATATTTTAAGTACCTACATATATATTTTTGTATTTAGTAATCATACACATCATCACATATTATATATTTTATTAGTGAGATGTTGTATCATTAACAATAATCTATAACAATGTAAAACTCTAATGTTACACTCATTGTTGATCATGGAAAACCTATTGGCATTGTATTTATTAATACCATTTATATTATTATGATGTGTATATGCTATTGGTTTTGAATAATAAATAATCAAGTATTAAACTTTTGATTATTGATGTCCAGGGCTTGCATGAATCATACCATTGTATGTGTGAAATAGCAAAATAAGCTTTTATAAAATGCTGCACTACCTTAGTACCCTTAAACAAACCTTAATTTTTTAAAACAATATTTCGTGATTTTATAAATACTACATCATAAATTGCAAAGATGAAAGACCATTCCTGACCTGTCAACATTTTGACAACTCACATTATGTATAGATAAGTAATATAGTTCGAAAAATTAATAATTTTTAGCTGAACCATAAAACCTAATTCATGTCAAAAACTACAATCCACAAAAAATTTATTGGATTTTCTTTTTATAGCCATTTATTGACATTTGGTTTGCCATGAACGCGCCCAGTAAATATATGGTCTGTGACAGGTTTCGTTCCAAATAAAGCTTGAACTTTACAATATTTCGAATTTGCTTTTAAATTAATAGAACTACATGACTTTTTAAATTAAATTAATATTCCATTTGTTAATTTATTTAAATGAATGCACATCAAAATGAAATAATCAATTATTTTTCTTAAATGTACAATACAGCTTAACTTAACTGTCATATTGACAATGTCAAAAATTACAACACCAGTTTAGATTTGAATTACACGTTTGCATTCATTTGTTTGCATTTGCGGCAAGTGTACTGTGCGATACTACTCTGGATTTTTCTAACTTATGATCACCTTGGCATTCCTCTCGGTTAATGTTTCTGGCTTCTGCTTGTTGAACCGTTGGGTTACTTGCGCTAGTTTTACACGGATCTCAGATTTTGCTAAACTATTGGATTTACGTAGTGTGATCCTGTTCGTTAATATGTCGGCTACATCTACGAGACTAGGGATGACGCAACGTATGCTGTGTATTAACTATAACATATGTGTTAGTACTTGTAACACAGTTTGTCATCACTTTCTTATCAGTTTTGTATGTATATTCTAGGATCCTCGTAGTTCGCTACATGGTAATCCATAACACAAGCCTTTGTTTACTTTGGGGCCATGTTGTCTGAGGACTTTTATTTTAAAATCCATACATACCTACTTATCTGTGTAAAAATCTATAATCTAACTGGATAAAATGAACAGGTGTTTCACTATCTGCATTACAATGCAGTGGCTTACTAAACGTCAGTGAACTCATTTGAAATCGACATCTTTCATGTCATTTCATTACAGCGATAGAAGGTTTGTCTACATTTTAACCAAATATGAGTTTTCATACATGAATTTCAACATAATTATTGAGAATACTTAGTAATTAGAGGTTTTGAAAGGCTTTTTACTTCTTTTGCTTAAAAAAAAAAAATATAACTATCCGTGAGAATCTGAAACCAAAATCCTGAATTGAGCTGCACTTTCGTTTTTCCAAGTAAAAAATTGCCAAGATGTGCTATGAAAATTGATTGAATTTGACATATAACCTCGAAATATATTTTTCAATTTAACTTTTTATCTGAATTGCTAAATTGCATTAAGTTGTTACCTTAAGTTTAGGAATATAACACTTTTTTTTCTGGTTCTTATATTTATATATTAGATCAATAAAAAACAGGCTGACAGGTCATTGCATAATGAAACATGGGCATTGTTCTTTGTGACAAAACCCATTTGTGTAAGTAACCAACATAAGTCACTAGAAAAAATAAATAAATTTTGTACAAAATTCTGTTAAAGATAATTTTCTTAGAATACTTCTTACTATTGTCTGTTACTTTACCACCCATACCAATACCACTAGTTAGCCACTGCCACTACCATTAGTTGGTTCAACATAACAAAGTGGAATATGGAAGGATTGTCACGTTTAAATAAGTGTTAAAAAAAAGATAATGTGCTCCAGGAACTACACTCATATCCATATTCTCTGATTGTGAATCTTTTAATTGAGCACACAGTAAATGATTCTACTTCTTGGATCCGAAAGACATCTCCAAATACGCACTGTCCAAGATCTGAAGCTACCAAAAACCACTGAACATACATGGGGGGTCATTAGACTGCCCTATTCTCTGGTATGGACTTGGCAAGTTATGGGAACCACCCTGTATGTATGCATAAAACATTATGACATATCCACAAATCACATACAGAGTGGAAAACTTTGAAAAAATGTTCTATTTCTTAATTTTTTTAGTAAGTAACTATTGCGGAATGATTAAGTTTACAACTGAACTGCATACCTTAAACTGTGAAAAAATGAAAACCTCAAATCAAAAATGTTCAGAAAAATAAACTTTTCAACTCCTGGAGTTCATATTTAGGGTATGACTTTAATAAATTATTCAATTAGTATTAGTTGGAAATTATTATTAGTAATCCTTCACATTAAAAATCAACTACTAGTTAATAGAAATACTGCACATTGTTTTTTTATTAACACAATGAAGTAAAAAAATATTGTTGTATAATAGCTTTTTTCTGAACAATTCAATATTTTTTGAATTGAATTTATTGTTAATTAATATTTAATTCAAATTCAATTTATTGAGTATTTTTTAGGAAAAATTGGAAATGTATTGTGTGACAAAAATTTGGTATGTAAGGTTCTTAGGTATTATTAGTTAGTTCATTAGTTAGCTTTCAAATTGTACTGTAGAACAATATGCAATATTTTTGGTATTATATTAATTCTAAATTAATCATAACTATAATTAGAAGTGATTATAACAAAGTGATTCTTAATTCTTAAAAAAAAAGATTGACATATAAGAAAGGTTCACAAATACTTGTAGGTATATATAAATTGTTTACTTATTAAATTTGTTTATAAAATTGTCAAATCTTTAAAAAAATGATATTTGTGTCATGATTTGGCCTCTAGAGCAAACTTGTTAATTTTAGTGTACTTAATGGTGCATAGCACCAACTAGTATACCTAACCAGGACATAAATTAATTTCGTAGTTATATGGATCTGATGAACATAATGAACTCATACCAGTTAAAATCTAGGCCCTCATTTTGGATTCAAAACATAATTAATATTGAGGAATTTTATGCCTTAGCTGATGTTAAAAGAAATGTCACAACCTGGGCCAGGTCTTTGTACACCATCTAAAAAAATAGACAAATTAATGGTTATAATAGGAAAAATACAAATAATTTGATTTAATCAGTAGTTAGATGGTAAGAAAATAAAAAAGTCAACATTATTTGTGTTCGTTTTAGCAGGCAACATTGACAATGAGTCTTTTCTAAGGCGGAAGTTGTCAAGTATAGTTAGTTCACTAAGCAGAGGGTACAGCCACCTCACTCACGGCACACTTCACTCACATCACATTGATAGTTGTCTGTCTGTGCGTTTGATTGTTTGTTGCGCTTGAGTTCTTTCTTTCGGTTTCTTTTTAACTTAACAACTGTTAAATAAGCTAAAAATACACAAAACAATGTAAGTAAACCTTAACTGTCAAAATGACATTTTTACCGCCATGATGTTTTTTGTTTGTGTTGCACACTAATAATGCACAATTTCATTTCCTACCAATAAATAAAGTGTTTTAATAACAATTTTACAAACGAAAAGTGTTTTAAGCAGCTTAAACTATTTTTTGATAAAGTGTACAAAGACCCGGCCCAGACTCTTTGCATTTTGGGACATTTCTTTTAATAATTTAGATGTTATAGTGTATGTACTATAAATAAATTCATACCTGAACAAATGTCTCTTAGTCCTCGTTTCTACCAAAGCCAAAATATCAAACATCTATAATTTTGTTATGATTATATTTCAAAATTTATTTGAATTTTTCACTATGTATTTTCTTCAAGAGATGTACTTACTAAACGACCAAGCGAACTAGACGCACGGTCGGTATTCGACTTTTTCTATCAATCCGTTACTTCAATACTAAACAATAACTACGAAAAAAGTACAATCCAATAATTTGGTAAATAATTCCGTTAAATAAATACCTACTGGCTTAGTTAGTAGCTTGGCTAATAAGTACCACGTACAACCAGAGGAATCACTCCAATTATTATATCAAACCAAAATCAACAAACGGTGTAAAATTCAATGTAAAAACAACAGACGTCCGCTTCAAAATAGGCTCTAGATTTTTTTAATTACGAGTCTTATAATATTTTTTTATAAAGGGAAAATTTTTAGTTCTCTTGGTCGAAGCTCCTGGTTATTTACAAAATTAATATTTCATATTATATGTTGGGGATATAAGTAGCAGGGGAGTAGCGGGATAGAAATAAATATGTTGCTGCATAATAAAAGCGCCTTGATTTTGCCAAGTAAAGCAATAAAATAAAGTACGCATGTATGTGGGAATCTGGTTACGTTAGACAAGGACACACAGCTACAACCTCTGTTTCGGCTCGCGTTTCAAGCGTTAGTGGACCTTCCATTCGATTTGATTCCATGGTCAATACTTGTCACGTGGCACGTAATTATCAAAATATGTCTCCATTTGGCTGTCAGATTGGCTATATCTTCGCTAAGCCCAAGCTTCATGTTAAATCTGCAGGTGACTTTTCCGTAACCATAAAACACATATATTAAAAAAAAACTCAACTAATATCGAACTATTGTTAGTAAGTAAGTACATTAATAAAATTATCATTTTATTATAAATAAACCGAAAAGTAAGTAATCCAACTTGAAGCGATCCCAACCAATTACTACGGAAAGTAGATATTTACGTAAACGATCTAGTTTGACTTAGCTGAGTATTTTTTTACTTTAATCTCATACATATCGTGACTGGTTACCTATCACAAATGCGAGTTTTTTTTCCGTATTTTAAGTGTTCGAAAACGTTTCCCATATTTTTGTTTTCTATATGTTTCATTTCACCGAAAATGCATTTTTCAGAAGTTCGAATGTACGATGTTCAAATGTAATTTTTTCAATTTTACATATGTTTTAAACTTCAACCGAATGTTTAGCCGAAGCATCTATTGCCAGACGTTTTGATTTTCATAATATTATTAACAATATTATAAAAACACAAAACACCAATGAAGCGCCTGACGTTTTGGTTTTCATAATCCGTGTTGTTACCCGCCAGGCGTCATTCCTCCATGTTGTAAACCTCCTAAAACGTCAAACGGAAATCTTTTTGGTCAATTTCTGTACTTCCTATTATATACTTTTCAAAATTTGGCAGGCTTTGTTCCTTGCGGCAATAGTTCTGTCCTACTCTTATTATTATTTTTCCTAATTACTGATTTATCGTGTTCGGCCCAGATAATGATGCGAATGATGTGCGACAACAAAGTTCATCAAAGGTAGGTTGTCGATGGACATATCGAGTATTATGTCGATAAAGTAATTCTAGTAATTTAAATTATGGTAAGTAAAACATCTGTCAACGTCAAAAAGTAATTCTGATAATCGGTCAACCGTTTTTCTAGTATGTGAAACATATGTAAAATAAGTTTATGAGAAAAATAGTTATTTAAAATAATCACTCTGGCAATTGAAATGTCGTACTATGCGTTTCAAATAACAATAGGACCGACTTAGCGCCATATTGTGACGTCAAAGCTGTCAATTCGAACCAATTAGGTAGCGTGAGCAAACAAAGTTTTTTTTAAAATATAATTTATTCAAACAAGCAATTGCTTTTACCGTCAAACTCTCAATTTGGCTTTCTAACTTTTGACGTTTTTGTAACGCTATTGGATTTAAATTAGAATTGTAAGGTGGCAACCTCAAAATTTCAAAACCGTGAGTGTTGAAAATGTTATTTTTGACATAGTTTTTTGACGGTTTGTGCCTTTTTCTTAACTCATAACAGTTCTTTTTTGAATACAGTTTTATTTTGAATAATTTCTTTTCGATATAATACTTTAATAAATAAAGTAAAATAAATCAATATTTTTATGCAAACAAATTTTCTTTGCTGACTATAATTTTCAAGTGAAATTTGACAGATAGAGGTCATTGACGTTCCTATTCTCATTTGAAACGCATAGTATTACCGTTTTCGAACAATTGACGGCCACTCGGCCGTCATTGATTAAAAATCAACAACAATAATTTTATTGTTTCCAACAAAGAACTGCAGTTAAAAACACACTCATGTGATTGTAAAAATTCGGCTTCTAATAAGGAGAAAAGAGATATATTGCAACTTTATTAATATGCAGCAAAAACTCACTTGAAGAAACTGGATTCGTTACAAAATAAGTTTTTAAAAACATATTCTTAGAGACTTATTTTGTAAATTCGTTCGTATTACACCGATCCATGTAATGGAGAGCGAACTGAGCCTCCTTTGTGTTACTACTTAAGGTTAGCTATTGGAGAAATAATAGGTCTTTACCTATGAAATTGCCGTTTTGCCGTACTGGCCATTTCAAATGAAAATATTTTTTTTTTGACTGATAGTTCTAATTTCAAATTAATTTTATTTGACAAACATGGAATTCTTTTTCTGAAATCGTCATTTTTCATTTTTCATTTTTCGTCAATGTTCATTCGAACATTTTTCGTCATCATGGATAAGTTAAAAATTCGAGTAATTATGGAGTATGAGTACCGTCGAGGCAGCAAAGCGGCACAAGCGGCACGCAACATCAACGACGTTTACGGAGCGAACACTACAAACGAACGCACCACCCGTTATTGGTTTACCCTCTTCCGTTCTGGAAATTTTGACCTGAAAAATGAACCCCGTGGTCGTCCGAAAACTTTGGTCGACAATGACGAATTAAAGGCAATTGTGGAAGCTGATGAAACTCAATCCACGGCTGAATTAGCAGCAGCTTTCGACGTTAGCATCAAAACAATATTGGTCAATTTGCGTCAAATTGGCAAGGTAAAAAAGCTTGACAAATGGGTACCCCACGAACTCAATGACCGCCAGCGCGAAGTACGCGTGGAGACGTGCCTTGCACTGCTCAGCAGGCATACAAATGAAGGAATTCTGAACCGCATTGTTACTTGTGACGAGAAATGGATCCTGTTTGACAATCGTAAGCGCTCAGCAAGTTGGTTGGACCCTGGTTCAGCAACCAAACCATGCCCTAAACGAAAACTTACCCCTAGAAAAGTGATGGTCACTGTTTGGTGGTCTAACGCGGGTGTAATTCATCACAGCTTCTTGCCAAACGGGACAAGCATTACTGCAGATGTGTACTGTGAAGAACTGAACACAATGATGGAGAAACTCGCACGTCTCCAACCAGCTTTGGTCAATCGTTCGGCTCCACTGCTCCTGCACGACAACGCGCGACCTCATACTGCACAGCAGACGGTCTCCAAGCTACAAGAGTTGGGGTTGGAAGTTCTCCGTCATCCGCCGTACTCACCAGACCTTGCGCCTACAGACTTCTACTTTTTCCAGAATTTGGATAACTTCTTGGCGGGAAAAAAATTCAATACCCGAGAGGCAGTACAAAATGCCTTTGAAGAATTTCTTGCCTCCCGTCCAGCTGATTTCTTCAAGAAAGGCATCAATAAGCTACCAATGCGTTGGCAAAGATGCATTGATTGCATAGGTGATTATTTTGATTAATAGAAATAAAAAATATATAAAAAAATTACGCTTCATTTATTTCGTGAAAAACGGCAATTTCATAGGTAAAGACCTAATATAACAGCCCCATTTATTGATAGAATTTTATAACTTTCTCAAAGACAATGAACTTGACCGGAGCCCTGGCCTGGAGATGTTCGTCTTAGAAACGTGGATATCAAATATTGATGTAGATAGTCATATCAAATTACAGGTCTAAATTACAGGACCAAAGTTCGTCGAGCGCAATGATCATACTATCGTTTTGAAATCTCTCACCTTGCATGAGTTGGACAGTGCATATTCCGGTCATTGCAAATTGTTTACTCATACAATCTATGGGCAAAAGGGGCGTTGAAGCTGCGGTCTTTGATTCTCAGGTCTTAAGACAAAACTGGGAATGGGTATATCCATCATGAGAGCTGAGTTGTTTGCCATATTAGAAGCAGTCCGGTATATCCTATCCAAGTCACATGATAAGGTTGTTTCAGTGAGCGCCCTCCAGCACCTAATTCGCTGCGTTTCGGGGGAAAGAGGCATATCTATTGCATATCAAATTCATGTTATTATAGTCAACTTAGAAGAACGCGTTAGTATCTAGTCAATGGGTGCCCTCGCTCATTGGATGGAAACGAAATTGCTGATGATATGGCTAAAGAGGCAGTTTGTGATGGTCTTGCATCTTTGTACTGTGCTTTGCAAACTTTATTTTATAGAGGTGTTTGACTCCATGATGGGTGTATTTTGCTGAATGCTGAAATTAAAAAGGACTTTGGTATAGAACAATTCAAAGCGAGCCGCATCTAAAACCATGGTTCGACAATGCTTGCCTCTTCAGAACTAGTTGGGTTGCAGTTCTGAGATTGTGTTCAGGTCACATTCCAATCAACAAGTTCTGCCGTATGGGAATGTTACAACTTTTTGTGGTGTCACAAAATATTTCATAATTTTTTTGGTGCAGTATCTTTGCCGACAGCCTTTATGGAGAGCAGATAAACTGCATAATGGCTGAACCAGTGGCAGAGGAAGCTAGAATGTTGTACAAGTTTTACATAGTATCATTAAATATTGAATATTATTTATATTTGAGTAATATGACGGCCGAGTAGCGTAGTGGGTAGTAGCACTGCCTCATACGCCGGAGGTCCCAGATACGAGTCCTGGCCGGGGCATTAATTTGTTTGATGAACATAGATGTTTATTCTCGGGTCATGGTTATTGATATTCTGGGCTTCCCCCCAGTTCGCAGTATGGTCATCCATGACCCAAGCTCTGCTTTGTTTAGTTTTCGTTAAAAATAAAAGTGTGTCATTTTAATAAATTAATTAATATATTTGTTGATATCGCTTGCGGTAACCGAGTAATCGCCAATTCGAATTAATTGCCAACTAGACCGAAACCGGTTAAAAGAGATATATTGTGTTCCAATAGATGTACCGGTTGTTATTACTTGAAAAGAATACTTTTTTGTGAAAATTATGAGAATAATTTTTATTATATGTTTTACACCTATTCAGATTTTAGAAAGGAAATAGTTCCAATCGTACCTTTAGGGACTGCTCTATCGTGAGCGGCACCCCACCGTGGCCCAATCCTACGCTGCAGCCGTAGTCCACGGGCGATGATAGAATGAAAGAAGATTTTATTTATGATAGATTTAATATCTTACGTACATTTAACACAATGATCGAAGTAAGTATGATATATGAGTGCCGGTCGCTCTTTTAATATTGATGATCACGTAAGTGAGATACGGTTGTAGACCGTACTTTTTTTTTTCGAAATTCACAGTTTATTTAATTAAAGGCTAATGCCTTTTAAATTTTACCGGACTTTGTGGCCTAGCGCTGAGGGCGCTTAGCCGGAACTTAAACTACTCCTACATACGATATACCTAAGGGCACCCGAGCGGGCACGGTGGGCAGCTCGAGATGTTTATGCAGATCTAAATTGCGTACACGGTGCTACGGTGCACCTGTTGGACGCAGGATTGACGGGTTTGTTCGGTAACAGGTGCTTGGAGTGGATGAGCCTGTTCAAAATAATCCTTTCGTATAATTTGTCTATCGCACTAAGCAGACTAATAGGACGGTAGCTTGTAGGTAAATAGTAGCCGGTTTTCCGGGTTTCCTAATGCCGATGACAATCGCTTCCTCCCATGTTTGCGGAAAGGAGCAGTTTGTTAGTAAGTTATTGAATATAAAATGTGTGTCTTAATAGTATTTCTTAATATTGTGTGTCGGTGGCAACGCTATTACTTTAGAATTAAGTTTCTGTAACGATAGCTGCTTGTTTAGAATTAATTAAATGAATAAATAAATAAACAGTTCTATGAGTGCGAGTGGGAGAGCTTTCAGAACCCTGTTTAGTATTTTGTCTGGACCTGTGGCTTTCTGCGGTTTTAGGTTTTTGTTTATTGTCTGTACCTCTTCCACCGTTACCGGTTGGAGGGTGTCAGTCGGTGGGTTGCCACATTTAGTTTCGACTGTGCTATTTACAGTTTCTATGTGGAGGGAGTTAGTGCTTTCTGAACTCGGTGCACATTGTTGGGTTAAGCTATCGGCTAGGGTTTCAGCGTTTTCGGAGTCATCGAAGGCGGGAGTCATGGGCGGGGGCCTAAGGAGCGGAGGCATCGATGACGTGGTAGCACCAGTAAGCCAAATGCGAAGGCGAAATCTCTTCAAGAAGCGCATCCCAGTTGTTAGACCGCAATTCGCGTATGCGAGATTTGACATCTCGCTGTAGAGCCCTCTAAGAGTGTTACCACACCAATCAATCGTTCGTCGATCGACGTCGATCGATTGGTGTGGTAGAAACCGTCGATCGACGTCGACTGGTCTATTCTGCCATCGATCGATGTCGCCGAGTCGACGTCAATCGACGGACGGCGATTGGTGTGGTAATACCCTTAATAATCACCTCTCCGCCTCAGCCAACTCAGGGGTGGCGTCAGCCAATTATAGGCCATCACGCCTACTGCGGGTTGGCAGAGTTCAGATACCTTCATATAAATTTATAGGTGCATGGGATTATTTTACTACTAAATTACCAACTCAGGGGTGGTGTCAGACAATTATAGGCCATCACGCCTACTGCGACGTCGACTGTTCTATTCTGCCTACGATCGACGTCAATCGGTCGACGTCGATCGACATCGATCGATTGGTGTGGTAGAAACCGTCGATCGACGTCGACTGTTCTATGCGGTTTGCCTTGGTCGGAGCGTAATCGTACGCCCGGATAGCTGCGATCTTTGCTCTCAACAAGTCCCTCACATCTTCATGAGGATGGAGGATGCACTGATAGCAGTTCGTAGGTGGTTGGTGAAAGCACCGATCGCAGCATTGGTCTCCTCGATGGATAAAAACGAATCGTGAATAGTTGTAGACCGCACATTACCTATATTTGTCTATGAAAACGCCACTTCTACACGATTGTGTTAGTGATCCTTCAGATTATACAAACAAATTTTGTTGATTATTTAACACTACTTATTTATTTTTTTATTTCTCGATAATGTTACTAATAATAATTGAACACGGTCACAAATATGGCAACCGTCACTGTCATGAAAATACGTTTAAGTATGCCTTTGGCGTTTGAATTTCTGTTTTCTAACGGAAACTGATTTATACTTAGACTGTTATTAATTTCTTTGGCCCAAAATACTACCTACTGAAATTGTTCCTGGAATATTTTGTCCATACAAAATTTAAAAGTCTATTAGTTAACTTAGCACCCTTGCCTAGTATCCTCATTTATCTGTCTTCATTTATCATTAGTCTGTCAACTTTTTATTTATTATGAATGAATTATGATTAAAAGGTCCAATTTCGTATCGCTGATACTATATTTTGAATATTTCATTTTGATATATCTCAGTATATAAATAGATACTTCAAAATATAAGCTTTTTCTGTAAATCGTATGTTCTTAACTGTATCATATAAATATGAGAATTATTATTATGTTTTTTCTATTTTTCCAATGAGATCTGACGAATCTCATTTTGAATTTATTGATTATGAGAGGACAGTTGTGTTTACTTGAATTTTGTTGTAACTTTCGTGCTTTATTTGAATTCACATTAGAAAGGACACAAATACTTTAAACTGACTTAATACCTAGTTAAACATTGATGTCCACTTATGGTTACTTTGCATCACTCACACGTCCAACCTAAAATTCGGTACATAAATTAATTATATAGCTCAAATTACTTCCAAGAATCTGGGAATTATTTCAAAGGTCCAAATATCTCGGCTTACTTCTTCTGCAATGAAGGGCTGCTTCTGCGTCTTAATTTTTTGAACGGCATTCTGTCGACCACAGAGTCCACAGATCCGACGATGGGTGTGAACTCATTACCTGTAGAAAACTGCAACCTATATTCCTACACCTATTACACGCAGGACGATTTTCTTTCTTTTCTTGCTGGGATAGGTATCTACCAAAAAGTTGTATTAAGCAATTCGATGTGGAACGAATCGTCTATTTTTCCAAATGAATATCGTCCGGAGCCGTTAAAAGTATAGTGCAGGGTTTCTCAAACTTTTGGCTCCATGAACGCCTGTTAAAGTTTCCAGATGACAGTGAACCCCATAACTAATTAAAGCCTCCCCTCCCCCAAGAAAATAATAAAATGCCTATTGCAGAAAATAAGGTTTTTATTTCAATAGAATATAGATGGGTGGGTTTGTTTCCTGTCGCAAATTGAGTCTATTTTAGTAGCAATTTTGGACAATTTTAACCTTAATTCTGACTCGGTATCAAGTCGATTTTTATATTTCGTTTTTATCATGGCCAGGTGTGAAAACTTACTTTAACATAGGTATGTTGTAGCAAAGGGTAAAAGGAAATTCACCGCTTTGCGTGAGAGTTCTGGATACTCTTCCTGTCTAGCAGCTCAAAAATCTATCAAAGACATCATTAAGCCGTCATTACGTAAATCTTATCGCGAATAGTCTTACCTTCGAATGGCGAACCCCTAGGGGTTCGCGTACCCCACTTTGAGAAACACTGGTATAGTGAATAGACACATATTGCATAGGCTAGTAACACCCTTGTCTTATTGGGTAAAAGACTAACGCCTAGCAAAGAAAAGAAGTGCTATCATTGATGATTCATACTAGTTGACTAGACTAGATATGAGAACGATTCGACTTTTTTTAAAGTTCTATTCTTTTGTGTTATTTTTGTTATCATCATTGATTTTATTTTTTTTTTGGATTTAATCGTGTTCGTGAAGGAAAGCTCCGTCTTTTCCCTCGCTAATAATGAAAAATAAAACAAGCATTTACTTCTTAAGTTATTTTCTAAATAAGCGCATAAATCGAAATTCACTGAAAAGTCAGAAAAAGCATCTACACTAATAAAAAAATCGGATACCATACACGGGGATGATTCGGATTTCCCACCTCCAAGCCGCCTATTGACAGTCTTTTCTGAGACATCCTGCATATTTAAGTTTTATTTATTTTCATTATATAATGTTGGAGGTAGATAATTTCAGCATAAAATGATTATTGTAATATCTTATGTTCAATGTTGTTTTTTTTAAGAAGTTTGTATACATGTGAATTGTAAAAAAAGTGGGAAAAGCAAAAAAATAAGTGAAACAAATGAAAGCGTCGAAATACTAGGCGACCGTTTTTTTTACTTTATGCGCTTTTATTGTTTGAATTTGTTTGCGATTTTAAAAAACACATAGAATTTAATTTTAGTAAGAACTTAAAAGTTTATTTATTTAAAAGGAAAATAAATAAATGTACGTTGTGTACCGTGGTTTTATTTCTATAGTAGTGCTGGCTTTATCTGTCAACCTAAGATATCGCGTTTTTTTTGTGTACAATCAATACAATGTATAAAACCTCAGAGGTGCTATCGGCACAGCATCACGGCAAAATCGATTAGATGTAGGTAGATTAATGTTTGGGAAAATACCGCCCGGCCAATGCCATTCGGGTTATGGCTAGACGAGTCGAAAGTGCCCAAGTGGACTACCCAATTGGCACTAGTCGATTGTGTGTTCTATTAAGTGTACACAAAGAAATACGCCGTATCCTATGGTCTTTGAGAATTTGATTCCGAAGAAGCTTGACTTTTGACTTGATTATTAGATTATTTGCCATTTAACTTGATCGGGCTCTTAAACTACGTTTAAACATGGACGTTCAAACTTACCCTACACCTTGACTGATTCGGCAGTGTTTCCACCAGACTTTCGTAGTAGCCCCGATCATGGTAAGATATATCGATTTGATTATATAGCAACCGAAATTTTTTACTGGTTAGGTAATACATTTAAATAGTTTCACTTTATTTGATTTGATTAACATTAATGCAGTGCACCACAGAGCCCGCGTGCTGTATACAAGCATTTAGCGTAATGATGCTACGGTATGGATATATATTTCTATATACTGTAGCATCATGACGCCGCTGGCACGGAGTCCCCATATGCGGTACATCGATCAAGCTATCGAGCGATGATTTTCGATGATGGCTACAGCGCATACGGAGGACTCGGTTATCGGCCAATGAAACTGAGCCGTATTCTTCTATACACCAAGTATAAAAGCGAAAATAAAGTTTTATTTTTGAGATAATGTACTAAAATACGTAATGTTTCAGTTTTAGGTACTGTGATGAGTAAAAACAAAGGAGAACTGCATTTTATACAAACAAAAAGCGGTCATCTACAGCTGATCTACGAGCCGTACATATTCGTGACAGACAGCGTGCGCAGCGGGCGCACGTTCTGGCGCTGCATGGAGTACGGCAAGCGGTGCCGCGCGCGCATCACATCCAAGAACAACGAGCTGCGCATCACCAACCCCGTGCACAACCACCACCACACGCACATCAAGAAGATCAACCGGAAGTACGAGGTGGGCGAGGTCGTCACCTGCCCCACGGTTTAGATTCCTTAGAATTTAGGAACAAGTATTGTATTTTGGGACGTTGCGTGTGTGTCAGGCGGAACTGAAAAGTGTGTGTGATTTTAGTGATTACAATTGAGATTTATTGTACAAATTGAACTCTGGAATTTGTAACTAAAGATTCGTTGTATATATAAAGTAATGTGTAATTAAATATAATTTTGAATTGTGATGATCATATCTTCTGATATTTGATATAAGTGTAGTTGCATACAGTTGATGCATTTGAGTTATGTAATGAACCTGATGAAATTAAAAACATCGGAACACAAATTTAGTTTTATTTCTATTTTTTCAGACTACTAATACAAAAGAAGAAGTTTTCTCTACATAAATAATAAAGGAACTCAACATATTTTGAATTAAGCAAATTTTGTAACACTAATATTTTGATTCCTTTTGTTATAATTTTTAAACAATTTTAACAAATGAAATTGTTAAAATAAACTCGGCTCAGAGAGAATTTACGAAAAATGTCAAAAATGTAATCATGATTTTTCCAATTATATATTTGGAATTTTGGAGTAATTTTGGCTTAGTGATACTGTGTTTGTCACTTCCTTGTAAGTAGTGTCGTAGTGTCAGACAGACACACCGTGGAGTTATACATACATTACAATGCCTTCTTGAGTATGAGGCTACAATCTGCATTGGAAGTTAGAGGGGTAACCAAGAAGTAATTATAATGAAAGTTAAGCTTAGTGGCATTTAAAGAAACATGTATATTTTTATATTGTCTCTTAACAACTAAATAAATGCATAAAAAAAACTTAGTCTGTACCGTACCAAAACCCCTCAAACAACACTTCGCGTCTTTAACTTTGTTGCCTCGGCGGTGTGCATGAGCCGAGGAGCGGATATACATCACTGTGAGCATGAGGCAAAGAGCTTGTGAGCTGTTAGTACGTATTCAATTAGATTAATTTATCTCGTTGGCATAGTGTTCTATTCAAATTTTATATATATAAGAAACATTTTTGGGTCACTCATCGTACTAAAAGTGTAAATATTTCTGAGAATGGTAAAATTGTGTTGTATGTTGGTGATCACTGTAGAGGTGGGCAGCGTGCAGTTCACCCGCACGCGGCGCGGCGCGCCGGCGCTGGCGCTGTGCGGGTACTTGCTGCTGGCACGCAAGCGGCGCGGCGCGCGCGTGTACTGGACGTGCGCCCGCCGACACCGCGGCTGCAGCGCTCGCGCCGCCACGCACCACGCGCGTCTTTTGCGTGCCAGCCTACGCCACAACCACCCGCCACACCAGGACGACCATCTGCGCATAGAGAGCCTCATCGAGACTCTTCCTTCCTCATAATAAATCATTCATCTGGATTACGGCTTTTGATTCTTCTTTACCTAATCCTTTTGGGAACTAACTCCTACATCGAATTTATTACTTAATTAATTTTCATTTTTCAGCGGAATTCATTATTTCGAACCGGGGGCGACGACACATGCGGCTCGGTGGGTTCTCGTTTTACGCGGAGAAGGTGTTTCCGGAAAAGAGTAAGGTGCGGTGGCGCTGCACGCGGCGCACGTGCCGCGCCTACGCGCACACGCTGCACGACCGCATCTTCGCGCTGAGCGCGCAGCACTCGCATGCACCGCCGGCACGGCCCGCACCCGCAACGCCGCACCCCAAGCACGACTGACGCCCGCTGCGTCACTTGCGAACCTCGTTTACCTTTATTTAATACTTAAACAGTAATCTGGTCCCTAAGGATCGTACGATGGTTGAAGGATTGTATTTAAATTATAGTTTTTTTTTTCTATTGAGGTAAAATAATATTAATTGCATATGGTATCAATTAATATTGGGATTAGTTCGAAATAATGGTGTGGGACATATGCCGCAATCATATTCTAGTCATTTTAGTTTAAGAAACAATTATATAAATTAAATGCCTTTAAATGCCCATATAGTAACTGGTTTGTCTTAGACACACGTGAGATAAAATATGTGTTAATGTAAGTCTAAAGAAACAGTAAATATTAATGTTTTCAATTGATCGTTGATAAGAGAAGCTGAGGTAGGTAGTTATGGTAACTAAACCTGCTTTAGCACTGCGAATCGCAGTGAATTTAAGTTTCTTACTTGATTTTTGTAAATTAGGTATATTTGTAGGTACGCAACAGGCATTTCGTGGGTTACTTATCTTTGTTACAGATGTTTTTTTATATTTCCTGCAGCATGATTTTTAATATTATATATGGATATCCATAAAATAAAGTGCTATAAAATTACTAACAACGTATTTATAATCCATACTAGGTCTAATAGACCTACGAATTGGTTTAATTACGAGTATAAGAGCATGGCTTGCGTAGTGCTTTAGCAAGCGGTGGTGTGAACAGAGGTAACGATGGTGTTTTCAACAGAGAAGTACGTGAAGCTGTGCGTGGGGCCGGGCGGGCGGCCACGGCTGTGGGTGCGCGGGCGCAGCTTCTACGCGGCGCACACGATGCGCTCGGGCGTAGTGCGCTGGCGCTGCACCATGGGCGGCTGCGGTTGCAAGGCCTACACACAAAAAGGCACGTTGCACAAGCTAGTAGGCGAACACAACCACGCTGGCCGCGCCGGCCGCCGCAACCGCGCGCCCCCGCCGCCGCCGCTGCTGCCTCGCTTGCCGCGCCAGCCTCGCCTCCCTGCGCTCGACTTCGACAACTTTGACCCCAGCGCCTGGATCGTCCGATACTGATATTCGAAAATACGTTTAACCAGCAATACGTAATCGGTTATGACACTGCCCAATATTAGTGACTAAATTTACAAAAAGAAGTGTGTAAAAACATGTAGGACAGCTTAAGATCCGCTGTGAAGATGTTTTCCTTCTTAACTCTCCTTTATTGATGAATTTATTTACTCGCTGAACGTCGGACAGTGTAATAACCATGTCACTTCAGACCAGTAACATTAAAGGATTCAATAATTTATGATAAACACGCAAAATCTTTATACAAGTATGGAGATACATGAAGTACAAACCGTCGACCGAGTAGGACGTGTTCATCCTACAGTTCGTTTATATCCTACCTGCAATACTTGATTATTGCGTCTGTATCATGCTCATGGGTTATCTAGTCAAATATTTTATATATTTTATAATATCTTTAGAATATTTAGTAGTGGCCAAAACCTTACTTGATCTCAGATTTGCCAAAGAAGTGCCAAAGACTTTACAGTCCTTTGTTTTTGTAGGATCTTACAATCATAAAAATTTATAACGGACTTATTAAGATTACTGCCAAAAAGAAGGCCGGAATCGAAACGAGCCGAATAGCAATAAAATCTTCCAGGGAAGTATAATTCTTTGGTAGAGTAATGAGTTTAATGACGCTTACTGAAAGTCAGTAGATGTTGAAGTTTTCGAGTTTTGTGCGATTCTTTTGACGTTTAAGTGTTGCGCAGGATTGTTTATAATATAGTTAAGTATTGGCGCGCCAGTAATTGCTCAGTTATCTATAGACCACCTCTTGCGCAGGATGAGGAACTACGACAATGACGAAGAGAAGGCCACGTACTGCCCTTTTCATTTGGCCTGGTTCCTTTGCCTGTCACGTTTGATTTCACTAGTGTAGATGCTACAGGATACTCTGATATTATTTCCGACCCTACTGACTTGGCGCTGCAGGGTTCGTCTATGTTACTGCTTTTGCAAAGACAATGCATACTTGTATTAAGTTACCTTAGTTAGCGTCTCTGTGATTCTTTAATTTTAATTAGTCTTCCTCGTGGCTTCTTCATGTTTTGTGAGAGCTATATTTGTTATTGTTATAAAATTAAATTTATTATCAGTGCTTTACAAAAACATATTGAGAAACGTGCCGAATATACCAATCTACCGCTTAATTTAAACTTTATTGACATTTAACTTTGATAAATACTTATTTTGTATGTCGTTCTGTGTGTATGTAGAAAGTATAAAGTAAAGTAATATAATAAAAAAATATCGTTAGTGATCGTCTACAATTAAATATTTTTATCCTTATCTTGGTGTTTAATTTCCGAAAGCAAATATTGAAAAATTAAATATGTACAAAGTATTTTCGACGTGTTTATTTACTCCCCTTTTTTGTGAATTTTGTGAAATTTGTGTGATTGTTTTCATACTTATAATTAAGATAATAAGTTTATATTTCCTTAACACCACTAATGATACGAACAACACAATAAGGAAATGTATTCTTAGTAGTTTTAAGTTTTTGTGTATTTTAGAACCAAAATTGACCGAACGTATTTGTTAACGGCAGCTCGCTTCATCCGCGCGGGCAAGGGCCGGCTGCTGCTACACCGCGGCTACACTTTCCGGCTGAAGAACAACCTGGCCCACGGCCGCAAGCAGTGGTACTGCTCGTCGCGGCTCACGTCGCGCTGCCTCGCCGACGTCAATACCGAGGGTCCCGAGGGGCACGAGCGCATCGTGCGCTCGCGCTACACGCACAACCACGCGCCGCCCAACGTGCGGCGCTTCGCGGACGGGCGTTACGTGGTGCGCACGCCGCACCAGGCCGGGCACCGCGCACCAGCTCCTCTCGATCCGCACCACCAGCTGCTGCAGCTGCAGCATGCGTTGGCGCTATACGCAGCCACGGCGCACGCGTCCGCTACGGCCGCTGCCGCCGCAGCGCCATCCACGCGCGCGTCCCCGCCGCCCGCGCCGCCAGCGCCCGCACCGCCCCAGCACAAGCCGCTGCTGGTCGACACTCCCTGCACCGAGGAGGACTAGCCATTACCGCCCGCCCGCTCGACCCTCGCTTCGACCTCCCCTAACAACGCTGCAGTCGGCAATTTCTCTAATCTGCATCTTCTCTGTGAAATATCACACCACTAACGTGTGTTTCGACTACTCATGCAGATGAGCATATTCCACTTCGACGGGTTAGATTATCGGATGATTTTACAATAAAACGCCCAGTAAAAACAACTAATATAAACGACGATATAGATTTTATAAGAATCGATGTTTTAGCCTTTTGGCACATGAATTTTTAGGATAATCTATTTAAATTTTAAATATTTAGTTATAACATAAATTTATCGAATAGTTTTAAGGGGATAAGGTGTCGTTAACGTAGAAGGCATTGTTGGGTATCTTGAATAAGGAATTTGGATGTTTGTAAAACCTCGGTTAATGGATGGAATAGATGTTGTGCTTGTGCTAAATGTTATGGAAGATTTGTGAATAGACGATCGGAAAGCGCTAGTTACATCAAAATACAATTCTTTTAGGACATCTGTACAGGGCTGAGAAATTTAAATAACGTTATCACTTTGCACAAAAAACGAAGTAAGAATGACAGAAAGTAATAGAGATTTTTCATTGGTCAATTTTTCCATTACAAGTGTACTTGAAAACAACGAGTGAGTGTAATTGCAAGCCAAGTTTGGCAGTATTGATTTTTGTAATTCCTATAGAAATATCAAAACGACTGTACCTTGAAGTATGTCCGTAGAAGGATTGGAAGTTAGCGGAAGCAGTTAACGTTATGTAAGGTTCTGTACATGTGTGTACGTTATAGCCATCTGTTTAGATTATGCGATCGGCGTAGTTAGTAAAGACCCGGTGGACGTTTGGTTTGGTTTAGCTGAAGGAGCGGTCACAGAGCGCGGACAGGCCGGAACCCGGCACGGAGCTGGAGACTGCACGGAACTCGACTCGACGAGTCAATAGGTACGATATCCCACGACTGTACTTAGAATTTACTTATTTATTTTGAGAATGTTTACCTTTTACATGTTCGAATGTTGTTATTTATACATTTAGACGTCTACCTCTAATGCGAGACGAGATCGAGTCTCGCGTCTGCGTCGCGGTGTAAGGCAATGCAAGCGCTTGCACACTTGTTACGGCATTCGACACTATCAACGCGCTTCATAGTTATTGATTTTGATAAGTACTTAAGCTCAATCATCTACCTCTAAACTTTTTATACGGGTTTTACAAATTAGTTAAATTATACATTTTTATACACAAATAAATACTCAAAAGCTTTACCTTAGTAAGGTAACGTAGCGTGTAAGTTTAATGTTTAAGTGCGTGAGTGAGCTGGAGTAAGCTAGGCGCACGCGCCGGGCGGCTCGCCGCGCAGGGTCCGGCGCGTGGCTTTCTTTGATAACTACCTCTATATGAAACTCAACTACCTCTTTAGCTCTAATTTATAATTATAAACCTTTGCTGTTGACCATTAGGCTCCCAGAAGACTGTTGCCAGATTTTTATAATTGTTTTTATTAATAATTTGTTGCTCGACGAATTAGTTATAAGTAGATTACAATACTGCTCTTCGCCTAGACTTTGATTTTAAGTACAAATTTTGACTAAATACATACTTATTTTAATTGTTATTATTTGAAATAATTAACGGCTGGTTAATGTTTTTTTTTAATTCATAAGTTGATAAATTAACTTATCTACAAATCTTTAAGTGTTATAGATTTAAGCAAATGTTGGAATTGTAATAATTATAACAGTCGGCAAGAAAAATATCAAAGAAAAGGTTCGTGGACTCTACAGAGATCTGAATTTCTGATATCTGGCGGCCCCGCTTGTGAGTGGTAGGTATACGTGCCCAAAAGCGTTTATTTATAAAGTTTATAAAGTTCGGACCAGTAACTATCTGCAGATATTCTTTTAAAATATATTTTTTGGATATTGAATTAAGAATAACATTGGTTTCACTATCCAAAGCCTTTATTTTAAATATGTAGCTCAAAAATTAGCCCTACATTTTAAGCTCTTCAATCTGAACGGATCTTACGTATTCTTACAATTTCACTAAATGAATTAGCTGCTAAGAACACAGATATTAACCCGGTGCCCACTGATTTAGTGGCGCACTACAGTTATGTTTATTCCAATTCCACTTGTATTCTTATAAATAAATGTATGTTTCAAAGTTGTGACTTTAGTGAAATTGTACTGTACAATCTGTTTTCACTGGAAACGAATAGATAATACTAACGCGGAATTGAAAGGGTGTTTGTACAGTTGGAAATTTAAGTATAACATCTATAGATGTATTTCTACGTAATAATTAATTTTAATATTAAAATGGATGTCATGAATGTTCGAATTTACAATAATAATTAAGAAATTAAATCTATCTTATACTGTGTTTAATGGAATGTATGTTTACGTCAGAATGTTTCGGCCATTAATGTGCTGTTTAAAATTACATGTTTTATCTTATGCTACTTACCGACACGTTTTTAATTTCTGTATATATAACACATTTTAAGACCAAGTATAAAAATAATATATAAAGGCATGTCTCTCTTCAGACATAAGTCTGTCTAAGATAGTTTTATTAGAGCATGACTGCACACTTTTCAGGAGTTGTGAAAGTAACTGTACTTAAGTGTGTTACATAATTAACGAATTGTAAAAACCGTTTTATGGGACGTTATTAGAACGCAATTACGTCGGAAGATTGGTTTCCTTGGTAAATAAAAGATAGGAATTCAGAAAAAAAAATTGTCAATCCAATTTAATAGCATCCTTGGTACTAGTGTTGTATTAAATTATATACAAGTTATGCAGCAAGTCAAAGACCGCAAATGAGTGGTGCACTCTTAATCTGACTTGTCACTTCAGATGTCAACAAAGTTTTTTAAAGGGCAATAAATGCCTATATAATATATAATAATGAGGAAAGCTGAGGGCCACTTTCGGTTGCTACGAATATTTTCCGCAATTAAAATTAGGTAAATGTAACAATCGTCACTTAGTAGCATCGCTAGACACAGATTCATTAATTTAAATCTTTCTTTGGTAGGAACGTTATTTTTATGCCAATCATATTCAAATACATGAAGCGTTATAAAATATTTACATGCTTTTAATTTTTTCATGTCATATTTAGTTTCCTTTTTACACTATTTAAATAATGATACCTCTAAATCAAAATGTGCCTATGATGGCGATCGGCTGCCCCTTTCGTTTATTCGTTTAAAGTACTTCAGATTCGGTGTATCTCTAAATAGTTTTGTGGGATATTTAATGTTAAAGTATACTATGGTAATTTCATTGGTTGCACAAATTGTTCACTTGTAGGAAGATTTTAGCAACTGTAATAAAATTCAGTTTTCTCTGGTAACGTCTCCATGCAAGTGTATTTGTTCATTGTAAGATTTCTTGAATAGATTTTAAATGTTTTACTTAAAAAGGACCATGGATAATCATAATGCATAATATCTATTTAAGTACATATAGGCTATATTTGCAAAAAAATAAAGTTAATCGATAAAGACAAATTACACAAAAGCGCAAGTGGTTTTGGCGTAACGACAATATAAGTCAATTAAATAAGGTATAACGCAGTATACATTGTTGGTTTAATTTTTAGACTTATTGTAAATATTTATTTTAAAGTTAGCAAATACCTTCTGGCGCACGTTTTATTTCATTTGACATTATACGCATTGCCGTTTCAATGAATTAGTTGTTATTATAATAACAATGCTTGCTCATGTTGTTGAATATGCGGAATCTCTTAGGTGTTTGTATGATTACTGTGTTGTGTACTCTAGGCCTAAGATAATCCGAGGTAAGCGCCCGCGCACCCTCGCCTCTCCCCACCAATGACTATTGTAACTATCTACCTCATTCGCTGTTAACTCGTAATTTTAAAACGTCTTACTTGTAATTTTATTATCTACTTATTGTAATTTTAAGATTTTGGTTATTGTACGGGGTATGTTTTGTGAAATCATATTAAATTGTACTTATAAATTCGCCGCGAGTTTCATTTCTTTGATATATTTGTTGTATCTGCCTCCCCTCAGAATTGGTAATTTCGTGTTAATTTTGAAGGTAATCCTGACATACAACTGACAGGCTTTGCGTTTCGCAGGTATAATGTTTCTGAAGTCCCGACGACGAGGTAAAATAATAATGATGGTGAACACGTTTCCGTTCTGCGAGGAGTCGAAGCTGAGGGACAAGGTGATCTGGCGCTGCACCTCGAAGAAGACGAACTGCAAGGCGCGGATCCACATGATGGGTAGTAACGTGGTAGCGGTGAAGGGCATGCACAACCACCCGCCACGTGGGCTGCCCAGTGTGGACGTGGCGCGCCTCACCAGCCCCGTGCTGCCGCTGGAGCCCGACGTTCTGCCCGACCCCACCTCCAAGGATCGTCTGCACGCGCTCGCTGCCAGCCTTTCCTTGAGCAAACAGTAGTAGCTGCAATTCTTCTTAACATAGCACTCTATTTATCTCCATCGGTTTATTAAGTAAAACTAGTTCGACTATCTATTGTTTACGTTTAGTACGATTCATTCTTAAATTACAAACGAAGAATCTGTTTATGGGGATATTGTCTTTAAAAAAACAGTACTCTGGCACCGACGCTCCAATGAAAGCTTTTTTGTACGCAGTACATTCCATAACAAGTTACTAAGTTTAATAGTTAATTTTACTAATAGTTACAATGCTGAAACGTTTGACGTGTAAATACACGCTCTGCGAGATGATGTACGATTAGGATTTCGCTCGCACATTATCAAGCCAATGATGGTGGGCGCACATTTCATTCTCTTCTCTTTACTAAGGAATTAGACACAGCAAAGAGATACTAGGAAGTCGAACTCGTCATTACCACTTTACCAACATGTATATAGTCATGTAGAGAAACGTAAGCGTTATTGAGGTTTAAAACGTTTCCATTATTTAATAACATCATTTTTTTTTAAATTAGTATTATACAGAGACCTAACACGTACTGCCTAATCTGTCGATTAGTAAATTGTAAGTCTGAATCAGGAGACAAAATACCCCAGTTTAGTACATCTTCTGTTAAATATGTAGTGGTAAGGGTGCTTTTTCGATAAGATGATATTTTTAGTCTATTTTAATGTTCTCGGCATCTTTTAGATTCATTTTATATCAATGTTAATATCATGTACTTATAGGCCTTATTCATAAACTTATGAATTATTGTTATTAATATATCTTAGTATAAGTTATACATGTTAGTGCCTTACGTCTACAAAGGGACCATACTAAATTATAAAAAAATAATATTTTATAACATTCCTTGCTTATAATGAAGCTCATTCGTGAAGTGATATTTTCTAAAATAGCATATTTTACTATATTTAAGTAATTTAAGACTATTATTAAGTTTATTTGGTTAACTTTCAAAAAAGTATTATTATGAAGTTAAATTAAATTTTTATATTTATCAAACTATTTTGTTCAATTAGTCATATACCCGATGAGACTCAAAGCGTTGGCTTTAAATAAAACAAAAAGCATGAAACGCTTAACGAAATAAAGAACTTAAACTGAGCGGAAGCTAACCATCGTACGAAGAACGTAGGTTACATTTTTCTTTGTATAATTTCTTCAAAACAACAATTTTTTTTGTACCCATTTACAAAATACTTCGGCTTAAAACATTTAAAAAGTCAATTTAAAAACTTAAGTGTACGATTTAAAAAGCTTTTGAGATTCGACTTTTTAAGTTTAATAACAACGTGCACAATTGTACGCCATGTATTGAAGTTTAACGTAACGTATGATTAATCGTAATTTCGTTTGTCATATGTTTTAGTTTCTCGGGCAGCTTACATACCCGCTACTGGCAAAGGAGAATACTATCTTGTACTCGACGGCTATTCATTTATAAAAAAAGGCTGCGGTTTTTGGCAATGTTCGCAGTCTAGGTATACAAAGTGCACAGCCAGGGCGTACACTAACACTTTCAGAGAGGTCGTGGACTGTTTTAATGTGCACACGCATGACAAGCCAGTCATTATTGATAAAAATACTAATAAAAAAGTTGTATTATAAATCTATTTGTTACAGAAATAATAATATGTGTTAATTGTTTTTGATAAGGCAGCTCTGCCATTACTAAGCGAAGTTCTAGCTAATTTGAAGCGTACCAAGACCGCGACAAATGCTTATCTTATAAATTTTATTAAAGAAATGTGATTATTTTAAAGTTTTTAAATTCAGCATTTAAGGCCGCGATATTTATGTTCCATCAAACAAGACACAATTTTTAATTAATAACTGTTATATGTTTTCAGAGGCTTTCTTTTTACCGTCCAGGGCAGGGAAATCTGTTTTGATATTTAAAAACAACAAGTTCTGGGTGAACAACCAGTACCGCGGCAAGCTGAATTGGGCGTGCCGCGACAAGGACGTGTCTGGCTGTCTGTGTCGGGTGCAAACCACGTTGGAAGGCAGATTTGTCAAAATTCGAGGCTTCCACAATCATAAACCGAACTTCACTCCGGATAACTTCATATCCGCGAACTGTCGCAAAACTTCTGAATGGCACAGCACAGTCGAGACGAGTGCCGTTGCAGACCTCGACTGACATCTACTCTTGTCGCAATGTAGACACGATTCTCAGCAGCGGTCGCGATTATTCCATAATCAAACCAAGTGATTTTGCCATTCCTTAGTGTTTATTTGTTTTAATAATTGGCTTTCCAATACATTCTATAGATAGGGTATTACTTAATTTAATTTACTACTTCTATTTATGTTTTAACGATTAATTCTTAAATCGCGTGTTTAAGATAATGAAAAATTAAACCAAGTAATGCGAAATTACACGATCTCCTTGTAGCATTGTAAATTTTGTATGACATAATGTGTTATAGTAATTAAATTATCTATTTTGATAAATTTTTTGGTTTTATTAATTACGGAAATATTTATTTAGTAATTTATGTACACACAGAAATTCACAATAATAAAAAATACACACAATTATAAACTAATAAAAAACAAAGGTACGTATAGGTTGGGTAACTTTGAATTGATGTCTACTTTTGAACAAAGTTGTGGCAAAGATTTATAATTTTTTTACATGGAAACGTTATGATGTTTCAATATCTTGACTGTGTAAATCGAATGTCCAAAATGTTTTGTAGCAAATGTGAAGTAAAAAAATAAACTCTCAATGTCATAATTTTGTAAAATACCCGCCTTTCCGTAGTGAAGTTGTTGGAGGTGTTTAGTGAAATCGTGATTAGAAACATAAAACTTACTGTAAACAGGTATGTTTTTCTGTAAAATGTAGTTTATATATCATTGTGAAATATTGTGTGAAACTGATAAAGTTTTGAGTACGTTCAAAATCGAAATTATTTGGATAATATTGAATGATTCAAATTTACCCGTATCATAAAAATATTATGTTGCGTATCTTTAAATACGTGCACTATGTTCTCATAACGATATTTTTTCCACTAAATTGGTCTACTTTGATTTATATGGGAAGACAAAGCGATCTATCACATTTATACATCATTGTAGGTATTATTTTCATAGATTAGGTTTTTCTTAATAAAAAGACATCATTTAATCATACCCAAACCTTACAATATTCCAATATCAAAGGTAATAAAAAATATATTTAAAAAATATATTAACACCTTATAAAAAATATATTCAAAGTTACCCAAAACTCATGATAACTTTGAATTTGAATTTTGGGGAAAATTGTGGGTAATTCTATTGTTTTTTTCCGTAAATTCATCATGTTATAAAAATAAACCAATTCACAAGAACATTGTTCATTCAATAAAGGTGTAATAAATATAAATCAGATGTAATATCTCAAATGTAAAAAATGTTCACAGTTACCCAAATTGACTGTACCGCTTATTTCTAATATAAATTTTTACCAGCAGAACTATTACTGGAGAAAGTTATATAGAAAAAATTTTGTGTATACTAATATTTATATTACAATTAATTACTTTTTGATATATTAAGATAAAATCTAGACGCATTACTTATTTTTTATTTAAATGATTTGGTTATTTACATTGGCGTCATACAAGAACAACATCAATTAATAGGTCTTGTTTTGAGCCCTTTTTCCTTTATATAATGAATGTTTGGATACAGCTTGAACAAGATGTATAGAACAACATTCCTTACAAGCGATACAAACATATCTCAAGTAGGAAAAGTCATAAAAAAATTATCTTTTGTTTTATAATGAAATCTCTTCAAATTTTGTTGATTTATTATAAAAAATGAATTTCTTTTATTAAAATTTTGCACCTCACTGTGTTTGATGGCTGATTCCAGCGATTAATAGCCTATGAAGTACTACTTTATTATTTTATTATTATGAAAGCTTAGAGCCTAACGCATTCTTTGAAGCTACTTAGAAACGAAGGAACTACCAGTTTAGATTTTAAATTTAAAGTTGAAAATTTAAATGATAACCCACTTAACATAAATTCTCAACTTTATGTAATATTTTTAGTAACTTTCAATAAATTATGAGGCTGTTTATTTTATGCATAAACACACAGTTCATAGAGATTTAGTAGCAAAAATAGAAATTGGAAGAAGCCTTCTACTTTTTTTTTTAGAAATTTTTGAAACCTTCGTTCGAATTTTCGCAGTTTTGCGAAAATTCATAAAAAAAATCGTAACTCGAAAACTATAAAAATCATATAACATACATAGGGGTGATTCAGATACCTCTCAACACAAGGCACCTAAAAAAATTTTTAGACGTCACTTTTCTGGTCACCCTGTAGACAAAAATAGGCTTTGAGAGACATACAGGTATTAGCCCTAATAAAATTTAATTAATAAAAGCCCTAAAACTTTGACTGATTATAAAAATATGTGTTGAGGCGACGACCCTCGTTTTCGTTTTGCGTTTTATGGCTAGTTTACACAGTGCGAGCGGATGCCTAGCCAGTGGGCAGCCTCTTACCGTGTCTACTCGTACGCCGCATTGCAGCTACTCGGCAGGCTGACTCGTGCGCTAGCTTGCACTGTGTAAACTAGCCATTAATGTTACAAATTTCTTTTGTCTTACACGGGGGATTCATACTAAGCGACTATGAGTCGAGATTTTTGTATATCTTATTTATTTATTTTATAACGTTATCTTCAGTTGTTTAAGCTGCGGAAAAGGCATAGGTTTAGGCATGTATGTTTGCAGTTCAGTGGAGCGTGTCGCGGTTCGGCAACCCGGTGCTGGTGGTGGGCGGGCATCGGTTCCGGCGCAGAGGGCAGAGGGTCAGTGCCAGCGGGCACTGCACGTGGCTGTGCATCAAGTCGGACTGGGGCTGCCAGAGCTACGTGGTGACACGCGGCAAATGCGCCATCGCTTCTGGCTACTTACATGACCACTCGCGGGTGCCGACGCGGGGCCGCCGCCGACGCCGCAAGAAGTCTTCCGTCATATCTCTCAACGCAACGGCTACCGTCTTCATGCCTGAGGAACTTGATGGCCCTGTCCCGTTGGATATAGTCAAAGTTGAATATTAAATAAAAATCAATATTGTTTACTTTATAAGTTTTAAATATGATTTAGAAATAGAGTTCTCTTTTAAATGTGCCCAGGACTTTTCAGGAGGCTCTGTTCTTCCAAAACAAAATATTTTGTAACTATATATTTTTTATATCTATTAAAACTCGTTAAAAAAAATGTTAACTTTTTAGTTTAGGTTTCTCCAAAAATTATTGTGAGTTTTTAGATCATGTATAAATTCTAGGTCCTTATAGGTATCGACAAAGTGCTGTATCTGGGTTTTATTGAGTTATTGTTATAATGTTTCCATCTGACAGTTGCTGTTGCTAATCTGAATTATGGAAAAATAAAATAATATTTTTAAAACGTTTTAAATATCTAAAAGTGTGTTTTTTTCGTTTTAGAACGAAGTGAATTTTGGTAAGTTTTGCAAAGTTAACTTAAGCTACTCGGTGTGAGTAAACAAAATATTATAGCCCGTATCGGTTTGCGTTGTTGTGACCAGTGTTAGCTGCGATCCAAGTGTCAGTACTGACAAGGTTTGTTCAGTTGCAGGTAACGAGCGAAGCAATGCGGAGTCGGCGCCGACGCTGGGCCTGCCCTTCCCGTTCCCGTGCCTGCCGGGGCAGTTCCGCTACTGCCTGAGCAAGCGCGGCAAGCCGGCCATCGAGGTGGGCGCGCACCGTTTCTGCTTCAACGGGCGCGCGGCCAGCGGCAAGGTGTGGTGGCGTTGCTCGCGCAACCCGCGCTGCCGCGCCGCCGTGCACACCTTCGGCCTGCGCGTCGTGCAGATGAACAGCGCACATACGTGCGGCGTGCGCGCTACTCCGCTCCGACCTATGTTCTAACAGAGATTGCAACCGACTAAAGCAACAACTACAAAACCATTTGTTTACGGAACCTAAAAGCGCGTGATAAATTTTCGAAAACAATTCAATGATTCAATGGCAAATGTGATTTTTCCATTGAATCCACTGTATGAATCTCCGTTCTTACATATCGGCTAAGCACACACTCCATTTGAAAAGCTCAATTTCGGTATTGATAAAATATTTGAAGTGAACTTTCGGTAGTCATAAAATGACAAGATTATATCTGTTGTTTTCATTATTTGTTGCTCTCAATATTGATATCTGGATTTTTGAATTTTCACTTATTCTAAATCTTACTGTAGGTATATAAGCGGCTGTAAAAATACTAAATGTAGGTATCGTTGCTCAAAAATTATCAAGTTACTTACGGCAACGAAGCTGAATAATCGCCAAATTTGTAAATGTCGCGCATCGTCGAATCGTCAATTTCACAATCACCTCCACCGGCCCACAACCCTCGACAGTCGGCACATCGAGTTGATCTCAGTATTGTAGGTGTCCCAGTAATGTTGAACGACAAGAATTGCTAGTGTGCCTTTCGCCGGTGGAAACACAATAATTACGCTATTAAGTTTGGTCTCGAAAGGAGATTGACATAAATCAGTCTTGTATTTTCTAAAAAAGAAGAAAATAATATTCATTTATTTTCTATACATATTTTTAAGTAATTTATATAAAATACCTCTACGATATATTAATAAATATATTACATATATAAAGTACGCGCTGTGTAAAGTATACGATTAATAGTCTGTAGGACGGCCGTTTTTATTTTAGAATGTGTTGTGTTTAAGAGTGGTTCAAGACAAGACGCAGTAACGACCTAGTCTGTGTGTTGGTGATCTCATTTGTCATGTAGTAGATCACCTGGCTACTGCTAGCCAGGCAGGTGGCAAGTCTTTCCCTAGTTGACTCTTGTCTGTCGCGACAACTCTTCGTTGATCTTCCGCGCAACGGCCCTAGTTGTAGATTGTTGTACAAAGTGATAGTTTCTTATGATAACCTAAGTATTTTTATATTACGTCATTTTTACATTATTTTTTAAAATTATATTAACGTGTTAAAAAGTTGCTGGTTGTTACAAGACTGCTCCTTAAATTGGCGGGTCAGGAGAGCAAAAAAGGGAATTTAGTTGAGTTCTAGATCTAACCAAGTCAAATCATGTATACGAATTAGAAGTAGATTTATAGTTTTATTTTTACATTTTATGTATTTAATGCATTTATTATTTGAATACTCAATGTATACGTTTAGAGTTAAGATTGTCTTTAGTGAGATTTTATTTATATACTTGTTTATACCATAGTTTTGTTTATACCGTACTTAAATATTTTTAGCTTAACAATTTGTTGTCTGTGATAAGCGTTTCAAAAGAATTTTTGAGTTGGATAAAACTTGACAATTATTATGAAATAATTTTATATGTTTCTCGACAGTACTACATATGCAAAACATTTTGAATTGTAGGTTTTTTTGATAACTTAATCATCTTCTTTTTGAAACGCTTAAAGTTTACTTATGATTGTATTTACACAAAGAACAAAAGAAACTGATGCATAATTTACCATTTTACACAATTATTATTTACCATTTTAGGAGATATCATACTCGCGTTTACGTTAACCATACAGAAGTATTATTTGATATTGTGATAAGAGTATAATTTATGTGGTATTTGATTGTGGAAAGTATAACGACATAGAGTTAGCGGTCGGATCGAGCTGCGCGAGAGCATGTGACGCTCTGTAGTGCTAGGTGGTATTCTCGTATGAATAAGTACAAAAAACGATTATATTGCGCTGCTGTATGAATTACTTATTTTATTTTCCTAAACCCGCTCCTTTCATGTTGTGATTATTATATCTTCAACAAACATGTTGTCATTTTTGAGAAATATTTATCGATAAGGTGAAAATCCAAGTGCTTTTTAAAATCGTGTGTATAAAAAAAATAAGAAGTGCTTTTATCCTACTAACTAAGCATATAAATATCTTAGTTGAAAAAGAGTTTATTTTCACTCCCGTTGAATAAAACAAAAGCGCGTGAAGCTCTCTTCGAACCGTACCTACTATTAGTGGAAAACCATCTAGAATTACGTTTTCAGCGCAACAAGCCATCTAGATTTTAAATATTGCTAGAAAGAACAGGTGTGCTGCGAAAATTTTTCTTTATTTTCATACTTTCTAAATAAAACTTTTAATGCTATAATTCATAATCAGACTTCAACACCGAGGAAATCAAAGGGAACGGAGTATTTCTTATGTCAATATAAAACTTCTGCAGGAAATAAGGAAGTATGAAACATCACAGGTATGGCGTAGACGTGTAGATGCGTAGCGTAGCGGGGTAGAGGCCAGGTCGCGTTGTGACGGAAGGCGTTGTCGGCAGGTTGGTTCTACATCCGCTCGGCGCGCGGCGGCCTGCACCTGGTGGCTGGCGGACACATCTTCTACGAGGACGGCGGCTCGCACCCACGCCGAGTCACCTGGCGCTGCGCGCGATCCTATCAGAAGGCCGAGCGCTGCCAGGTGGCGCTCTGCCTGCGCGACGGCCGCTTGGTGTACTTCCGCGGCGCGCACAACCATCCTACCACCTACAACCCGGCCAAGCACGAGTCGCGTCGCTTCCAGGTCGACCCCCTGGGCAAGTACAAAATCGTACCGGTGCCGCCCGCGCCTACGCAGCTTCCAGCGACGCCCGCCCTGCTCCTCTAGGCCTGGCGCGACCTCCTTGTGAGCAACCTCTTGCATTCCGTGCATTAATCGCTCAAGGAGCGTCGCTCATTTACCGCTGACTTGTCAAAATATACTTAAACGATATGGGAAGATATCTTGACCAAATTTATTGTGATCTAAATTTTTGATCGACATTTCTATTTCAGCCTGTTATACTTGGGTTGAATTTCACTAACATTAAGTATTTAGGTGTTGTTTAGTATATCAGTTTAATGTTGAACCAAATATGTGTCACATAGTAATGTACGTTATACCAGGGTGTAATAGGAAGATGCTTCCTACTTGTCTTGTATTGCCTTGCTGTAGTTGTTATCGTATACTCGTTCTAGTCAAAGAACCAGGCCCAGGCATGGTAAACCTGTCCTGGATGTGCAATAACTTTAGAATTTATGTATACAAAGTATATAGCTTTAAATATCAAAGTGTAGCAATTTTATAGCTTTTTTTTATAAAATCTATTTGTTGGCCGCGGCGTAGATTGCGGCAGACTGATTATGTGTGACTATTATGGAATACTCCAACGTAAGTCGTAGTTAACGTGTAACTTAGCTTATGATAAATTGTTTTATATTAGACATTTTATATCTATATGTATACAAATAAGTAGAACCCATCGGATATGGAGAACGCAGCGTTTCCACCAGCTTTGTGCTTGGCAGCTAAGCGAACCAGCTAAGCAAAATGCACAAACAGATGTATTAGTTTTAGTGACTGCGCTCAGTTACCTCGTACGGCGCTGGTGGGAAGACAGCTTCGTATACGCGACTATTGAAGTATTGTAGGAAATTTTAGAACTAAACTGTTAACGCATATTTATACGTACCTATGTACTCGTATACGTCAGGTTGAACATAATTGGTAATGTTTTAAAATGATGTAGGTTCTCCATGTAGGAACCTTATTAATATTTGAGAATTATTTTATTGCTATCGACAAATTATTCGTGAGCGCGTGGTGGTCACCAAGTTAAGTATACATTTGACCGATCATTCATTTATTTGTTTACTTTGGCCGTGTTTGTTACTTACAACTTTAATTCAAAATTATATGTTTCCCAAACTCTTATTCACTGTTCGATATTTAAAGGTAAGGCTTTGGGAGTGGCTGCCAGCTGGTTTGGCGTGAAATAGCAGTGATTTGAAATAAAGCGTGGAATGTTAATTGCAAAAGTTGTCTTTATGGATTGTTGTTTAATAAACCTACAAAACAGCTGGCAGTTTCGTCTTATCGAAGGTGTCATATTAAATAACGCCGTCAAATTTTAAGTCAATTATAAAAATTTTGCGCTCATAGTAGCACTGTTTGTTCTTATTAATGTTTGATTGAAAATAACATATCCATTATTCTACAAAGGAGGTTTTTCTGGGGTGCTTCTAGTTTGAAACTCATTTTGCTGTTTTTTTTAAAATTTGTATTCCGTTTTTTAACGATGATCTTTATGTATTATACTTTAAACCGCGTCAATAACTTGAAACTAAGTTATATTTATTATACAGAACCTAAAATAGTTTATTTCATTAAAGAGTAATGTAAACCAATGATAAAGTCTATATATGTCTCTAACTTTTTATACGTGTATTTTTTCAGTGTATTAGCAGTGTATTATTATGTATTTTCTAGTGTATTAGCACACTTGTAGTTGAATTGTGACGTTAATTTGTAGAAAATGAGCAAGTTTATTTGATGCTACTTATCTGTTTTCGTTACATCGCAATTTTTTGAAATAGTACTCCTATGCACTTGGGTTACCATATTGAGTAAGAAGTCTACTGCTGTCTCGAATGGGGTGATATTAGTGTAGGCCTTACTGTGTTAACAGCCTAATAACCACGTTTACGTGGTAGTGTTCCGGTTAAAGGGACGGACCAGCCAGTACAATCACAGTAACCAATAATAATCAATTATAGACCGACGATTAATGGTAGCGCACCAGGTGTGTCCCGTGCTCGTTCACAGCCAAGAAAATGGTAAAGACTTTCAGAATTACATGCTACTTTTCCGACTTTCATTTACTTAGAGCTACCACCGCCGTTCCTCCCACGAATGTGTTAATTCCAGAATGTTGGAATATTCTCGACACTGGCTCGAACTTCGCCGCAACGAGAGACACTTGCAGGGAGCAACGACTGGCGGAAAACTGCGGAGGAAAGGCTTATTAGTAAATGTATGAGAGTCCCGCGTGCTCAAAAGTCGCGGTAGTAGCAGAAATGTCTGATTATATCAATTATATTTCAAGATATAGGAAGTTTACGTAAGGTGTGTGTTACAGAAGGCACGGGAGCTTCGCTGCTGCGTCTGGGCGCGCACTGGTACCGTCTGGACTCGCGGTACGGCGGGCGGCGGCGCTGGACGTGCGCCCGCGGCTGCGCGGCCCGTCTGCACACACGCGGCAAGCTGCTCGTCTACACCGACCTCAGGCACAGCTGCCCTGCCGCCCCCCGTAATCTTACTGTATAATGTTTTACAGGAAATTTACACTAAAAATGTTGAGATTTTTTTCATTGTGATTTGCTATGGAACTCTTATTTGAACAACATGGCATCTTGATTGGATCGGTAACCATCGCGAACAGCATGTTATATGATCATCATCTTTCATAATATGCAACGTGTTTTTGTACCTTCTTTTATATTGTGACCTTGTCGAAAAAGTTTGCATGTTGTGAGCACCTGAAATTGAACTTGTGGAATTGAGATTTCTGTTTTTTCTATGGTTACACTCCTTGGGGTTGCTTTTTCTCTAAGGGCCGCTACCCACTTATTCAGGCGGACATTAACCAGCATGGTCGGGCAGCAAAACTGAATATGTTTAGATGAATATTCGAGAAAAAAGCCGCCCAGCTTATGCCACTCAGGTTTTGACAATGAATACAAGCCCGGCTCGAGTGGCACTAGCCCAACAAGTACAGTATGTGTAGAAGTTGCTTCGGGCTGGCCTTGTCGTTTACTAGTAGGTACTGCCGAACGGAATGTGCTAGTCCGAATAAGTGGGTAGCGAGCCTAAAATTGTTTGTACAAAGTGGGCTTTTGTTTTGTCACGGTATAATTTTATTTTCTACCAACTTTGGCGGTTATTTCAAAATAAAAATATTGTTAAATCTGAAGTAGGTATTAAGCTTTTTACTTAAAATTAGTATTAGTTTTTTCTTTTCCGTATATTAACATCCATGTGATATTGTTAATTAGAGTACCCACCGTTTATATTACAAAATAAACCTGTTATAAAAATATCGTAATCTTTTTATTTACTATTTTATAACAACTTTTTGAATACCATATTTGAATAACAAATGGTTTCTAGTTCTAGTGATGCGGACTCGTCAGGGCTACCAGCACTTGTATCTAGACGGGTACGTGTATCGTCCGCACAACGCGTACCGGCAGACGCGCAAGACACTGTGGTACTGTTCCCGGCGGCAGAGGTACCAGTGCACCGCCACCTTGCGTACTTTGGACAAGCAGGTGGTCGCCACCACCGGCAGGCACCTGCACGACAAGTCCGACAAGAACACCCTTCTCGGATCTGGCGCCTACACCGACGTGACTACTTTCGGTGTGTCACCAGATACTGAGGAACCTGTGAGGGAATTGGTGTTTAAGGACATGAATGTCACGTTCTGATGAGCGATGTTAAAGACAAAGCAACGTGTCTGATTTCATATCCATTGTAGTTGTTCGTTGGCAGGTCCCTGTTTTTGTGCTTATTTAACGTTGAAAACAAGCTTTTTTAATCTATGAGTTTGCAATCTTCTAAGCAATTAAGTGTTTTTTGAAATTAAGAATTCACAACTAATGTGTTTGTAATGTAATGTTGTTTTTATGCATGATGTTGGATTTTTAAATATAATTATATTTTTGGTATATGGTAAATTCCTAATATGTTGTTTATAAACTATTGATAAAGTTTTTGAGATTTTATTTTCCCACATAAAAGTGTTCGTAGGAAGTAGTGGTAGTTGGAGGTAAAGAGTAGGTAGAAGTAGAGTAGATAGTGAGTTAATGGAGCAATGGCTGTATAGCTCAATCTTTTATTCTTTGCTGTAACTTGAGAGTGACTTTTCAGAGATTCCATTGAACTACGGCAGGGGTTCCCAAAGTATTTTTTGCGGTACGCTACAGCAGGGTATAGCAGAAAGTTCGTGCGTTACAAGTTTCTTTCTACATAGAAGATAACCATAACACTTTATAAAGCATGTTGAGACTAGTGATGGAATGATACCGTCCGCCATTATAGCTGAATAAAGGCTAGAGAGCGACCCTGTTAACTTGAACACTTTGCGAACCCCTGATGGTCAATTTGTCTTGTCAATGGTCAGACATGGAATGAAAAGTGTTGTGATTGAGAGTGTTTGTGGCAGCGAGGACGGCGGCTCCGGCAGTGTACGTGCCGTCGCGCACGGGCAAGTCGCTGTTGGTGCACGAAGGCTACACCTTCTACCTGAAGAACCTGCAGGCGCACGGCCGCAAGCAGTGGTACTGCTCGTCGCGCGACATGGCTGGCTGCCGCGCTGACGTCATCACGGCGCCGCGCCCGGACCGCGCCGGCGACGTGCTGTTCCTCGTGCGCGGGCGCCACATCCACGCGCCGCCGAGCTACTACTTCACCAAGGATGGCAAGTACGTCCGCAGAAAGGACGTGTATCATCGCTACCGGTAGACTTTGATTCACTACGCAGCCCAAGGAAATTACTGCCACTGGCAAAAGACGTAGAAAAATATTTGTCGGAACCAAGTGAATAATAAACGTTCGAATAGTTCTAATCCCTAGTGCCATGAGACACACCGCATTACTAATGTTTTAATAATAGTACTTGCCTAAATAGAACCTCCTTCGTAAATTTTACTCTGCTGTTACGTCCGCCTCGCGATTGTGTCAGACATAAATAATACTCATACTTAAGTCAAAATAATGTTGGATCTTTGTGCTAGGAAAGATCTGCATATAATAAGCAAAGAATTCGTTTTAATAGTGTTACTAAAGTAGGTTTACTGGTGCTATTACTATTCCTATACAAATATTTTTTTAAACAAAATTGTAATAATCTATTATGGCAATGCGATTTGCGAATCTTCGATTGACTGATTTTATTATTTTTAGTATTATAATCATTTTGTTTATACTTGAAATTTATTTTTAAATTTTTCTTTTTATGGTCCACATTATTTTTTTGTATGTTTTTTGTTTTAACCTGATCATTATTTCATTTTATATACTAAATAAGGCTTTTGCCCTACATATAACGTAATAGGAAAAATCATAATCAAGATTTTTTTAAATAGTACTTGATTTATTTTTGTAATTTCATAATGAACCCTACGTCGTCGATTGATGTTCCGTAGATCCGTGGGACAGCCCAGCCATTCTTACTTATGACTTCATTTCGTAACGACGAACCCGGCGAATCAAACTTACGAATGTAACTGATAGGTGAAAATGCCTTGCATATACTTCTTATGTGATTATACAGTCAAAAATTGCCCTTAATTGCGAACATGTAAGATCATTGTCAAACATATTTGTTACAATAGAATTGGCCCTTATCTTCCTAGGGTTAAACGGAACATCTCGCCAGTTTTGACCTACTTTACAGAATATAAAACGGCATAAGCAATTTTCATTAGCGATGTTAAGTTCATAATTTTCTATATAAGAGTTGTACTTGTGTATAAGATAATTTAACAAGTGTACTTAAATCTTTTTTAATTTTTAGTTATATTACTATAACTAAACTTACTATTATATTAGAAGAAAAAAATGTTCTGGAAATGTGATTTCTGTTATCTGACATTAAGTAATGTTTTATGTTCAATATGATGTAAGTGTACATGTGATATTGATTAAAATATTTTTTTACTTTTTAACCCTTTGGTTTAATTATGAATTTTTACATAAGTTTACCAATTGCAAAAAGCTCTATATTACTTAATATTTAATAAAAAAATATTTTTATATATAAGTAAGTTATTTAAATTGAATATTTTCTATTAAATAAATATTATTAAGGAATTAATTGTAACAATAAAATACGCATGTTTACCTAGATTGAACTTTCAGTACAAGTTTCCACATAACGTAACAATTTCTAAGAAACTACGTCGTAGTGTTTATGCGTAATTCAAGTACCTAACGCGGTAAAATGTACCAAGTATTCTAGCGCCATGAATTGCGCAGTTGTGATGGATCAATACGCCTTACGAACTTATGAAAGAAAACTTTGCCAGGGTTCCGGGTTTCAATGGGCGGGCCTATCTCTCTTTCTACTGCCTAGCTTCGCCCTACATGCCCTAATTTCCAGCGCAGCTCCCTTTTTATTAGACATGCGTGGAACGGAACGCGCCACGCCGCCCCGTGTTGTACTACAGCGCCGCGCTCAATGGCGGGCGAAAATAGCTCTCACTACGTCGAGTTAACGTTCTCGCTATTTTTAGAACCGACACAAGGAAAGCCTGTTTTATTATTATAATTTTGATGTAATAGAAGCACTGGCTCGAGAGCGAGAGAGTATCGATGCTCTCAAATTTGTCGGCGTTCAGACACGCGGCCGTTAGATCGATGAGCTTGTACTCCTGGGCTTGATGTTGTGTTTTAAGTAGGTTACCGACATTGTTATTGTGTTCTAGTTTTGTAGGTCTCTTGATCTCGTGTTTTGATTGTTAAATTAGTTATGATTGTATATGGTTATTTGTCTTAAGAATACTCTTTTACATAATGTAATAACAAAAGTTGATAAAATTATACTTGACTAAAATTAGAACCTTCCGTTAACAGAAGTCGAAATGTATGCTCTTATAGTGTCCTTAGATTCGTTAGTTCATTAGAATGACATCACACATAACTAAGTCGCAACTTACTAAACAAACACACGGCGGTACCTATGGTAGGTCAGATGAAATCTTATGTTTAGTAATTATCGTGAGAGCCGTGGGTTGAGATCCCACGCTGGGGCATGCGCGGGCCGCCGCCGTCCCAGGTCGTGGGGACAATCGATAATGCCCCACGATCTCCAAGGGAACCCCCTAGCTGCGCTTCGCAACCTTCATAACCTATCAAAATAAAGCTTCCCGCGTAATAATAAAGTCTCTTTTACGTTTCCACTTCAACAGATGTAGCTTTGTATTTTTTAACCTAAAAGTTTCTATACCTATGAATAAAGCATCCGTTTTCCTTGTGCTTCTCCACGATTATTTTATTTTGATTGGTTTTTCAAATAAAGGCCTGTTTAAAATAGATAAAAATAAGGAAAATTTACCAAGTACTTTGAGAAACGAGTTATAAGTATTCATGAATAAAATTTTCTTGGTACAATTTTGTTAGCTATAGAGATTAAGGATAAGTACCTATAATGAAGTATGTATGTGGATGTAAGGATGGCTTAATGCTCATTAGGTGTCCTTCTGGTTGTAGCTGTGAGGCAGCGGGCGTCGCGTGGTTGGCGACAGGTGCGCGTGCGCTGGCACCACGTGCGAGTTCAATGGACACACGCGCATGGCTGCCCCGCCGACCGCGTCGCTGACTGCGGCTGTCTCTTCAGGCAGCACTCTTGCCCGCCTAACTCCCACTAACTTAAGGCTCGTTTTATTGAACGCCACCCATCGTAAAACTGCACCTAAGCATAGATTTTTTGACAGATCGATGCAAAACTGACAGCGAAACTGTATCTTATAGAACTATGGACATAAATGTAATTACTACCAGTTTCCAAGAGCATTCTCTCAGTGCTATCCGTCCACGAGAAACAATCTTTCAACTGTTTAGCATTAGCTTTATTTTGTAGTTTCCTTCCTAAAAAAATTATGTATGTATTCATTGCAAAGTACAAAATGTATTCAGACTGATGTTATGAAATAAATAAACATAGGTAAAATGTTGCCTAATTAAAAGAATATCTATTAAGGTAATTTTGATATTCTTAGGATAATGCTTTCGTTTAGGTGTGATTTAAAAAGTAATGGTTATTAAAAGGTTTGTGGATTGGTGGCTGCATTTTCAAAACTTGATTCATGTAAAATGATCAGTTTTCATTAAACACATAGGTAATATTACATTTACTCACACAGAGGCATATTCCATGGTGATTTCGTAACTGGTAATTATTTGTATTATTTTGTGTTTTATGGCAATCAGTCGTTGTTACTACACAATAACTATTTCTGCCAATTTCAAGTATTAGTATAATAAAAGTATTAATAAAATTAAAACCTTGCTTTCAAGACATGTCAAAAAACATATAGGCTTCGTAAGTGGTAATAATTTAATAAAATATTATTAATGCTGTCATTTTCATTATGACATAAATATGTGTGAAGGTGGTTACATTTTAGTTCTTCAAACTATGAAGGATGTAGCCGTTTTTCGTGTAAGGTCGGTATCCGCGAAGCATGGTGCAAATTTTCACATTTGCATTTACTACAACGCGAGATTTTTTGCAGAGTTCAGTTCTGATCAGCCACGGTACGCTATGGCCTCGCGGGGGTAAGCTCCTCTTGTACATGGGATATGGGCAATACCTTCCACTCTAGGAGAAAGAGGAAAGCGGGTTTGCTGTGGTACTTCTGCTGCTCGTCCAGGGAGTCTAAGAACTGCCTATCCTCCGTGCCCACCATCAACGACGAAGTGTTGAGTCTCCCACCGGTCCATACACATCCACCCAAAAGATCTTGTTCTAGAGATGACAGACTCTTTACATGGCGACTGAACACAATTCGAACAGTGTTTTGTGAGCTTTAAACTAGTCAGGCTTATCTTTATTGAAACAGGATGAGACGTTTGTCTTCTATTATATTTGTTATATTTGCGTGTGCTTGTATTCTATTCAGCTTAATTTTGTGTGGCAGCTGTCATCTTGCCATACCATGTCATCTCTTTGTTGTGTGTATACAATCAGTTGCATGCATATTGCAACATATACGCAGCAGTGCGCATGGGTGTTGTATATGTACCAGCTTACCTCACAAGTAGCGCCGTGAGTCCAAATGACTTGAAACCTCTATACCTAAGATAACGTGCGTAATATTTAATGAGTAATAATTTAAGGAGTAACGGTATTTTGAAACTCGAATTTAAAAATAGAATTCGTGGTCGAATCGCTTGAATTTCTTAAATTATAGTTTTTAAAACAAATGTTTTATTAAGGATAAGCTAAGCGAATCTGTACTTTATGGATACCGGTTATAAGTTTAGATTAGCTTAGCAATATCTATATTTAAGACCGCTTTAGTTAACCATTTGACGTATTTTGAGTTAGGCCATTGAACAATATCAACGAGTAAGTGTATGAAATGCTTGGTGATTTGAATCGTTCCTATAGCTAGGCTTGCATAAAATGTGTATAGGTGGCTAGGGAGTAACTTTATACTGAAGTCATTCTAAGAACGGTTATGAATGTTCATACAATATTTCGCATTTTCTAGCCATTTGCCGAATTTGAAAAAAAGTTACTTAACTATGTGTATCATATCGAGGTAACTGCGATCTCATTTAGATGTGTTTAAACTGAATTAATTACATACGACGCGACCGTGACTAATTCTAGTTTATTGATTTAACAGCTGGTGCCAAATATTATTAATAAAAATGTATTTATACCGGTTAAATGGGACTGTTTATTGCCTAGAGAGATTGCAAAAAATAAATATGCGTACAGTTATTTAAGGATTTTATAATTTCTGTATTGGTAACAAAGTCTAATTTTGCGTTACGTTTTCACAGATGTTTTCATAAATAACCATGGGACGTACCTAATATACCAAGACTGTGATAGCAACACATGATCTTCTAATTGTTTTAAGCCAATTAGGATACAGAATTAAACTTAAGGCATTAGAAGATCTCTTATTGCAAAGTTATCATTCCCAGTAAAACATTCATATATATTAAGAACTACTCAAAATAATCTTTTCTTGCAATCTGATTCATGCGCATAGGTCACCCTTAGGGTATTATTATGTTTGTTACCTGAGCCATTGAAGTGATGGTTAAAAAATCTACCTGGAACTTTTGGGAATCAAAAGGACTCGTCTAGACATCCTGCCTTTAATGTGCTTACTATTTATAGATTTTTTGTAAGTCGGTCCCCTCGGCGCAGATCGCTGCGGGCCCTAGCAGGTAAGCGCCTGCCTCAAACACTACATGTGGGGTGGATTTACCCACGTCCCATAGACAGCTAAAAGTACTTTTTTGTCTGCCTAGCCCCCGATACTCGAATTATTATCCCTACGGAATGTAGATAACTGCGTCGTATTGTCCCGGCCAGGTAAGCGGGTAGGCGACCCGGCTTTTCGACTAGGGTTCGATTGTTAATGTTACCTAGTTTTTATGAATAAATTCCGAAGTTCTCAAGTTTATAATCTATCTCTAAAAGACAAAATATTTCAATGCTTGTTTCTTTTCAATCGATGCTAGTGAAAACTCGAAAACTACTCAATTAGTTTTAATAAATATTTTATGTTGTAATTAGAACGTAACATTATTCAAATCTAAGGCTATTATCAAAAGAATCTAACGGGATTCAGAGCTATGCGTATAAAAAATTGGGCGAAATTGTACTTAGGAATATTTAGAAAATTACAAAATTGTATATAGTTACATCTTAGGTTTTGTTCAGCTCACACTTCAGACGAATAGCTTTTAAAATTAATGAAACAAGGTTTAATCAATAACTTCGAGTTCCGTAACGTTTTGAATGTAGTTGTGTATGTGTGTTGTGTATAAAGACGTGTTTTGCCCCCAACATAAGTTCTCCCGAGCTAGTCAAGATCTCCGGCGATTTCGTATTCTCGGGCCAGCGCTGGGCGTCGGCTCTATAAAACTATTAAAGACCATAGGCATTCCATGAACCGTTACGGTGAACAACCTACGCACATCTAAATTATACTTTGGAACCTGTTACGCAGCTCTAAAATTAGAAAGAATTTATTTTTACCTAATGTATTAAAGTTACATTTTATTTGGTCATCTCCGTTTAAGCCTTTATAACAAATTTCCTAGATAAATTTTAGAATACTCATTTAAAATTGAAATTAGAATTCTTATATACCTATGTTTAAATTTATAAAACATTTAAATTGGGAATTGGCTAGTATTATATCGGCTAATCACCTTTATATTTATTGCAAAATACTAAATAAATAACGTGTAATTAAAATTATTTATTATGAGTTTGCAATGGCGTTAGTACAGGTAGATGTCTTTCTTTGAAATAGTTATAGATACGAAGAACTTACTAATGCGGCTTGCCACATCCACCTGCGGCACAGTGGTAGGCTAAAAGTGGAATCTTGATTTAATTATCCTATTCTTTCGAAACGCGTGGCCCGTTTATTCTAATACACTGTGATCTACACTCATGTGCTATGTGGTTTTGTAAAGTAATAATAGCCACGCTTCTTATGTATTTTTTTTCATCCCAAGCGGTCCTGTATACCTACATACGAACATTGATAGACTTTTCACGAACCTCGAATTTAAGCTATGACACATTTTTCATATCTGCCTTACAACTTCTTTGTGGAAATGAAGATAACTCCAATTCCAGTGAATGGCGAATTGTCAATTACTCACAAATGTTTTCTTATTGTGTAGGATTTATAGAAACAAAAAGGATATCTTTCCGAGTCAAGCTGGCAAAGGATCAGAATTCGTCAAGAACAGATTCCATGGGAGCAGGATCACTGTAGGCGACTTATTCAGAATGATGTGACCATGGCATGCATGTACCTGAGACGCGCGGCTTCCGCGAATGTGCACAAACCTCTTGTCCAAAATAAGGTTCTCTTAAGTTCCTTTGGTAAGTATGTAGAAGAGAATGGCGTTGCTAATTGATATCGTTGTTTGGTGCATGTACTTAACGCTTATATCCAAACTACTAACAGAATATTAGAAACAAATACTTTGTGTGTATCTCGAGATATTAATACCTAGATGGAATTGCATTAACGCTACCTACTCAGGATCTAAATACGTCATATCATAGGTAACTAAATACTCATAAACGTTCACGTATATTTTGAGTAGTGATTATGTTGTTATTTATTGTGTAAGTTTAATGCGACATGTTCGAGCACATGGGGTATATTATGACATATTGTGAGGTACCCTCAGGTATTTTTACTGTTGTCATAGGCATGGGTACCTTAATTCATTGATATTTTTAAGTTAGGAGTACTTGCACTGATAAAAAACAAACGAATCCAGGCCTTACAAAAGCCAGCACTAGACGTCGTTGGTTGTACCTACGTGGTTCTTGAAAGCTTTCGCCGGATTTGATTTGAATTATATTGAACAACAAACAAGTCTTTGAGAAAGATACATGAAAAATAAGTGTTGGGTGACGACGGTGGCGCGCTAACATGTTCTCTAAGTTTTAATAGCTCAACCTTTGATGGTACCTAAAATCTGTAACCGTCCTCATTTGTCACCTACCTTAGCGGCATAAGTGCCAAATGGCATGATTGACATAACTAAGTACTATTAATTTCTTAGTTTTTTGGTGTTGGTCAAATTCAATACCTTATCGTTACTGCTTTCTACTGTGGATATTATTTCAACCGCTATTAAACAAGTAGATTTAGTAAATTAAGAACATGGTGTACACGTTTTAAATGTACACTTCCTAAATAGCTGGTACAGTTCGAAACCTGTTTATTTTGCGGCACTAAACGGCATGGGAGCACGTAGTCGAAAAAATACTGGTTGAGACATCTAGCGACAAAAACCAGTAACATTTGTAAACAGTCTCTTGAGTCTACTTTGCGAATCTATAAGTGGAGTTGTACTTTAGTTCTATGTAGGTGGCGTTACTAATATTGTACGTGACTCATCAATGCATTTCTTGTTAAAACTTCGATATTTTTACAGTGATAGATGGAGCTATTAGTTCCAAAAATACGGTCTTGAGTTTTAAAAAAATCGTCCCCGTCCATCGTTATGATTTAGCATGTTGTGTTATTAGACTTATTAATGTTATGGTTATCTAATTACAGTGGGTTCTATCTATATATACAGATGAATTATAGCAGATATGAATTATAGTTGTTCCTACGTAAATGAAATGACATGGTTATAATTAAAATTATAAACGTATGATGTACGGTAAATTCAGTGCACGGTTGTAGAAAATTCAGAAAGTTAAATGCATATTCCTTATTGAATATCTCAAATAATCGATTTAAACAGGGTGTCACAATTAAATAAGTATTTTTTTACAACGTTTACTGATAAGCTACATTAGTAGAGTATCATCTGTTCGAGTTGAGCGTTTTCGTATTTTAACAGCCAAAAATAAATACCTACTATAAATGGCTGTATTACGAAACAAGAAACTCCTTGTGAAACTATAGAAATGTAGATTATTCATAATGAAGCCAAGAAAACACTTACTGATGAGGTCTATAGACATAGATGCCAACTAACAACAAGCATATCATATATTCGTTTGCGGTTTATAGAGGCTAAAAAAGTAAGGAAATGTACAATTGTTCTACTGTAACATTTTAGATGATCAAAAACAGTTAACTTACAGACCCCCCACTTGGCGGAAACTGAAAAGGGACCGTCAATCTAGCGTAAATTCTTATTTTGTTCCTCAACCTACATTTCGTTTAGAAAGTTTTGGTCCATTAGAGATAAAGGCGCCGGCCGTGGTTGAGGTGGAGCGTTTTTTTAAAGCCGAAGTTACCGGAAGATAATTGCTACCCGCGGTTATTTGCATTTACATACAGAAAACGACCGTTGATCTAAAAGTCACTGCGGCCACGCGCCAGGGAAAAACGCGTTGTGATTGGTAGGTATTGGCATGGGCGCTGTGGGTGGGAAATCTTAACCAAATAAATATTATATTTTAACCTCTTATACAATTATAATCACGGTATACGTAAGGTACTCTTCTAAATAGTTTTCTTCTTAGTTTAAGAGTAACCGCCATTTCATTCTATTCGCCCCCTTCACTTTCATTTCCCTATACGAACCCATGTTTGCTTTTTTTTTCACTTATTCTAAATAGTTACTGATCTAATGTTTGTTTTGTTCAAGTTTCCATTCGGCCCGTGTTCGCTGTGAGGAATTTCTCATTCCACGACCTTGAAATTGCTCTACACCAGTTTTCAAGTGATTGATGCAAGGAAAATAAATAATCAACAACACCTGAAGTATTCGTTTTGGAGACGATAATTTATTCAAGAATTTGCTCACTTTGAAATAAAACCTCATCGAGGATCAAGAATAGTAATAATCCTACTAGGATAAATGTGGAAGTTTATATGTTTCTTTGTTACTCAATCACGCAAAATGGGTTGAATGGATTCAGATGTAATAAACATAAACTTAGAAATAATCAAGTCGCTTGAGAATATTTCGCAACACTGACGAGGAAATATGTAGCATATTTGTTATGGTTGGCGGTGTTCGACCTACCTGCAGTGTGTTGACCTTGGAATTTTATACTCAAATAGAAATATGGGTCATTTCTTTCTGTCATTTTTGATAGATAGATAGATGTCAGATAGTGTTTATTCGTAATATTCGACTATGTTACTGAAGTACCAAAGAGTTCTGCCATTTTAATATTTAAGCGTGACACATTTCGATTGTAACAATCCACCAAAGGTGAAGGCGTTACTTTTTATTAGGTATTAGGTTACTTTAACACGTGTTGCGTGCTTATATTTGTTTGTGCCTAATTTTAATAGTATGAAGTAGTGTTTTTATGTAGTATTGATAAAATTCGCTTCGATAGGGCTTTGTGTCATATTACTAATCTATAAATAGATAACCTCCCTATATCGGGCATGTATGCCCAGATATATATAAGACATCAAACCACAGTCCAAAGTGAGCATATTAATACGAATACTTCTAGAATAGCATAGAAATGACATACCCGATCTACACATACAATTTTAGCCTGGCGTCACAGAGATTTGGCTATAAGAAGTAGAGCATTTAGACGATAACTCTCGCGGCGACTGGCATTGGCTAAAATATTAACTTTCTAGGTTGTTCTAAATCTAGTACTTCCAGCTAATTAGACAACAAATTCGTCGTCTTCGAAAAAGCCAGGGTTTTATTAACTTTATGTAACAATGTCAGCCTATTTGTTCTATATGTCTTGTAGTATCATATAATCTTCACAATAGTAGACGAACAAAGTATAACATGGTTCATTAAAGAAAGGAATTGAAAATGGCGGTGCTTATCATTTTCTCTCGCTCGCACAATAGTGCCGTCTATACTCACTCTCGCGCGTACGTTAAGTAAAAAAATATTAGTCTTGATTTAAATAATATTCGTGTTTTATATTAACCAACATCATAATAAGGATTATCCAGAAATTTTGTTATTTACTTTGTCAGGTGTACAAAAATGGACAAAATGGTCCTCTCATCCCGAAAAATGCACTGTTTCCGATGAAAACAACAAAAAAGTAATGATAATGGATGGCGCCACGTGTCTTTCAAACTTTCACGCCGACGAAGTCGCTATCAAAAGCAAGTTTGAAAATCCGATCTTTTTTTATTATTTTTGAATTGAAAAAATCTTTTGAAAATTTGCATGCTAACTGTAGTACCTGTCAATGCAAGTACAAGCCGCCATTTATGATTCCTTTCATTAATGAACCATGTTATAACCGATATGTCTGGGCGTTGGGCGTTACTTTGTGCGTCTACTAATGTGAATATTATATATTTATTTCAAACGATAGGTAACGGCACCGAATGCTTACGTTCGAAGTGATTGGTTTTGGTTGGTTCTGTCAAGGTTGCAAGTAGACAATATCAGGAACAAGTTTTTAAAACCCTTAGACTATTGTACTGGCGATATCTTCGCAGACTGTATTGAAACAAATTATCCGAAGGATAGGTAAGCGATATTTTCTAGACTCTGTAGTTTCATACAAAATGTAAAAAAAATAATTTGTATATTATTTCTCTTACTCTTTTAGAGAAGTCAAACTTCTAAGGAAATTTTAAATATTACTGCGAGTATGCTGTAAATGTAAAAAATACACTTCTGACAATATGCTCTTGTGCCTTTAATAATATAATCTTTCTCATGCTTCATCTTTTCAAGTATCGATACTAGTACTTTGTAAAGAAATGCTTTGAATATATGTATTTTGTGTTTGGTATCATTTTCATGCATATATAAACTAATATGCTTCAAAATATTGTTATTATCTGAGGGTTACTTTCAGATTAGCTGTAGTACTAAAGTGGCCATTTTCTATTAGGCTTTTAAATGTATTGTGTAAACTTAATGGTTTTAGGTTAATTTCTGTATAAAATCGCATTTCAAAATTTGTTATAAACTGTTTGTTACCAGAATAAAAAGAAAAAATATTGATTTGTTTTTCAAAAAAGTTAGTGGTATGTGATAAACAGCAGAGTGTACAAACCGCCTGCTTGACACTTACCTATACCATCTTGCTTTCTATATGTCGCTTGCTATTGATGTAAGAACTATCAAATTTTAAGTCAAACACATAAATTTCAGCTTCAAACGGGATACTGATTCCTAGCAGGAAGCGGCACCTCCTGATGCTGGACAACTACACGTACTCGCAGATAAACGATTCGCAGCGCTGGTACTGTTCCTCGAAGGCGGCCGGATGCCCGGCGCGCGTGCGGCGCGACGCAGCCGGTGCGGTGCGGCGCGTCGACACGCGGCACGACCACCCGCCGCCGCGGTACGTCGTCTCGCACGGAAAATACATCAAGCTGTGACCCTTGTTATGACATAATGGAGCTGATTGAAATTTATTATGCTATAACCGGAGCACACCACTCCACTCAACCATATGGGAACCGGTGTTTTCTTAAATATATTTATATCATTCAGAACTTCAAATTACACAAGCCTTATATAGAATTATAGCCTTTTTTTTCAATTAGTATCTTAGTGTGATTTTCCTGTTAATTTTAAGGGTGAAAGATTAGACTTTGAGTTATAATATGTTTTTGAACATTTTTGCAAAAGGATTCCCTATTACAGATGTGCAGTTCATACCTACAGAAAAAGGGAAATACATACTGGTCATGCGCGGCTTTACGTATTCTCAAGTGGGCGGGCGGTTCTTTTACTGCTCGTCGAAGCACACGGGGTGCAAAGCGCGCGTGCGACTAGCGGCGGGACGGCTGCTGGCGTCGGCGGAGCGGCACAACCACGCGCCGCCCACGCAGGTGCGCTGCGGCAACGGCGCCTTCGTGCAGCTGCGCCCGCGCACCACGCCCGCGCCGCCCGCCGCCGTGCCACCTCTATCGCCCGCCCTCTCCGCTCTGCTGCTGGCACCCCTCGCCCTGCAGTCCGTAAACTTGCCACGAATTATGCCGAAATTCGATCTGTGGAGTCAAATCTCCGACCCTAGCGATAAAAACTCTGATCAGCAATAATATTGAAACATTGATTATTAGGCCGGGCCCAGACAAGATCACGGATTGCGCAGTGTATGTGAACTTTTTTTGTACGATTATATTGATCATTTGAGGGCAAGTCGTTATTCAATTATATTGCGTATAGTGATTGTAGGCGTAATCCTTACTGTAGCTGTTAATGGCTACATAATAATCGCATAAGTATACCTTGTAACTAGATTGGCGTAATTTATGTTATGTCTTCTTGCTTTGTTGATCTCTTCAATTCAAAATTTTATAAATAGTTAGATATAAGGTGTTTATAACATCACAGTGATATCTCAAAACGATACGTAATTTAGTGATATTTGAAATAATTATGAGCCTTGTAGAATTAAGGTAAAACAGATTAAGATTTTATTGTTATATTATTGTACTTATACACTTTAGTTTACTTTTTATTTTACAAAAAAGATAATGGCAATAAAGAAAGCTTGTTATTTCCAATTGTTTTATTTTTATTGCAACTGCATCGACATACATAATTGCGCTTGTTTAAAGAATTAGCAATTTGAACTTTAAATGACATACACGATAGCCTTAATAATCCCACTGGAAGGATAGCAGCCGTACCCAACTAAAGGATGGCGTGTCAGGCGTACTATTAGTCCACCGCTTACCTACCGCGGGTTCGCACACTTTACACGTACCTTCGAAATAATTTCCAAAGCATGCGGCTTTCCACGCGATGAATTTAAACGATTTGATTGGGAATCAATAAAAACATTTCTTTTAAAGTTCTGGAAGATTATAGTTGATGGGTTCCAGATGGATGCTAAGTACACAGATATTTCTAAATCCTTTGTTGATAGAGTTTTAACTAGAAAGCTAGGACACATTGATACGAACGGCGATCTACTAAAACTATTTTATAAATGAGTAACGTTACACCGCCTAATCAACTCCAAAGCGTTGTTGTATGCCGAAGTCGTAAAAATGTACACTAGCAAATAAATAATTTCTAACTGACTTAAACGTTCTACAAGGCCCAATGGAGTTGATTATATAGCATAATGTAGTGATCAAAATAGTCTCGAGGATGTTTTTGATTTCGTCAGTTAGACGTGATCAAATTGGAGGTTTATTAAAGAAAATTTTTATATCGTAAATGATTACTTAAGCTAGGATATTCGTGTATAACCTAGATTAAGGAAAAGAGCGATACATTAAGTAGAAGTTTTATTCCAATTCCTGCATGAAATTGCTAGTTGTTGTCATTGGCATTAAGTAAAGTATACGTGGCAGGTATCACGGAAAAGTCGTACGAGTTTATCAAGAAAGCCAACGGTGCTTCGATGCTGCTGGTGGACGGGTACCGCTTCGGCCTGGTGAAGGCGCAGTGCTGTGCGCGCACGAAGACCAGGGTGTGGCGGTGTGTGCGCCACTCAAAGGGTTGCCGGGCTACTGCCAAGACGATAGAGAAGGAACTCGTAGCGATTAAACCACATACCATCCATTAGTTTTGATCATTGTATCTACATTTATCTGGAGGTCGCGACTAGTTCTAAAGTATTAATCGTAAGGAAAAAACTAGGAGTTTAGGCATCTGATCCATGCCGAAGTTATTAGTTACTAAGTAAGATTTAGGTAAATGCAATTTAGCAGCTGGTGTAATGCAAGTATATGTCATAAACAATGTAATGGCTCATGTGCCACTGATATCTTTATGTGTAACTTGATAATATCTGTTTTAACTTTACCTGGTACAGTCATATATCTTGTTTTACTCTTGGAAATGAGGTTTTCCGGGTTTTAACAATTTTGTTGTTTTGTGACTTAACATGTAACGACAGTTTTACGATAATCTTAATGTATTGTTCCATAAATCTAGTGTAATATAAGTAGTGAGTCCGGAATTTTATTAATTTGAATTTTACATAAACCTTATTTTGGTTTTTTTGCTCAAAACATTTATGTGGGTAGATAATGTTTACCACATGTGCAATTGTGTCACTGATTTAAGTTATTATACATATATATTTACAAAAGGTAATGGAAAATCAAATGGAACTAATTATGAAGTTAAAAACCGTTTATAATATATTTTCAAAAATAAATCAGCCAATCTGATATTTCAATATCTTCAATTCAGTTACTTTACAATAACTTCAGTGAGTTATTTGTGGCTAAATTTCAGGTTTTCATTGCGCTAAGTTGGTCGCGTCACGTCGTGGTACGACACTTTTGAGTTTAGATGGATACACCTTTGGGCGACAGCTTACCAGCGGTATAAGAACTCGCTGGCAGTGCTCTACGCACGTGGGGCGAGGGTGCAAGGCCTTCGTGAGGACTATAGAAAACGAAATAATTTCTGCCAACAATGCACACAACCACGAACCTACGAGACACACATAGTTCTATTGTTTTATATGATTACGTAAAACCACGAGGACTCTTCTTTGATCTCATAATATTTAATAACAATTATTTTGTAATACAATTTGTCTTCATTCACTCTTTAGTTGGTTAACCAAAGGTCCCTAGATATTGAAGCACTTGACGTTATTTAAATATTAAGGTTATTTAAATACTCGACCATCAGAAACATAAAGTCGGTTTTTGGTTTTGCTCTTTTAGTTTTCTCAAAAACTTTTATTATTCGTATTGCTCCGTATTTATGTCAATGTGACTGTATTTATTTTTAATTACAGGGGTTGTTCCTCTCGATGGCATTCGCTACGAAATCACATCATTTGGTAATCCTTGCCTCGCATGGGGCCAATACCGCTTTATCAAAAAACTCCAAAGAAAGGCCAAGACCTGGTGGGAATGCTCTAAAAAAAGGAGAAAAGGCTGCAAGTGCGTGGCACTCACTGTCGACAGTCGCCTAATGAAAATCAATGGATGGCATAATCACGCTGATTGAAATAACTGGATTACTTTAGAAGTCCTGGTAGCAATTACTAGCTGAAAAGATTATCTTCTGTAATAAATAAGAACGATCTCCATCAAGCCTTCGGAGAACAAGATTCGGAGTTTCAAAAATGGTGTTAAGGTTAATTCCCTAATGCAACGTGAAATCATTGTTACATTGCAAACTCTCCCTGTGTCCGCTTAGTGTAAGTTTAGTCAATATTCCACTTAACCTGTAGCTTTTGCTTGTGCGATGTCCACAAACAATATTTAAGCACGTTTAAACCTATTTTGGAAAATGGATATTACTTCTACGTGTTGTAGTGTTAGTAAAGGTATTTCATCATGTATTTTCTCGTTTATTTTATATTTAGGTACAATATGATTTTTTTAATTCGCTGTTGCCTTAACGACTAGTCTTTTCTATAAATAGAAGAAAGAAACTGTGATGTTATGTTAGTTAGGGGGTGTTTAATAGAAGGTTCTTTTTTGTTTTTAGATTATTATTATAAAATTTATTTCCGTTGATGTAAAATTTCAAGAATTAGCAAAATGAATGTACAAAAAATAATCTATTTTCTTCGCATGAATTACAACATTTTAATTAATTACTCAGGCGTTTTATTTACAGTTACGTTTATCAGTAATCTTTAGTATAAATATAATCTTGTTAATTTGTAGAAAACTAAGACTACCGTTTCCAATTTTGACCAATACAATATACATACATAGATATTTTATTTTGTTTACTATAAAAATTGCTACCATTTTTAACCGTCTAATCCATTTTCAATTAAAAACAAATTTATTCATAAATGCTAGGTTTAGTGTAAAGGGATGTAGAGTTTGGGAAACTTGATCAAATCATTGACCAATCCCAATTCCATGCACAAAGGATTGCTCCGTAATTGGTGCAGTCAGCTGTCGGGTCCCGGAAACCCACTGGTTGCGTGTGGCTACGGGAGGTCTACAATGGGAACCAGTTACTGCATTTTGGATACAAGCTCGGGAGAATCTATATTACCTACCTGTAGTAAAGCTAAGTAAGGAACAACGACTGCGGCATGTCCGACTGTCAAAGGAGAGTGTGAGGTGTAGTTTATAATTTTTTATTCATACTGATTGAATTTTTATAAAAAAATATTATTTCCTTTTTTAGGTAAAATTGTAAAAAGTAAAATCAAAATTGGTTGTATTTAAAATACGTCTATGTGTAAGTAAGACCTAATTTATTTGTCGTAAAAACAATTTTACTCAATTGATTTTCAATTTTAAAACAAATCATCATGAAGATCATTGTTTTGCGTGTTCAGTCACTCAGAGATCGAGATCTACTATCTACTACTAGATATAAGATCTACTTAGAGATCGAGCTATTGAGCGCTAGAACAGGAGAGGATAGTCAATTAGTTCAAAAGCTAGACAAAAATCTGTCATAATCTATTAAACTCTATCTAAATATCATTTCTTGTTGCTTTTCTGTGTAATTATGTATTTTTTTCTTTTATAGGTCAGTATTATTTTGCTTAGTTCAAAATTATTGGTTTTAAAATTATTTATCCATTTTGGTTGCAGAACCGTTGTTCCTGACCACGCCAAGAAATTCAGTTCTCGTTTTAATGGGTGGTTTCACATTCCGCAAGCAGCGCGAGTACAACGGCAAGACGCGATGGTACTGCACCCGTCAGGGGAAAGGCTGCCGGGCCGCCTTGCATTCGTACGGCCGCCGCATCTTGCGATGCAACAATGCACACGACCATCCTCCGCCTCCTGTCTCTGAATATCAATATTGTACACATGCTTCGTCGCTGCTAAACTAATTTTTATAATAAGATATTTTCTAATTTGTGCAAATATGAAAGATAAGCAGTGTCTAATTTCTTGTCTTAAAATTGGTTATGTGTAAAGTAAGTTCCATTAGCGGATAATAGCCATATAAATCGGAACACCGCTATTTGATGTCGTGGAGGTGATTTGGTGATCTGTGACGTAAAAGTTGACGCTTTTGCAGTCAACGAAACGAACTGGGGCCGTAGCCAAATTGCCGATCCAGATCAGTACGTCGACGGGAAAACTGGTCGAAATATTATACGGTATTATCGGCTAGTTCACTAAGGAAGATGCAGCAGGCTTAGCCCAGTTGCTAATCTATGATCACTACCGCTGTAGAAAATTCGTAAACTGTATGCAGCATGATGAGATATCTGAAATATATATGCTCCATACAATTTGACTTGTTTGCATTATTGACGCGTAGTGAATAATAAGCTAAAACTACTCATACAAGTTATTAAAACATATGAAGATTTATAACGAACCTTACTAACAGGATCAAAGCTGTATTAATATTGACTGTCGAGATTGCTTAGAAATTTATTATTTTGTAAAAATACAATTGTTCGTCTCATTTGCAATCCTTATTTTACAAATTAAAACCATGGTGTTACACCATTCACAGTTTCAACATAAATCAAATTCATCACAACAATTAACATTGTGTTTAAGGTGATTCTATTCTATGCCTTTCGGCGGTATATTCAATTCCGTGGGATTTCTATCGCGGGAGCTGACTAAACAGTATATTAAACAAGTATGAATATTTTGTGTTAATATTTAGTATAAAGTTTAATAATATTATCGACTGGTACTTCAGGCTTTTGTTTCATGTACCTAATGTAATGTATCGTGTATTGTAACGAGATTTCTGAGTTTGGGTGACATTCCCAGTTTAGATGCATTTCTCAGCAAGAATGCGAACGTTTTGCAATATCAGTGACACTAGTCGAGTTATGTAACACGATATATACACATGTTGTGTACCTGGCTTTAATGCATAGTCGTTATGTTATCCTAAACCAATACATGACTTTTGCCACAGCCTATGCGTATACGAACAAGCGAGGCAACCCAGTGTTGTGCTGGCGGGGCTACCGGCACAACCGCGCCTACACCGTCAACAAGGGCGAGCGGGTGCGCTGGCGCTGCGTCAAGAGGAACAGTGGCTGCAAGGGAGGCCTCACCACTGCCGGTGGTCAGGTCATCGCCTTCGTCAAGCACATGCACTGAAGCATGCCACGCTTTTTATCCTAGGACTCGTGTCAAACAAGAATGGATTCTATAGTTATTTTCTTCTTGTATTCAGAAATGATTTGAATCGCTTTTTAGAATACAAACAGTGACTTGTTCTGTGGAAACACATTGGTAAACACTCTAAATTAAAGGGAATCTAAATTTTTAGCACCTTAGGCGACTTTGTAGAATACAAACGTCAGTCGGTGAAATTAATCACTTAATTACGAAGAGTAATAGTAGATAATTAATTTTGGAGTTGGAAGATTGTTTTGTATACTGATACTTAAAATAATGCATTTTTAATCAATAATGTCTATAATTGAGAAAAACTGTTTTTTTCATAACTAATTTGTTTTGAAAAGCTCTAAATTAGTAGAAAGTATTGAAATGTATATTTGTTTTTTATATGTGTTAAATATGAATCATCGTTGAAATCGTTTTTCGAGTAGGTGATAAGAATAAAATATGATCATACGTAGTTACCTTCGAAATCTTAAATCATTGTATAGTATGGTTTGTATAGTGTAATCATTGTATAGTATTTTATAGGTACTTATATAGTCATTATAACATACACACATAATAATTTTGTTCAGCTGTTGATGATTATTAAAAAAATATGCCGTACTATTCTTTTATATAAAAATATTATATAATTTTTTCATACTACTTTTATTAATACTAATCTTTAACTCCATTTCTAGATATTTAAATATTTGATCTGCAACTAGTTAGATGAAGTTTTATTTTTTAAACAAGACGCTTTTGTTTTTCAGTACGACTTGTGTATTCAAAGAACATGAAACCTACGTTGCTGTTGAATGGTTTCACGTACTTGATAGATTTCCGTACAAAGAGCACGATACACTGGAAGTGCACGAACCACAACCGCTGCCGGGCGCGGCTGACCACCGTCAAGGACTCCGTCAACATCGTCCGCATGAACCTCCAGCACACGCACCGGCCCAGCAAGGTTGTGGTCAAGGATGGGGAATACAGCAGAACGCTCTGCTAGTATTGCAATTACTGCGAGTTTTTTTTTATCAAAACGAATTTGTTTCAAATTCATCGATGTAATCAAACTAGGGAGGATCTTTGAGGCCTTGAAAATCACGGGCAAAGTACATTAATTGTTATTTATAAAAATAAAGTGATTTATTTAAATTAAATTAATAATAATAATTAAATTATCAGTTTTCAATTCAATTTCCTTGCCAAATATCCAAATATAGTATGAAGAAACATGTGGAGATCTTTATTTCATGAACAAGTGAAGAATGAGAAAGTTTTGTTGCGGGGTTTAGCCACAAGTATGCAATTAATTTAGGGACTCAGTTTCATTGGTCGCACCAGCTCATTTTCGGGGCGCTGGAGATAAAAATGCACAATTCTACTGCATACGCGCTGTCACCTATTTGTAAACTTATCAATCGAGTAATCGACCAAAGAAAATTAGTCCTCACATTTTCTATACTTTTAGCTGACTACAAATAAGTAGCTTTTTAGAAATAGAGTTAAGAACTGAACCAAGCCTAGACTGTAATAACTAGCATTAGTATAGATAATGTAGCGAGGTACGTATTGTTCCAGTGACGTTCGCGAACAACATGTACGGCAAGACGCTGGCCGTCGTGAACGGCTACAGCTTCTACTCGGACTACACGCACTCGAACGGACACAAGCGCTGGCGCTGCACGCGCGGGCGCGAGTGCCGCGCGCGCTTTACGACCGATGGGCAGCACTTCGCGCGGATCTACGGCCTGGCTCATACGCACAAGCCGCCCGCGCTCTCCTTGCTCAATGGAACCATCGTCAAGTCGCAGTAGTGCTGCCGCCTCGAGCAATACTTACTGTCATAAAAAACTTTAACTTTTTGCTGTTTCGGCGCGCCACTCGTTTCATTAGTTTAAAATACATAATTCAGAGCATCTTTAAGAGAAGCGAAAAAAAAATACAAAATTATTCAAAACAAAAGCTGAACTTAACATACGTAGAGAGACACTTAAAGGAGTTCCGATGCGTTTCTGAAAGCATTCAAGGCTGGCAATTATCTGAAGTTCGTATTTGATGAATTCTTTGAGATTGAGTTCTCTTTAAGAACCCGCTAGTCTGTTACTACAATATTGTGTCTGCTGTGAGCTAATTAATACACATTTCTAATTGATCGTTTCATTATTAGTATAGTTACCTAAGTTTCATTTGTTTTCTTTTTATTGTATCACAGGCTTTATTTACTTTTGCGTTTTATAAATCATAATAAGGTTAGATTTTTGTCTTAGATTTAAGGATTGACATTTGTCAGTTTTTTTACCGACATGTATTATAAAAGGAAATGTTTATCAAGCCGAAATTAATGCTAGATAGGTTAAAATAATATATTAAATAAATCATGTACTTTTTACTTTTTTCTATAATAAGTCTAAAAACGTGTTTTGATTTGATTTGTAATTAAGTATAGAGGAATCATTTTTGTTAAAGGAAATGATCAAATAATTCTTAAACATAAAATTACATTAAATATATCGTATGAAATTCGTATTATTTTCTTTTGTTTTGTTCCCCTCCGCGGGGAGGGCAGGAGGATATAAAAAGTGCCCTATGCATATTCCGCCCCGCGCGATACGAGGTTATGTGGGCCTCGCTCCGAGCCTACCAGAGCCACTACCCACTAATAAACCCTCTGAACGACTCTGGCCATCATTTGCCTCACAGCCTTCATCTAAAGCGACGCGCAATGGAAGGAAAAGGCCCCGCAAGCGGGGACCCTTATGGGGTCACCCGCTGGGAATCACAAAGCACTGAAGGTGCATTCATAGCACTGAAGGTGTTCAAGGTGAATTAGAATTTAAATTAGAATTAGAATTTGCGGCCAGAAGGGCTTCGAGATCGTCTGTCAGCTGCGTGGCTTCGTACGCGAGCGCGTTCCTAGGCCTAGCGACTTCGAACTTCGAATCTAGGACGGGGGGAGTATACTAGACTGAATTTATTTATTTTTATTTTATTTTATTAAAACTCAGGAGATCACAAACAGTAATGTACAAAGCAGTTTACAAATATAATATTTAAATATGTTTCTGTACATCCCAACAACATGATCCACAATTAAATTATACAAGTTACAAGTTCACGGCTGTCACTTATGTATTAAGTTAGGCTCAATTGTTTCAAAAAATCAAATAAATAAATATATAAGTACATACATACACATTTAACTACATACATATAATATATAAATACATAATAATATACGGTGAAAATTGAAAATGGGATGAGATGCTCACCGTTGTTTATCTCCAATTATACATCTATATATATATATTTTTTTTTTTTTAAGATATTAACAATTTCTTTTCTATATTTATTTATGTTTGTGTGAAATATATCTAGATCAGTAAACAGCTCATTATATCCATTGCACATTCTGGTAATAGGTGATCGTTTACCAGCATTAGTTCGGCTAAAATCTGTTGAGAATAAACGTTTAGATCTCAGATTTTTGTTTGGGACGCGGAAATCAACACTGCTAATGAGCTCAGAACAATCAAACTTATTATTAACAATCTTGTACAATGCGACTTGCTCCAGTTGAATTCTACGTTGTTCAAGGGACAGTAAATGAAACTTTTTAAGCAATTCATTATAATTACCGTAATTGTTAAAGCATCTATAGCTTCAATCTCGAATTAAATGATTAGGATGAGTTTCGGAGCGTTTGAAGAACGCTTCCAAGATTGTTTTGAGGTGCTGTTGCATTATAGGTAGTTCAAGATGTCTGTGCAGGTCCGCGTTGCGCACGTACCAGGGTGCGTTTGTGGCCCTGTGGTAGAAGAGCTTTTGAACCACCTGCAGTTTGTGCAGGAGGGAGGGTTTGGCAAGGGCAAAGATTGGCGAGACATAGGTCACGACGGGTCTAACGCAGGTCTTAAAGAGCGTTCGTTTGTTTCTAAAATACATTTTACTATGTCTACCCAACATACTGTTTAGTCGGTCTAAATAAAGACGGGCGAGTTTCGATACGCTGTCGACGTGTAGCTTGAGAGAAAGCGTCGGGACTAAGGTGACGCCTAAGTATTTAGTACTATGCTTCCAGGGGATGGGAATACCTAACACTCAAACGTGGGGGTCGTCGATGCGACGACGGCGTTTGTGGTCGAAGCGAATCGCAAAACTCTTGTCTGGATTCACATCGATACGCTATTTTTAAAACCATACACCGAGGGCGTTTACGGCCTTTTCGTGTCTGGTGATGAACTGCGGCCTTTGTACATGGTGTAAAACAGAGGGGGGAAGAATGAGCCTTGTGCCTTCATGTTTAAAACGAAACGTACGGTCTTTGAGATAGGACGCGATTATCTTGACTAGGCGATCCGGTAAGAGTATTTTATAGAGTTTATAAACGAGGCCGCTGTGCCAGACTTTATCGAAAGCCTTGGCTACATCAAAGAAAACTGCTTCCGTTTGATAACGCCGCGGATAGAAACCGTCGAGTATATACTCGACGATACGATGAACTTGCTGAGGGCAGGAGTACTTAGCGCGAAAGCCGAACTGATGGGGAATGATTCGGGGATCACCATCCGTTGGAAACAGATGGTTATTATTTTTCACCTATACGGTTTCATGGAACTCGTTCAAATATGATGTGTTTCGGATATTTCTGCTCTTGTGTTAAAAGACGTCTATTTACCACTATGATAATTTTGTACAAAGCTGATTTCGACATCGGGGAAAACTCCAAAAACGAAAAATTCGGAAAATTCGGAAAATTCGAACTATTACATAAAACGCTGTTTGACCAAATTCTTTGGTGTTTATTTATATTTTAACATTGTTACTTGACGTTTCGGTACCTTTACAAGTAAGCCTTTTTTGTGCCTTTGGAAGCTTTTTTCAATATGGGATCATATGCTAAAACATATAAAATCCAATATCCAAGGAGCTGTAAAAATATGATTAAAGGCGATGAGAGCCGGTTATAAAGAGTTTTTATTATTATAATGAATTATGAAAACTTAAGGAAATATTATTCAAACTATTGTCTACGAAGAAAGGATTATTTATGTGAAATGAAGATATAGACGAATTTATGGCGAGCCAAAAATCCTCAGACACAAAATAGACAGACATATAATAGCCTAGATTGTAATAACTAGCATTAGTAAAGATAATGTAGCGAGGTGCGTATTGTTCCAGTGACGTTCGCGAACAACATGTACGGCAAGACGCTGGCCATCGTGAATGGCTACAGCTTCTACTCGGACTACACACACTCGAACGGACACAAGCGCTGGCGTTGCTCGCGTGGGGGCAAGTGCCGCGCACGCTTCACGACCAACGGGCACTTTGTGCGAATCTACAGCCTGGCTCACACGCACAAGCCGCCCGCGCTCTCTTTGCTCAATGGAACCATCGTCAAGTCGCAGTAGTGCTGCCGCCTCGAGCAATACTTACTGTCATGAACACTTTAATTCTTTGCTGTTTCGGCGCGCTACTAGTTTAATTAGTTTAAAATACATCATTCAGAACATCTTTAAGAGAAGCCAAAAAATTATTTAATACAAAAGCTGAACTTAAAATACGTAGACACTTTATGGAGGAGTGCCGATGCGTTTCTGACAGCGATGAAAACTACACTATTTGCGCTATAGCATGGTGCGGGTGATAGTTTCAGTAACGTTTCGTTTGAATCTTGAAAGTTGCTGCGATTTACAAATTATGACTAAGTATTTCAGCTTTAACGCATTCGTAATATATTAAATCATTAATAACTGCTGTTAATTAAAGTAAGCCCAACAAGAATGTTTTAGTCTACAAATGATTTCTATTTGAAAGAAAAATTAAGCAAAGTTTTATGCGTACAACGTATCGCCATAGACGTATTTATTGATACGTTTCGTTTGACTCTTGAAAGTTGCCGCAATTTACAAATTATGACTTAGTATTTCGGCTGTACCACATTCGTAATATATTAAATCATAAATAAAGTAAAATTAATTAAATCCAACCACAATGTTCTAGTCTACAAATAAAATCTAAGTGACAGAAAAATTAAGCAAAGTTTTATGCGTATAACGTAACGCCATAGACGTATCATGTGGTACTGACATATGTCAGCGTGATACAGCAATTAGTATAGTAATTATCTGAAGTTCGTATTTGATGAATTCTGTTCTCTTTAAGAACCCGCTGGTCTGTTGCAACAATACTTACTCTTTATAAATCATAATAAGGTTAGATTTTTGTCTTAGATTTTAGGATTGACATTTGTCAGTTATTTTACCGACATGTATTATAAAGGGAAATGCTTGTCAAGCTGAAATTAATGTAAGACAGGTTAATAATATTAAATAATTTATTTACTTCTTTTTAATTAATATTATTACTCCAAAGTGTAGAATTCAGAACACGTTAAATGGAATGATTATGAAAGTTGAACTTATGGAAAATAGGCACTAATATGCATTTAGATTTGATTTACAATCTGTGTTTTAGAATTGCTGGTATGTTGTTGCTCTATCATGCCAGCTGTCAGGTATCGCATACATTACCAACTGGATTTAATAATTGGACTGAAGTTTTTCCATTTCCAAGCACCCAGAAAAATTGTTACAATTTGATATCTATTTTCAATTGATCGTGTGATTGGCTTAGTTACCTGGCTCATGGTTAATTTGTTAGCCTTTACATTTATTCCATGTTTTTTTTTCACTTTAGCTCTAGTCTAGATTTTTGTATAATACTAAGATTATAAATTTGTCATGATTTTAAAAGTATTTCCTAATGTATACAATAATAGGAATATTGCAGTTAAGCTACAATTGAGTTTAGACAGTTGTAATGAATAAATAAATCATGTATTTTTGGTTCTTCTTTTTATAATAAGTCTAACAATATTTTTTTGACGTTCGACGATTTGGTCATGAGTGATTATGGAATCATTGTTGGAACTTATTTGATCAAATAAACCTTAATGAGTTTCGTTTTATGTTTCTCTTTTACATAAATGCCTTAAAACATAAAATAATTAATGTACGCCAAAATACTTGGCAAAAATACTTGGAACAATTCGAGTGTTACTAAAAAAAAGCTGAGTTAAATTTTGTGTATGGCGGCGGTCAATTTTGTTCAGTGACGTTCGATTGAGTACAACTGTGCTGCTTACTGCTCCGCGTTGAGTGAAAGATCAGCTTGTACCATGCTAACTGAACTGTTCGAACTTATGCCGAGTTTGTGTTATATTCAGGTAGAGATAATAATAATAAAGCTAACCCTTTCTTCCTACCCTTATGAAAATGGGTCCTAACATTTTCTATACTTTTAGCAAATAAGCTGACTAAAAATAAGTAGCTTTTTAGAAATAGAGTTAAGAACTGAACCAAGCTTAGACTGTAATAACTAGCATTAGTATAGATAATGTAGCGAGGTGCGTATTGTTCCAGTGACGTTCGCGAACAACATGTACGGCAAAACGCTGGCCGTCGTGAACGGCTACAGCTTCTACTCGGACTACACGCACTCGAACGGACACAAGCGCTGGCGCTGCACACGCGGGCGCGAGTGCCGCGCGCGCTTCACGACCGATGGGCAGCACTTCGCGCGGATCTACGGCCTGGCTCACACGCACAAGCCGCCCGCGCTCTCCTTGCTCAATGGAACCATCGTCAAGTCGCAGTAGCGCTGCCGCCTCGAGTCATACTTACTATTAACTTAGAAATATTACTATGTTGTATGTTTGTTAGTTTTTATTTTATTTTTTACTTTAGCTTTTCATAAATCATAATTTGTATGTATTTTTTTATTATTTCTAAGACTTTTTTATGATTCAAATATTTTTCGATGAGTTGATAGATAGATTTTAGTCATAAAATTTTACATATTTTATCTGATTGAATTTTAGTTATAAGTAATCGTTTATTCTATATATGCTTATGTCGCACATTGTATCAATTATACCTTTTTAGTTATGAGTTTTCTATTGATATCATGAATTATATGATTATGAATTCATTTAGATTTCTCCTCTGTTGATTTGATCTGGTTAGCAGACATTGAGGTCGATGTTACCCATTGCGTTCCAAGTTTAGTTAGTTTTACTAGGTTAATATTTAGCTTTATTGCATATTCTTAACAAGGACAAAAATTAAGTTGTCGGATCTTATTAGTTTGAAGTATTCTTTTTAGAATGATAATCATTTTGTCACTGCATCTTTATTGAATATGTTTTTCGTAAGCTTAATCTAATCAAATAAATCACGTGTTTTAAGGAATAAACCGTCTATAATTTCTTCAGACATACTGAACTTATAGTTAGGCATGTAGTATAGCAAGGTGCCTGTTGATCGAGATGTAAACTGACTTCCTCTTATACATTTCTAACTATAAGTTTAGAGTTGTTTGTTTTAGAATATCGTGGTTGTTTAAACTATTTATTTTGTTAATTTACAGAATTATCACGATTTTTCATTTTTGATCCAGGAACCTGATATTTCCAGCGCCGCCATAGCGCTGTGATCAAATAATATTGTATTAATCAAAAATAAAAATTGAAGTTAGAATCCCGTCCATATAATTGCGGTACTGATTGTTGGCGTGGTCGTGGTATTTTAGCAACGAATACATCAAAATAAGATTTTCTTGGTCACGTGTTTACGAGTACCAATTTTGTTCATCATCGACCGATACATTTGTCGTTTTCAGGAACTGTTTTTAAACAGTAATGCACAGTAAAGATATTTTTTCCACAGAGCCATTGTTCACGTTGTCACGTCATGGTCGGCCCGTCATCCAGATTGGCAAGTACCGGTTCAACAAATGGTCGGGAAGCCGTGGGCCGCGCGCCCGCTGGATCTGCGTGAAGGCCTGCGGTGGCTGCAAAGCTACTATCATCACTATAGATAATGAAATAGTCCAGCGTCCTCATGACCATAACCATTGAAAAATTGCGCTTTTAGTTTAGGGACGTGACACTGAAAGTTTTCGTGTTATCGACTTCAGGTGCTGTAAAAATATTCCTATGTTTTATATTTGTTTAATTTGACAAAATTATGACTATTTCAAAAGAATCAGGTAAAATCATAATAATAATAAGGAACTTTTACTTGAAACAAATACAATCGTATTTTGTATTGTTTTTAGTTTTATCTCCGTTTTAAGATGTGAATATGAATTTGTCAAATACATTATGTTTTCTATTTTTGATAACTTTTTGATATCTAGTCTTTACAACATAGGGAAAATGGCTTTAGAAAATAAACTGCAGTAGAATTCTCAGAATCCGTGACATTTGACTAAGAATCGTATGTGAGACTTTAGGGTAATGACGAACCCTATTGAATGCGCAGAGCTATTCAACGATTTTAAGATATCCAATTGAGACATCAAGAGGACCCATGGTAAGTAGTAGAGCTTCCGTTAAGGCTAACCTATACATTAACCTGCAATGATCTAACATGGTGTATATTTATACATTTTATGTTTATATCTTCTTTAAGAGCACGAAGAACGGAACGAAAGTTCTGAGTGTGTTGCAATGTCTGCACCCAAAACCTCAGAACATTTTGTAAGACAAACATTCCAAAAGCTCTCTCTAAACCTGACCAAATACTGTTTAAATGAGAGATACACTCTTACAACGCGCTTAATATTGTTGTTTTAGAGCCGGTGTTCACTGTGTCGCGTCACGGCCGACCGGTCATCCTGATAGGGCAGTACCGGTTCAACAAGGTGGCCACCAGCCGCGGCCCGCGGTACAGGTGGGTCTGCGTCAAGGCCTGCAACGGATGCAAAGCCACGATCATCACCATCGAGAACGAGATAGTGCAGTATGCACATGAACACAACCACTGAAGTAATGTAAAACTGACTAAAACCGTCTGATGCGTTTAGTGGCAAGACGCGGACGATATTCTATTGCGATCCAGCGTGATAATTCGGCCAGCCTTTTGGCAACCTTGCCTTTAATAGATTCCAGTTTAGATGAAGTTTTTTTACTTGTAGCATATTTTTATGTCGTAATTATTACTTTATGTTCATTCTAGAATTGTAAATATTTGTTTGTTAATTTGTTGTGTAACATGTGTCCTAAATGACTGTGTATTCTGTTCATAGTTTCAATTGCTGTCGTAATTAACAATTTCATTAGTCTTAAGAAAATGCTGTTGAAATATTATTTATTTTATTTCATGAATTTCTTCATTTAAATAATAATATAAAAACAAAACATAAAAAAGCAATACGAACCAATACTACTCATAGTTAATTAAACTTAAATAGATATTTATTGTAAGTTTAGTGATAAAGAATGTAATTCTCATGAAAAATAAGAAGAAAGCCATAACATAGCCATATCAACAAGAAAATACAAAAAAGGTAATTAAAATATTTAAAAGAAATGAAAAATTAAAAGCTTGCAACTCAAATTAAGAGGTGATTTAGTGTTTATGATAATATTTAGTTAGTTATTCGTTACAGTGCTATATATTTTTTTTGTTTGTGCTACATTTTGTAGGTTTAACTTGGGCCACAAGCAGCACTGGTAAACAAGTGGCAATCCTCGACGGGTACACGTACTATAACAACGGCAGCATGAGGTGGCGCTGCACCGCCGGACGCAAGTGCCGAGCCAGGTTCTACTTCCACCAGGGCCTCCTCTACAACCGCGTCGTCGAGCACGTGCACAAGCCCGCTCCCTTCATTATTCGCAATGGTGTTGTCATTAAAATTTAAAATGATTACAAAAATTTCTTCCTAAAAATGTATTGTTCCTTTCTTTATCCACAAGTTACTATCTCCTATCTACGATTGTTAAATAACGCTAACAGATAGATAGATAAATGGTATTAGAACAAAATCAACCTTGCGAAATGAAGTAGAATTATTTTTACGTACGTTAAAATATAACAGAGTAGGCTTGCCCCAGGGCAGCATAATAGGTCCGCTATTATTACTTTTATATATTCATGACTTACCAAAAACAAGAAACTTATCACATGACATTATATGATGTTGAAATATCTATTTTAATTCATACAAGTAAAAATCTAAAGGGTTAACAAAACTTACAAATCCAGAAACTACCCTAAAAACATATCATGGTTATGTAACTATAGTATTGAGGGTTGGTATTCTTCTGTTGGGAAATTTTAACATTACAATGCAACAAAATTATCTTTTGGGAATCATGTACGCTTTATTCTATGAAACTATGAAATCTATGAAACTATTAGCACTACCTAGTCAGAAATTATATGAAATTTGTTTATTTTTAAAAACAAATCCTAAATGTTTTCAAAGTAAAAAATAATGTTATTATAATACTTTTCTAGATAGACTAACCTTCCCAGCGCAAAAACAGACAAATGTGAAAGCAGTAGTCTGTCTATAGCAGTGTAAAATATGAGATTCTATGTTATAATAAGAAATTGACCTGTCCCGTAATACTGTCGACGTAATTTTTTTCAATAAACTATTTTAAATAATTTTAAATAATAATTAGAATTTCCAAGTATGTCTTCTGATATAAAAATATATTTTAGCAAATGCTTGTATAAATAACACTGTAAATATTTTTTCAGATGTGGCAATATTTTCCAAACTTTTATCTGGCAAAATGACCGTAGATCTCACTTCGCAACTGAATGTAGTAGTAACTGCCCTACCGCTTTCTTGCACTGACAAAATTATGGCGAGCACTAGTATCGCATCTTCTATCGTCGAAGATGAATACATGAGCAAAAAGAGTGAAAAAAGAAGTACAGGTAAAAAGCGAGTAAGAAATGAGGCGGAATGGATTAGAAGAAAGGCAAAAGATTTGAGAAATTCGGGACAACCCTACATATCCGCAAGACGAAAAGTTATGCCTGGCAGGTCTTTAAAAGCACCTTGCTCAGATACATGCCACCATAAATGTACTACAAAAATATCAGAAAAGCAACGAAAAGCTATATTTGATTCTTACTGGCAATTAGGTAATTTGCAGAGTCAACGTGAATATATTTTGCGTCATGTTGGAACTGTTACACCGAGATATTCGTACAAAATACACGGGAGCAATCGTGGCGCTAACCACGCCTTCTTTTTTACAGTTGATGGTCATAAAATAAGAGTTTGCAAAATATTCTTTAAGGCTACGCTAGATCTATCAGACCGGCCGATCAGAACTGCTATTCTGAAAGGAACTACTGATAATAGAGGTAAACACGGTAACCACAAAACCGTCAATAGCGTTATTAAAGATTCCATTCTAAATCACATCAAAAATAATCGAACTAAACTAAGTCAGCGTACGAACAGAAGACAAAAGGTGAAATGCATTAAAGATTTGCATTGTGATTACGTTAACTTGTGTAAATCTAGAAATGAGCCTTATGGCAACTATTATTTGTTCTACAAACTATTCCAAGAAAGCGAAAATTAATAAATTAATAACTTTCGCTTTCATTTATTTTTATCTTGTGAGACTAATATTTAAATATTATATTTAATTCTTAACGATGGAGGTATAAATGAGATGGATTAATTGATCAATTTTTTTTTATAGTGTATGTTTTTTCTAGTAGAAAAATATATTTTTGTTTACTTATGTATAAAAACGATCTTTGTTTGAATTTGTTATATAATTAAAAAATTATGCGTGTTAGCATTTAGTAAGGAAAAAATATGTGAGTGGCTTTATAAATAACGTCGGACTAAACCAGCGAAAGGGGTGTTAATAATAAGTAATATTATAATATTGTTAAAAAGTCCCATCAGGTTTTTAATTTTTGCTCGTCACTTTTGCATCGCTGTATTATCCGAGTGTTGTGTATGTAGTATTCAAATTTACCGTTCAAATGTACACGATTATTAATGTTTATTTATCACAGTACAAAAATGACATTGAATTTCGCAATCAGGTGTAGCGAATATTATTAATTTAATTTCACTGCTATCAGTTACGAAAATAATAAATGATTAAACGAACTTCCAAGTGAAGTTCTATCGCTATTAAATGAGTCGCTTTTTTCGAAAATAATAAAGGACGCAGCCTGTCTAGCTACAAAATAAGTACAACTATGAGACAAAAATTAAACTCCCTAAATTAGTGTTAGAAGATTTAATCTGGTAGAAAAGTAAATATACCATTTCCTGTTCAATTACTTCAGAAATTTATAAGATGTATACAGATGCATTCAGAACAGGCTGGGGCGCAGTATTCCAAAACAATAAATTTTATAATTTTTGGAAACATAGTGAAAAAAAACACCGTATCAATTTCCTAGAATTACTAGCCGTTTCCTTAGGCTTCAAAAGTTCAGCCAGGGAAGAAAGAAATTGTGCAATATTATTACGTAATGAAAATACCACCGCTATTAGCTACATCAATAGGATGGGTGGTATTCAATAAATAATCTAACTAGACACATTTGGCTATGGCATTTGGCGAGGAACGTTATTTATGGATTTTTGCTTTAATGTTTGTTTGCAAATGTGACGCATTTGTAACTAGGTATACTGAACCGGATGCAGTCGCAGTCGATGCGTTTACGGTTAATTGGACCTCTACGTATTTTTAACAATTTCCTCTATTGTCCCTTGTCTTAAAATGTTTAAGAAAAATAATTGATTTGAATTGAAACAAAAGATTTAATTAACTCCCATAACAGCACCAAAGCAAAGCATTCCAGCCTTAGCCTGGGTACAGCGAGACGCTACGGGCGGCGTTCGCGCGGCGCGGCTGTCCGCCAGAGACCCTGACGTTGATGCTCGCTTCTCTGGCACCCATGAATATTTGTCAATGCAACATCACGTTGAGGTCATGGTGGGAGTTTTGTACGTTACGTAATACTGATATGTTCAAAAACCTGTTTTATTAGTTCTTTGTTTTTTAAATGAGCAATTTAATAAGGGTTGTTCATTCGGTTCATTAAATTCAAACCGTTCAGCCTTGCCTTTATTGTTAGCCGAAGATATGGGCAATGATGAGGCAAATTTTACAAGAAGCCTATAAAATTAAAGCAACTAAATCGAAGTACTTACACATTTTTCTTGGGATCCAAATTTAGATCTTAATCAGCTTTCTCTGAGATATTATTATATTAATTTAATTTAGAAAAAATTACCAAAAAGTTACCGTTACATCGTTAGCTGTATGCACCGGACATAGGGCCCAGACATTAAATTAGAAAATATAGTTTTTGCATCCGTATACATAATCATAATAAACATCATTAAAACCACAGCCCCAAAATCGTTATCCTTGCCAATCTTTAAAAATAACATAATGATATGTCCTTTATCGACTCTAAAAGATTATATTTTTTGAGACGAAAAATATTAAAGCTTCGAACTCGGGATTCTTGTTTGTAACATGAAAGGCCCCTCACAGAGCCGCGTTAAGTCAGACGCTAAGTCGGTGGATAAAGCAGACGCTAGCTACGAGCGGCGTTGACATGAGTGTGTTCAGCGCACTCAGCTCGCGGCACGTGCTCAGTGTAGGTTATCCGAAAAACTGCTGGGTGGACCTAAAACTCTCAGGCCTTTACAAAATTTTACCATAAACCTATATTAGACCCACTATACGACTTTGCCTTGTCCGTACTCAATAAAGATACAAACCACCCAATATCTTCCGATAAAGAGATTAATTAAAATTAAATTATTCTGTTTATTGATTTAATTAATTTGGCAATCACCAAGTATATAACAAATACCTAAAGGTTACTGGATTCTTAAATCATGTACTAAAGTAAGGAATTTAATGAATAAACGTATTTAAATAAATTATAATTTGTAAAGACAAAAGAAAACAAAACTTAATCTCTAAAAATCTACCTTGTTAATTAAATACTATCTGAAGAATGAAGCGACGAAATATAATAGAAGATTAAACGAACTTCCAAGTGAAGTTCTATCGCTATTATATGAGTCGCTTCATTCGAAGATATATAAAGAACCCCTCCCTCCCGGAACCTATACAAAAGTTTTGTTTTGATCTCAAAAAAATGAAGACTTGTCGGGACCGGGGTTGATCAAGTAAACAGACAGAAGTTTTTTGAATAAGTCAAATAAAACTGTGCGAAGTTACCTAGTACCTTAAAAGTACTACCTAGTTAATTAAATACTATCTTCGAATGAAGCGACTCATATAATAGCGATAGAACTTCATTTGGAAGTTCGTTTAATCTTCTATTATACAGGATGAAAATTTGAAGGATAAAGATAAAAAGTGAGATAATTTTAAGTTATATTATGGTTTGGTAAAAACTATGTACAATTCCCATAAATTCAAAAACTGTAATTACTTTAGAAACAATTGTTCGAGTCAATCTTGCCTGACTTCTTTCAAAGTACGCATATGTTTTTTATAACTGACTACTCGAACAGAATATACGAAAGTAAGGATAGAGCGTTAGGAATGAGAGCATTTTAGTTCAATAAAACAATTTGAATTAACATTCCAGTTGAACAAAGTCCATATTTATAATCTGATGAGCGTTATAAAAACTTGTTTTGTTATTTATTTATCTCTGGACTGAACTTTATTTTGTAAAGTCGTTTCTACTTTCTTTTGTAAATATTTTAGCAGTTACCTTCGATTTTGTTGGATAAATATGAGTTAGTTCTAAAATATAAGTTTTTAAAAAAATAATATTAAATATTCATTAAATTTATAAAATACTGCTCGCACAGAGAGTATTCTAAACAATTAATATTTTTTTTAATCCTATCGTTTTTTCTTATCCACTCAAGTCATTTGTAAGAGGGTTAACCAACTAATATTTTGTGCACATTTCAAAGTATGCCAGGCGGCGGAAGGGTACGGATGTCGGACATGATGTTAGAAAATTCAAAACTCAAATCAGTAAATCTAATTACTTTTCCTGCACCTATTGCGGGCTTGTGAATGCAACAGTTATCCTTTACTTTAACTAATTCGCCACCAGTGCTGTTAGAGGAATAATTGTATAATTAAAATCACCATAGCATCCCTAGAGTGCGTGTTAGCGTTTAGCACGTTTTGCCTTAGCTGATACTTTTACAACATCTTTCAATTAATTGAGCTACATTCGACTTTTTGTCTTTCAGAACCAAAGTTTAGTTTGTCCCAGCGTGGGAACCTGGTCGTGCAGATAGGCGAGTGGCGCTTCAACAAGCACGCCAGCTGGGGCTCCAGGACGCGCTGGTCTTGCATCAAGAAGAAGTACGGATGTAATGCGAGCATCACCACTGAGAATAACATTATCATCAAGACACTCGGAAAACATAACCACTAATTGGCACCGCACCAATTTTTTTTCAACCTACTTAATTGTTAATGCCCTATATTAAAGTTAATTCTAAAATTTAAAATAGTGCTTACCATGTACTTATTCTGTTTGAGTTTGGGTACTTAGGAATAATATTTAAATTAATCCCTCATGAATATAATAAAGAATTCATAAATCTTTGCTTTGTTGACGTAAATTTATCCTTTGTTGTTTCATTTTATTTCTACTACATTCATTAATGAACCAAAATCCCCTGGCGAACGCAGCAAGTGAACACAAATTACGCTCTAAAAGTTTTCGAAATTGACCACTAACATAAACAATATTTGAAAAATAAGTACAACAGGACAATGGGACACCTTGGCAGTAAAATACAGTTTACTTCCCTCGCTAGTTGTTAGTTGCGGCTCCATTTTAAATATGCTTGTCTTCATCACCATAGCAAGTGATCAATCATAAGCATATGTTCAGGCATCCCTGAACGTGGGCATTAGAAGAATTTAATCAACCCTACACAAAAATGAGGGCGTGACAAAGCAGTGCAAAAATCCGACTTACGATCAGAAGAAACATTGATTTATTGCTACAGTTCCAAATCAAAGTTTTTTTATTTGCTGCCCAAGCACCCTCGCGGGAGGGAGGTGGAAGATGCGTCATGCATACCGCCGCAGGCAGCCGACTTCCGCGACGGTTATGTGGGACTCACCAGAGTGGCACCTACCCACTAAAAACCACCTTAACGGCTGTAGCATGGGAATGCTGTCAGCCTTCATCGGAGCGACACCCGGGTAGGGAGGTGGGTGCGCAAGCAGGTACCCGCTAGCGGGTCACCCGCTGAGAATGCTAATCACTTAAGGTGCAAATGACATTTTATATTGATGATAATACGGCCTGGGCAGCTTTAAGCTGGTCCAGATTAGCCGAAAGTTGATCGGGGGGAACTGAGAGTGCATTTCTCGGTCTACGGACTTTGTACCTCGACGGCATGGACGGAGCAGTATAAGCTACTGACTCGCGTATCAAGGGGTTAGGATGCTCTTCGGATCGCTTGAAAAAAGCGGTGGAGAGCGTCCTAAGGTGTTGTTGTATAGTAGGTAAATCGAGATCTCTGTGCAGGTCTGCATTTCGCACGTACCACGGAGCATCCGTGGCCCGGTGGCAGAAGAGGTTCTGGATTACCTGTAGTTATACAGATCGGAGGGTTTAGCATGTGCAAAGATTGGGGTGGCGTACGTCATGACTGGTCTCACGCAAACCTTAAAAAGCGTTCGCTTGTCTTAAGAGACATTTTACTGTGCCGGCCTAACATACTGTTAAGGCGGCCCATGTACAGACGGGCGAGTTTGGTAACTCTAAGTATGTGAGGTCGGAATGAAAGCGTACGATCGAGCGTTATGCCTAGGTACTTGGTGGTTTGTGCCCACGGGATGGGCGTACCTAGCATTCGGATGTGGGGGTCGTAGGGATGACGGCGTTTGTGATCGAAGCGCATCGCAGAGCTTTTCTCTGGATTTACATCGATACGCCATTTTTTAAACCAGGCTCCGAGGTCATTTACGGCCTTCTGGAGTTTGGTGATGAGTGTGTCGACGTGCACGCCCTTGACGTATAGGGCAGTGTCGTCGGCAAAGAGGGAGAGTTGAACACCTTTAGACGGAATAGGTATGTCATTGGTGCATATAGAGTATAATAGCGGGGCGAGTACCGAGCCCTGAGGGACGCCCGCCTTGAGGGGGCGGGGGGTGGAGAGCGTACCTTCGTGTTTAAAACGAAAGGTGTGATCTTTAAGGTAGGAGCCGGCTAGTTTGACTAGTCGGTCGGGCAAGCCTGTGTTGTAAAGCTTGTAAATGAGACCCGCGTGCCAGACTTTGTCAAAAGCCTTGGCTACGTCAAAGAATACCGCGACTGTTTTCAGTCGTCTAGGGTAGAAGCTGTCGAGTATGTACTCGACGATACGGTGGACTTGCTGAGTGCTTGGCTCGAAAGCCGAATTGGTGGGGGATAATGAGGGGGTCACCGTCCGCTGGGAACAGGTGGTCCTTCATTCGAGCGAGTATGATTCTATCGAGAAGTTTAGCCAAGCTTTTGGAAAGTAGCTAAGGTCGAAGCATGCGTTGAAGATAATCGCAAGCAAGGTAAGCACCTGCCGAGGCAGTTGCTTAAGTGCGTGGTTGGAAATTCCGTCCGCACCTGGGACCTTCTTGGATTTCTGTCTCCTGATGAGGAAGAGAATCTCATCATTAGACACTGTAATGGGGTTAGCGGTGACTCGACGGGAGTCTTTGCAAACGACTTCGTCTTCCACCGCCTGAATGTGCGCTGGGTCTGTGGGTGGGGTACTCGGGGAGCATTGTGAAGCAATGCTATCGGCGAAGCATTCAGCTTTCTCGTCGTCCTCGAAGGCGGTAGTGCCATCAGGACGAGACAACGGAGGGGTGTAAGTACGGGCGTCTAGTCGGAGGGCTTTCGTCATCCTATAGTACGCCGTGTGGGACGGAGAGATATTAATCATAAGATCGTTCCTTTGAACGTCTCTGTATTTCGCGATGGTGGATTTGACCTTACGTTGTAGCCGGTTAGCGGCTAGCCTGTAGGCGGGTGTAGGGTATTTTCTGGCTCTGCGGAGAGCGGCGTTTTTAGCTTTGATTAGGTTGCTAATGTCCAAGAGAAGCTTGGGCTTGCCATGCTTAGCAACCTTTTCATTCTCACTAATAGCCGAGTTGATGGCGGTAGTGAGCGAATCGACTATCGAGTCGATTTTATCCGAGCTATCGAGATAGTCCGAAGAGAAAGAGAAGAAAAAGGCCGAAGACAGGGTGTGCTTTAATCCTTCCCAATTGGTAAAGGTTTTCGGAGCAGGAGGGTCGTTTTGGGGTCCTAATATTAGAGACACCGGACGGTAAAAAACAAAGCTAATATTGAGCGTATTGGTCTTTCGGTATGAGCCAAAACTTTCCAGGGTGGCGTGCGAGTTAGGCGCCGTTTGCGCATAATGGCTTTCTTTTAGAATAAAACTCGACATTTACTCTACTCCTGCTTTGGAGAATCACCGTTTTGTGAATAGTGACTGTTAGGTATATTACCATTTGTTTGCCGGACGTTATTTATGAACTCCATATAGATAAACTTAATTACCGTAACATTTTGTACCACAAAAATTGCATTTCGCGCAGTGCCAAAAATGAATTTTTTTAGATGAACTATTTTAACGTATCACTGGAAGAGGTTGTTAAGAGTATGAAAAACGTATTAAAAAAATTGTTATTGGTTTATTCATATGAAAAAAATGTTTCTTATGTTGATATTTATTAAAACTTTGTAAATATAAAAAGGAAAATCAACTTTTAAAAATTGAAGTTAGTGGCAAGCGATGGAAGTCTTCTAAACTGTACTATACTTTATTTATTCTATACTAATACTTTAAAACTCCGAAAATGACTTTTTTAGAGGATATTTTTGCATTGTATTTTTAAGATAATTGAACTGCCAAAACGATACTTTTAAGTCAGCCTGTGATCGTATAACTTTTTAAAAATCTGTTTAAATTTAAATTTAAACAGATTTCAATTTGGTGATTTCCATCATTTATATTTAAGTCTCGGTGAAGAGAGAGATATTGCAAAAATATATTTATTTCAAAGAAAAAGAATATTAAGATATCTTTGTACCTTATAACAGAAACATCCATAACGAACTGTGTTCTTTCAGGTAACTTTAAGAATGCTAGGTTTATAAAGTCTCGCCGAGGAAAGACACTCATACAGATTGGGCAATACAGTTTCGGAAAACAAACTAGCAAAGGAATCAAATGCCGCTGGCAGTGTTCCACTCACGTGTCTAAAGGATGTCGGGCCAGCATCACAACTATAGAGAACGAAATTATACGTACCATCAATGAACATAACCATTGACAGAACGGCACAGATCTTAGGATAGTCGGACCAAAGTACAAAAATGTGTGAGAACAAAATGTGCGATCCTTGAGACTCCTAGTTTGCCTAGTTGTTAGCTGCAATAACAATTTTTTATTGAACCAAGAATGTAAATTATTTATTTCTTTTATTTAGGGCTAACTTATATTACTTGTAACTTGTTAATGATCGTCCAGGTTTTCACGAACTGGGTTAACACTGTTTTCATATGTTTGGATCAGTTTAGACATCTAAGATGCCTGTTTTGAATGTTATAGATTTGAAGCCCATGTTTGCAAAGTCGCAGCGAGGCAATACTGTGATCATGATCGGGCAGTACAGATTCAACAAGGTGCAGGTGCGCGGGCGTAAGACGCGCTGGGTGTGCGTGAAGGCCAAGGCCGGCTGCCGCGCCTCGCTGCACACCATGGACAACGCCATCGTCAGGGTATGGGGCTTCCACGACTACAGGGCACACACCACTGCTAACCGATACTGATGATCCCTATATACTTTATATTTATTAATTACATATTTTGTTATAGTCACATTATTTTCTTATTGAATTTTATTTTTATACGGTAAAAGTAATAATTGATGCTTTTTTACTAAGTTATATTAGTTATATTTTTTATAAGGTGAGGTTATGTTTTAAGAATTAATAGAGAAAATGGTACATTATTTATTAATAATTATCATGTATGTGCTATGAAGGCTTATCCTATTTCATAGAATCAATAAAACTTTTGATATCTCATATGTCTGCACTCTATTGTTATAGCCTGTATTATGTACTGTTAATATAATTTTTTTAATAGTTATTATTTGTCTATTTTATTTGAGATCCGATGTGTTTGTCAAGTTTTCATATCGTATCATATAATTTTCATATCATGTCATATTTTCAGAATTGCGATACATAAAAATTAAAGAGATAAACGTGACGGTGTAAAAAAGCTACATTCAAAGAAGAAGAAGAAGATGTAAGTTACTTGTCATTAGAAATGTTCTGCAGTGCCGATTGATGACTTCCCTCTCGTCTGGCGATCTTACGAATTTTTTGCGCTGTCGGCTTACAACTGCCGAGCTTTCGTTATAGTGACAGGCAAGGTCACATTGAACAGAAAACCGTCAAAATGTTAGATTCTTTCGGCTTTATTGTGAGAGCAAATTTAAACAAATATTAATAATAATAATAGAGAATTCCAAATCCCACAAAAAGTAGTAAACCTAAACAATAAGTCCGATAATGTTTAGTAACTAACCAGGTATCTAGCCTGATTCCTCCTCTGAAAACCATTTAAGTAGAAAACTAGCTACAACGTACACTTGGCATTAGTATACCGGCAGATGTTGAGAAAAGACAGTGAAGAGTAATAATAATTATGAAACTATTTGTTTCAGGCAGATAGACCCATAGATAGTAGATACCTTACAGTATAATACACAAATATTAAAAATCCATGTCGTCTTTATATAAAACTGAACTCTATGTTTTATAGCTAGCTAAACATCACTCTGCATTCGTGCAGCTTCTATGGCCACTGGCTACCTGCCCTGGGATGCGCCGATACAGCACTCCAATCAGTTAGAAGTACTCCCTCATGAAGGTCTCGAAAAAAGCGTTGTGACGCGACTCCATCAGCTGCACCCTCAATGTCGGATTGGCTTTCTTGAAAATTAATTTTGCGATTTTGTACGGTAGTTGCGCTGTGAAGACGCGTTATACACATCGCCGTCGTCGGTATGGCGGCTTCCATGAGGAAATTAGAGCCCTTTGACTCAGTATGGTTTAGAGGTACCTTTCGGGGTTTCTTTCCTAAGTGTATAAAGCCACTACAGAACAGTAGTACACTACACTAATGGTAGCAGAAATCAGACTAGCACAAGACGGGTTTTATCCCCGATCATTCATTTATTGTAAATGCGAATTTGTAGCCGGGCTGTACCGATTGATGCCGGCCAGAACAAATGAGTAGTGGTTATAACAAATATGTCATTTTTCATCGCCTTGTTTGGAGAAAAAATTACACTACAGATTTATTGTGATCACTGATATCCTTAGTTCTATTAAGTGTCTAACTAATTAAAATTTTAAATTCGAGAGAATCGGTCTAAAATAAAAAAAATATATTTCCGTCGCGTGAGTAAACATAATTAGTTTGCTTTGTCAGTGCGGCCATTTCGCTATCGTGGTGAAGAATATGTATCAAACTTTTTTCATACAGTAGAATTTTATTTATATTTTTCTCTGACTATTAATAATGTTTTTTTACCGGCTTTAAAAATCGAGGAGGATTATATTTCAGGCTATGCATCTTTGCCATCGGCCGGTCTACCCGCATTTGAGTCAAAAATATTAGGTCATTACGTATGAAATTGGCGTTTTGTAAGGGAGGAACATACAGTCAATTTCAAAAAAATATAATATATTTATTTAATCAACGTATGTACCATTGCTATTTATGCACTTTTGCCACCTCATAGGTAGTTTAATGATCCATATACTAAAAAAACCATTCGGTCAATCAATAAAATCTTTGAAGGCGCTTTGGATTGCCCCATCGGTGTTGAATTTTTTCCCTTGCAAGAAGTTATCCAAATTTCTAAAAAAATGGTAATCTGCTGGAACAAGGTCCGGGGAGTACGGTGGATGTCTCAGACATTCCAATTTAAGCTCCTCTAATTTGGTAGCCGTCTGTTGTGCGGTGTGTGGTCTAGCGTTGTCCTGAAGCAGCAGTGGCCTAGAGCGATTGACCAGCCTCGGTTGTTTAGCAGCTAGCTTTTTCATCATGGTTTGCAGTTGCCGATAATATACATCTGCCGTAATGGTCTGGCCAGATTTAAGAAAGCCGTAGTGAACGACACCGGCACTAATCCATCAAACGCTCACAAGTAACTATTTTTGAGTCAACTTTCGCTTAGGGGCAGGATTTGGCCGGTTCACCATGGTTCAACCATTGGATGAGCGTTTCCGATTGTCGTACAGGATACACTTTTTATCACATGTAAAAATTCGATTTAAAATCCTTTCATTATTGTGCTGGTTGAGTAATGTAACGCAGCATTCGACGCGCGTTTGTCGGTTTGCTGCACTCAATTCATGAGGTACCCACCTCTTAAGCTTTTTCACCTTACCAATTTGCTTCAAGTGGATTTCAACAGTTTTGTCACTAACACCGCAGCCTACACCTTACTCGGACGCGGTTTGCGATAGATCCGCTTCCACAATAGCCTTAAATTCTTCATTATCAACTTTGGTCTCCGGCTGTCCACGGGGCTTGTTCTGCAGGTCGAAATTTCCAGAACGAAAACGTAGAAACCAAAAACACACTAATTTTTCTTTTGCGACACCGCCGCCATACACAGCATTAATACTTCGAGCCGTTTCTGCAGCACTGGTGCCACGATGGAACTCGTACTCGTAAATAATGCGATATTTCAAGTTTTCCATTTTGTAAACTAAGTGACGCAAAGAAAAACTGAAAGAGGAAAAAACAAATGAATTACGGATTTTGACACACAAATGCGTAAGTAAATAGCTGTATAAATTGAAATTCTTAACCAGAGGAGATAATACAGAGCAAAATGGCCAGTACGACAAAACGCCTATTTTGTATGTAAGGACCTAATGCATTATTTGGATCACCCAACTGGACAAGGGGGGATGCGCTTGCGACGCAGATGCTGCCAGTGCAAGAAGAGGACGACTTTCTCCTGTGCTGGGTGTGACAAAGTAGTCTGTATTTCATCTTGTTTTGTATTTCTTCGTTCTTAGATTTTTCGTTATTTTTTAAATTGTATATAAATGTGTCAAAATAAACAAATATACAATGGGTTAAAAAGAATATTATTAAGAATACTAATTTATCAATATCAAGCTGTTTTTATCACTATTGTTGAAGGAAAAATTCCGCTTGATAAGTCCTTTCTATTTTAACTCGCACTATAGATAGTGCCATATCTCGTCATATTTTGAACATAGAACATTAAAAAACTATTATGGTTTTATATTACTGACAACCCTAGCTCAAAGTGTAAACAAGCAATCATTGTAAAGTTCTTTTCTCGCGGTGATTTCGAATTTTCGTACTTTCGTTCGCAACTTCTAGGATTAAAAGTTTGTGTTACAAATCCACTAATATGAAATTAATTAAAATTTCATTCACGATTATTTACATTGTCTATGCCATTACAGTGCCAATGTTCATTACTTCAGTATATGGAAAACCAATGATTGTGTATCAAGGTCGGAAATATAAGAAACATACGAACAGCAAGGGGAACAAAGGATATTACATTTGCAGCAAGTACAGATGTCGCGCCACCATCAAGACTTTTGACGGCGTTGTTATTTCTATTAAAAATGAACATAATCATGATTAGATACGTTCTTGTTTTGTTTTTTTTTAAATTTATTTATTCAATTCTTAGTACAATTAACAATTTCATGAAACCAGGAACATTACAAGGGCATTACAAGCCGACGGTCACTTTTCATTTGATAAGTAATGTTTGTCAAGTGTAACAGTGCAATAAATGTCAAGTATTTTTATACCTTGGTCATGAATAGTATAAAGTGTATTTGAAAGCATATACTTACACGTCCATTTACCGTATTTGTTGTAGAGACTACACACATCAAAAAAGTCTAAGCATCACACATTATTTCAAATTAAATTACCAAGTAGGTTTATTTTTGGCAACTTTATTGTTCTAATTGACATAGCTGGTTGAAAAAAAAAATTCGACTATCATTTGTTTTTTCAGAAAATTTAAAGCGAATGCATGTTTTTGAATGCGTTTTCTTTGTGTGGCGTGAGTGTTGGAAATCATTTATTATTATTAATTTTTATTGATTAATTGAGAAAAATTTTAATTGTAAGACATTGTTTACGACATGGAGCGACGTCATTTGACCTCACACGAAATGCTATGAGCCGTAGGGATGTTGGAAGCGGGAAGCAATCGATCTGAGGTATCACGATACTTTGGTGTCAACAGAAGCGTTATTTGCCATCTTTATCAGCGTTACACTAACATGGGAGATCCTGCCGAGCAGCACCCAGGCAGCGGAAGGAGTACAACCATTCGGCAAGACCGATACATTCAACTGACCGCAAGACGTCAGCCGATGTTAACCGCCTGAGAGATAGGTTTAAGGCTACAAAACACAAGTGGTGTTGTTGTTAGCACCCAAACTGTGCGAAATCGACTGAATGAGTACGGCCTACATGCACGACGACCAATTAGGTGCCCACGTCACGGGAATCGCGCTTGTCGAAATGAATGGTGTTGAGAACACATAACATGGACCCAGGAGCAATGGGATAAAATTTTATTTTGCGATGAGTCTCGATTTGGGTTTAAGCCTCATACAAGAAGGGTAAGAGTGTACCGTCGTCCTGGAAATACTGAGAGGCTGAGGTGCGTTAAAGAAGTTCATCCATACAATGGTTCAACAGTTATGGTATAGCGGGTATTACGAAGAACAGACGAACTGAGCCAGTTTTTGTAAATGGAAACATGAACGCTGCAAATTACGTTGAGGATGTTCTAAAGCCTTACTCCGTCCATTTGCACCATTTGCACAAACCCTTAGCTTCGATTTTACGTTGATGCATGATAATGCGCTCGCATACAGCTTTGCACACTAGGGAGTACTTGGCAAGGGAAAAAACCCGGGTATTGCCTTTGCCTCCACAATCGCCAGACCTCAAACCCATCGAGCACACATGGGACATGCTCCAGAGACGTGTTTTAGAGGACTTGGACGGAGTGACAACATCCCGACAACTGATGGACTTACTAAAATTTCATTGGGTGCAATTGCCGCAGGATAACATACAGTTACGATTCTATGTATAGTCGGTGTCAGCAAGTTCTCAATAACAGAGGCGGCCACTCTTTGTATTAAATTATCCAATTTCTTTTACAATAAATTAATTTTGTTTAACAATTTCATTAAGTTTATAAAAAGTTTTGTTGCCTAGGCATCTTAGTTTGTACTACGTATGATACAGTACTCGCAATATTGTCAATTTATGTTATTAAAATAAAAATTATAAAAAAAAACAATTGTTTTATTACTTTGAAAAGTAAAAAATGTGGTAGTAAAAAGTAAAAAAAGAAGGATTTAAGTAATGTGAAAGAACATTGTAAAATTCAAATTTGTATATTTTGCTTAGACTTTTTTGATGTGTGTATTTGCACTTTCATTTCATCAAAGAGCGACATCATTTTACGATGTTTAAAAATTTTACGTAGGAATAAATAGCCTTGAGCATACTAATTTTCATTTTGTGTATAAATTTAATATTCGTTTATGGCTGCGACCATAACTAATTTCGATTTAAGCGTTTATCAATTACAAGACCGAGGTATGTATGTTGAATTAGTTCTACTTTGTTCAAGTAACTGTTACAAGATGCGTGCTGGTCGTGCATACATTGATGCTTATAAGTGAATTTTGTAGGATCAAATTAATGTATATAGTAACCTTATATGTATTATTTCGTTACTACCATTGAAAGCTAAACCCAAGTTGAGAGTCCCCTTATGTAAATTGTCAAGGTTGCGTTGCGTCATGGCCACTAGATGTCCCTACTGTATATGACTAAGCAATATACGGAACCCACCTTGAATACGCTGCATACATCAATTACGTATATCGGGAATTCAGGGTCTAAGGCTGAAATCTATAAAGGATGCTATCAGTAAGGTATTATAGGTCGAGAGGTATTGACGGCCTGTTTGGTGTGGAGGTAAGTACCCTTGCCTTCCATGCCACAGGTCCCGGGTTCGAATCCTGGTAGAGGCAGATATTTTATTATATTTGCTTTCTAGTCATGGATGTGTATGTATGTTTATTTAAGTTTATTTCTAATATTTATACATGAAAAAAAAAATATCTATCCGTGCTTATATATTTCTTAAGTTTATTTATCCGTTATCTAGTATCCATAACACATTTTCTTTATGATACTTAATTTGGGCTAGATAATGTGGTGTGAATGTTAGAAATATTATTATTATTATATCAGACTTACCTATGCTAAAAGGTCAAATAAAAAGCGGCATTTTATTTTATACTGTATAATATGCTTATTCGCGAAAACATGTGATCCCAATCTTGTAATTCATTGTTGATTTGACCATACAGCTTAGTCTGAGAGAAGTCTATGCACGCTTTAAAGATTTCAGTTCTTCATTCTGCCCCTGGGCCGTGTCCTGTCAAATTAGAATAGGGTCACTGGTGATCCATTAGTGCTAAAAACGCTGTTTCTGTTTGCAAAAACCATTTCGCTGTAATATAGGAAATAGTGTTCTAGAGCAGGGTTTCTCAAACTTTTGGCTCCACGAACCCCTTTTAAATTTTCCAGATGACAGCGAACAATTTTAACCTTAATTCTGACTCGGTATGAAGTCGATTTCTATATTTCGTTTTTATCATGGCCAGGTGTGAAAACCCACTCTCACATAAGTATATTGTAGCAGAGGGTAAAAGGAAATTCACCGCTTTGCGTGAGAGTTCTGGATACTCTTCCTGTCTAGCAACCAAAAATCTATCAAAGACATCATCAAGCCGCCATTACGTAAATCTTGTCGCGAATCCCTCGGGGTTCGCGTACCCCACTTTGAGAAACACTATTCTAGAGTCTAAATTACTGTCCTTTTGAATATGTGGAATAAATAATCTCGCTACATATTGTTAATTTTATTTCAGTACTGACTGCACAAACCTTTGTTTTTATACTTGGCCCAGAATATCTTTTACAAAAATGCAAAAAATGATGCTATGGCACGTATCGTGAAGTATATTTTTGCTACGTGTAAGCACAGTCATTCATTAAATGAATAAAAGCTTCTTTGCAGTAGCCAAGCGCTTCTTTCGTTAATACGTGCAGTAATAACTCACAGACTAATTTTTTTTTCGGAAACGCGACCTGACGAGGTTGATGTAGTAAGTCGTAATTTGTTTAGATATAAGAATCAAGATGGACCAAATATCGAAAAATGTAGATGACAAATATTCAATTATCCTACTTATCAATATGGACACTGTTTGTTATTATTTATTATTGTTCGTACACTTTGTGGGCTTTTTTTCCCCTTGCGAACATTTAGAGCTTAGTTTTGACTTATTCGTGAAGATAGCCTTGATTGATGATTCTTTTTTCATTATAACCACAAAAGGTGTGTTAGGGGGTTTACCTACTATCATCCTCCCGGAGAACCCAGTTTTCAATCCTTGTAGGGACAAACATTTTGGGGAGAATTTAAGTAATATATGTATACTGTATATATTAAGTCTATTGTTATTTTAACTATTAAATATCGTACTTGTAATAAGTGTGTGAGTGATAATGTAAATGTGTAATTGTGTTATTACAGCGACATTTCTGGAAACCTCGAAAAATAAACCAATGCTTGTTTTGAATGGGTACAAGTTCGGGATGGCGACTAACAAATCCAAGTCCACCGACCGCTGGACTTGCACCAATCACAACATCTGCAGCGCGCGCGTCGTCACCGACAAACGAACCAAAGCAATTAAAAAGTGCTATCTGAATCATACTCACCCCCCTCCTAACTTTCTTATACGAGATGGCAAACTCATTAACTTTTAGTTTGGATATGTTTTTGTAGTTAATTTTAGTTTTGATAAAGCTTGTATCTTTAAGTGCAAAAACAAATATAACCCAGAGTCTTTGTAATTAACTAGCCTGTGATGCTTACTATCTAAATGGTGTGAAGGGCATTTCTACTGCACATAAGCTACTATTACCAGACGATTTTTGATAAAAAAAACGATTTCAAAGTATAAATAATTAATATGCGACATGCTTTTAAAAAAGTCGAATCATTGCGTAAATTTGTATATGCAAATTAATCAATTTGAATTTGATCATGAATAGATGAAAAATAATGTGTATTGAGTATCATTTACTACGTTTTTTACTATTTATTATATACATTAATACATAATGACGCATTTAATAAAGATGAAGTACATTTTGTAATTTTTGTTTTACAAGGCCCAAAAAACTTTTAAGACCGTGTGTCCGTAGCGTGCCTCTTTTAATCGTATACAGCAGGAGCGTAATAAAAGTGACCCGTTTTCTACTCCGTCCTGATCCCCAGATATCATTCATTATATTCTACCCATTAATAAAAATGGTCTACAATTTAAAAGTATGTTGAAGAAGACCTCAATAGTAATATCGATGAATCGAGACATATTTTAAAATACAAATAACTCAATAAGGCGGTGGTCAATTCCTTATACTAAAGTAGCTCATATTGGTCGTGGCCGTATTCTGGCAGCATGGTTAATTACAAAATTCAAACATTTAAAGGAAAACCATTTAAAGTTCGGCCCTAAAAACAAAATAAATGAAATAATCTACAATCATTATCTACAACTAATTTATCATTAAAATTATAACTTATTTGACGGCCTGTTTGGTGTTGAGGTAACTAGCCTTGCCTTCCATGCCAGAGTTACCGGGTTCGAATCCTGGTAGGGGCAGATATTTTATAATATTTGCTTTCTAGTCATGGATGTGTATGTATGTTTATTTAAGTTTATTTGTAATATTTATATATAAAAGAAAATGTATGTGTCTTTATATATTTCTTAAGTTTATTTATCCGTTATCTAGTATCCATAACACAGTGGTGTGATTGTTAGAAATATTTATTTATTTATTTATTATTTCATGTCTATCAGGCTCAGAATGGGGATATCGATATTCGAATGATGTTTTATTTTATTAGTAAGATTTAACTTCAAATTATATTTATTGAAGCAACCTGGTGCCGTCGCCCCTTTGAATAACCTAAAATAGCGGCGCCAAGTACTTGAGCTATGTATCTAGTAATCGAACAAACTTAATATTATGACATTGTTGAAACTTTAAATAAACGAAACTGAGAAAGAGACAAAAAGATGCAAGCAAGACGGAATAAAGTGTCTTCGTATTCGTGTCGTAACTCGCTAGCGCTACGTCACGTAGCGCCGCGGTTCTGTTCGCGTAGCCGAATTGCGACGCAATTAAATCAGGCGACGGGGACAAGATTAATGAGTATCGTGCGTCAGGAACTTGTCACCTATCTTCCGCTGTTCTACTTTAGTCAAAGTTATAAATGATTATTTGGTATGCGTTAGGTAATTAAAAATAATATAAAAACATTTTGATACGTTGCATATCAGAATTAAATTAAGTATCATACCTTAAATTTAAATAGAAGGTCAAATGTTAATAATTAATATTATAATTTTAAAAACAGTTTAAGCACAAAGAACTGGCCAGTTCATATATTAATTTTTTTAAATTGTGGTTGTGAAATGCTTTTACAGTTATTTCGGTTCTAACAGTAACTAGCGGTTGCCATACTTGGAGAACAGCTTTAGTTGGGTATTGCGAGTATGTGTTAGAGGTAAAGCGTAAGTATAATTTCCACTGTGCAGCATTAGTTCTATTTAGATTCACTAAACTGCCCTCTTTGGACGCAACATAACCAAGGTAAGACCTGTTTTTATGTGTAATTTTTTAAGTAAAAGAAGAGTGATAATTTAAAAATATTAATATATTTTAAATTTATTCTCCTGTCTTTATAATTGGGACAAGCTATATAGACAAAGTAATTTACTTATGATAAGCCTGGAGAGTGCAACAGGTGCGTTTTTCTCATCAGTTTTCGTAAAAATGCTTCCTAAAAACGATATAATATAATTTCAGATATCAAATCAGTAATTAGTAACTGCTCCGAGCTCCATATAGAAGGGTTCGTTTTCAAGCAGCAGCATCGGGTGGCGGGGCGGCGGCGCGTGCGCTGGCGCTGCAAGAAGCACTGGCGGGGCTGCCGCGCCGCGCTGCTTACTGAGGGTGGACGGATCGTCAAACAGAACTTGCAGCACGACAATCATTCGAAATAATAGAAAAAAATTTAAAAAAATGTATGCAAACGATATTAAATTTATATTTGATTCGTTTAACTGCACGTTTTTTTTATTTTGTTCCATACCTACTCCAAATAAACATTAGACCTTATCCTCAACTATATTTATAATTATGCAAAATAATTAATAATTATACGAAAACCTTAATTTAAATTTAAAAAAAATAATTTAAATGGTGTTTCATTTAAATTTTTAAGTAAAATACTTTTAAAGCAGATTTTATGTATGGTGTCTGTACAGGCACCAAAATCACGAGTTAAAATGTAAAAATATAGTTTAACGCATTAAAATACGGGTAAAGAGTATTTTATTTGATATATAGAATTCTTAATACAAATTTCAGAATGCCAAAATGGTCAAAACAGTAATGTAAGGTAATGTAAGGTTATTATCCTTCATTCGCGTTGAAACCCTAGACACCCCTGCCCGTAGTCACGACAACCGAGTATTAAATTAAATAGATTTTATTAACAATACTATATTATTTTATGAAAATGTGTGCTTACAAACAGTTTTTAGTGAAGCCACATGTTTTTTTACATTAAGTTATAATTTTAAAAATTTTATTTGGTTTTATTTCAGTGACATTGTTTAAAAATATGAGAGGCAAAGAAATACTCCTTGTTGGTGGCTATAGTTTTTATATGGATGTACAACGTGCGAAGACAATCTCTTGGAAATGTACAAATTATACAATGTGTCGCGCTCGGCTGTCCACTAACTTGACTAAGGACATCATTGTTAAGGCTGTGCTAACCCATTTACATAAACCGCCCAGTTATATAATAAGAAATGGGTATTATATTAAGATTTGAGACACGACCCAACAAGCTTATGTCCATCACAAAATTAAATCTAGTTGTACACTGATATTTGTCGGTTCGTATACAAGTTGTATCGTCATTTATAATGTACTTAAAATATTTTGTTAATATATGTTTAAAATATGAAAGTAATAAAATAAATATGAAATGAAATCGTTATTGCAGCAACAATCGATCAACAACAGTCAAAGTAGGAATCCTGTGTTTCACAAGCGAGCTTCTTAATGCAAATGATACAAAAATCGTTTCGATAACAAGTGATACAATTTAAAAATATAAGGAAAGTGCGAAAAAGCATTGTTACAATTTGTTACAATTTAACATTAAATATAATACTAATAATATTAGCTTTTCTCAAGACTCATCATCTTCAAAAGACTTTATTTGATAAACTCATCAAGTATAACGATTTAATAACGAAATGAAACGAATGTGGAATCTTCAGTCAGTTTCATAGTCCCAATCGTAATCCCACTACAGGAATAGTACCAAAATGTTTGCAACAGACTAAGCGACTGTAAAGCGTCCCTAAACTTATAAAAATTATTTAGTGTAACCTTCCAACAATCCGTCATTCTCAACACTTGTCGCTCAGCACGTACGTTCTTACAGTCAGATCTAGAATACATCAAAAATGATCCGATGTTCGCTGACCAAATGTTTCACTGGTATTCGTGCCGAGGAAAAGTTACAAAAGCTATATAATAATAATTAATTAATTTGATTATTTGTGATTTGTTATCTGATATAATTAATGATTTATTGCAAAAATAAAATACATAAATTAAACCTATTTATACTGTAATTACAATGTTTTGATCAATAAATGTAACAAAGGTATCACTAGTATTTAAACTAGGCAGAGCCTGCATCTCAGATACAAGTCCTCCCCGAGGAACATTTTTGAATTTCTATAAGCACTTATTTTGCAGCGCTTATGTTTTTGAATTATCGTATATAAGTAAACATCAATTTATCAACAATATTTTAACATGTTAAATGTATGTTTTTAACACTATAAAATGGTATTATTTTAGACCTAATTATAAATAATGGTCTAAATACGTTGCAGCTATGATATTGCTTTTCTAACAGAATATACCCTCAGAAATCAGAAACTATAAAAAGTTTTCGTATGCGGTAGCGTAAGTAATTTTTTTTGCTTTTTAATTTTTTTTACCACTACTACATACGATAATAGCTTCACTACTATCTACGATTTACCCATACCGTTAAGAAAAACGAAAAGATAGCCATTTTGCAAAAGTCGGGTTCTAAGTTCACATAAATATTTAGTATTAGTACACGAGTGGCTCAGAAATATTAGCTTTTTAATTTAAAGTGGTTTTGTATTCCTTAGTCATATCATTTATTTGCAGGTATTGCAATTCCGCAATTAAACTATACTAGTTACGTCGTGTTACCATTATCTAAACCCTACAAAATAATTAGTCACTCTTAGTTGTATGTTATAAAATATTGATGTATTCATATGTGGTTAGGTTTTCTGGAGAACCCTGAGAAACTTAACTTAAACATACCAAATCTTTACATACCTACGTTTGTATTAAAGGCTTGTTATATCATCACAAATCGTCTATGCTAATGCAAAAGTCAATAGCGGAAGCCATGTAAGCCATACGCAATCATTATGTATTTTCTAACTCGACCAAAAAACCATGGCCTTTTATAACCATGAACCGTAAACCAAGATATTCACTAATGAGCAGTTTGTTTACAGGCACAAAACCGTTGTTCGTGATATCTAAACTAGGCACTACTCAGATACAGCTGGGCGAGTACCGATTTGGTGTCCACAGCAAATGCGGCCCAAGGACTCGCTGGCGTTGCACAAGATCTATCACGGGCTGTACTGCGGTGTTGACCACCATTGAAGATGATATTGTCAAAGTCAAACATTTTCATAACCATTAAGACACCAACTTCTCCTTGTACTGAACTGTTCCGGATGGTTCATCTTCAGCTAAACCGTTTTCATTATAGTAATAACTTCTTTTTATTTTAAGCCCTAACAAGCACATTATTTTATTGTTCGAATTCGTAAACGCGCAACGGCATGCCTCCAATGTAATTTGCTTACTTGTTTGAGTTTTTAATTTAGTTCTATGAGGTAAGTTTACTCATTTAATCCTTTTAAACAACTGTCCACTAGCATCTATACTTCGCAACTATACGTCGCACAGTTCTACAGTTTGTATACATGTACAAACAAAGGTCACTAATATTAATTGCTTATTTATTCTTTAAAAATCATGTTTTTTTATTACTACCAATTATCCAACACTCCAATTCTAAACACTATCTGGAAATGGCACCATGGTTTCAACTCGATACCTGTAGTTCTAGATTGTTTTGTAAAGTCTTGATTTTTTCTAAGATTCAGAAATGAAGTCCACTATATAACGAGAAAAATGCTTTATCGTAACGAGCCATTCTAGTTTTAAAAACTTTGTGTGAGATATTAAACGACAAGAACACTACGTGAAAACTTTATGCGATATCATTGTCAGTTTTACTGATTAATATATAAGAATAAAAAACGTCTGTTTTCTTGTTGCAGGTACTTCACTGGTTCAAGTATAATATACAAATATTAACATACGTGTCAAAGAGATCAAAACTCCACAATATTAATGTTTAGAAACATAGAAATACCCACTGCTATAAATCAAAGGCACAATAAAAGACGGTAGCAAGAGGTTGTGTACCTAAACCTTATTTTAAAAAACAAACGATGAATTAAATGTCCTATTTTTAAAAAAAGAAAAATATTTAGTTTTAATAACTGTAACATATCATAGGAATAAAACTGGTAACCGTTAGTTCACTAGAGTGACCAAGATGAGGTAGAAAATATTTAAATGTCACAAAATTAGCGGTGACCTGCGGCAGAGCCTACGTCTGAGTCTACCAGACAGTTCCGGGACGCTGATTGCCAGTTGGAGGCTTTATAACGAAAGTGTCTTATAATGGTGTAGTTTAAGATATCGTAATACAAGAACCACACGTAGCAACACAAAATGCGAAGTCAATATTCAAATAAAACGTGGTATAATCCTAAAACACTTATTAATAAATGTTTTTTGAATTAATATTAATAAAGTTAATAAGTTTATTTTTGCACGCAGTCGTGAGCGCGCAGAGGGAGTAGGTTCAGTTAAAACGGTGGGAACGCATTTCTTTTACGGAGTGATTTATCACATTCGAAGTATCTTTATTAATCTGTGGTCTTTTATTACCAGTTGGACGGAGAGGGACCAATTGAAAAAAGTACACTTGTTAATATTGGAATCGCAAAATTTTAATTATATTCAGTTACTTAAATTTACTTTTGTCTTGATACAGAAAGGCCGGTGTTCACGGTGTCTACTGCCGGCGGACAGATGCTGAAGATTGGGAGGTACTCGTTTTATCGCCGGAGAAAGTCGACTGGGGGCGCCGTTGTCTCTTGGTTCTGTAAAGAGCAGTACAAGAATTGCAAAGCTGTTGTAAGAACTCTAGAAAATGAAGTTATTGCCGTTAAACGCGAACATAACCATTGAAAAATGTTTTTTCGTGACTAAGAATAACTGACTGTAGGTTGCGTGCGGAAAAATATATTACTTTACTTCTGAATACCACATCATTCTAAAGAGTGTATCGGTTCCGAAAATAAAAAGTAAAGAAACAAATATTTCCCATAATAGTAGAGTAGACATTACATAATAACGACACGAACCAAAAACGATCTGCCGAAACGTTTTGTTCGGCTTTTTGGCACCACAACTATACACGTTGGAACTTCTGTCTGCGCCGCGTTAACCGACGAAGAAAGGGGGAAGGTTCGATCAACTGGAAAACCAAGAGATAAGCGACTTTGGGACGTTGTTTGAGACTGTGTAACCTCAAAGATGTGAGTTTGTCGTCGTTTTTACGAACTGCTCGATCGACAGAGCCCAACGCTTCAAGCTGGTGTGATATGCTGATATTTAATACTTTAAGATACGCTGTTTTTTGTTATATTAAATTTTTTTTTAAATGTCCATATATTAAATAAGGAAATTCAAGTAAGCCAAAACTATATAAATTATCATTTACTGAAACAATCACACTGTAAGTAACCTTTAGGTACTTATCGGTTGCTAGTTAAAAGTGACTAATTAAAATAATTTGATGAATTTCAGAACACGACTTTAATATCTTTATGATATTTTATATTATTTATATAATTCAACCCGGCAGACGTAACCCTTATAATATAGTCTTAACACCCTATATACTAGTATGTTTAAAAAGAGTTCCGTCTAAGATAATTGAAGCGGTTGACGGTTTTGATCCAGTAAAAGTTAAAAACAGGCAGTGACATTTCACGAACGAAGGTGATTCCAAGTGGAGTTCGCCGTCGGCACCGTATCATTAACCAGTAATAACAACGAGTAATGACATCATCAGTCAAAGGTGCGCTTAACGTAAATAAAGTAGAGCTACTTTTGGATGTGGCGGTTTTGTGGCTTACTGGCAGAGGTTCACTTATCTGAGTTCCAACCCGGGCTTGAATCTTAGTGGTTTCAGATGTTAAACTTTGTTTACGAGACATGGGTAGGTATAATTTTATTCCTACACGTACGTTTAACCCGATTTCGCCGTACGGCTATAGTTATAAGTCTTAACAATACCACAAATTTCTTTAAACGGTGTCATTCTGACCATTAGTGGTATCGTCAAGAACCTCGGTGTCCTCTTTGATGAAACTCTTTCCTGGTCGGCGCACATAGCTGAAGTAAGCAGAAAAGTTTTTGCTGCATCGGGATCCCTAAGAAGATGGAGAAACTTGCTTCCTCTCAAGACCAAGGTCGAACTTGCGCAATCACTTCTTTTTCCGATTCTGGACTATGCTGATGTCTGCCTCATTGACCTCAGTGTAGATTTGCTCAGCAAACTCCAGCGTATGCAGAACCTTTGCATTCGGTTGATCCTCGGCTTGCGCTGGTTTGATCATGTGTCTGAATGCCGACGCAAGCTTAACTGGCTTCCAATTAAGCTCCGTCGCGAGGAGCACGTTCTCACTCTTTTTTATAAAATACTCTATGACCCTCATACCCCTATTTATCTTAAAGAGCGTTTTAAATTACTCGGCTCGAGCCATAGCCTCTGCCTCCGATCAGGAACAGACAACTTGCTGGAGACTCCTCTGACTCGGTCTGGATACTATCATGAGTCCTTTAATGTGAAAGCTGCCCACCTTTGGAATCAACTGCCGTCTGATATACGACACTGCAAATCTAATGCCATTTTTAAAACGAATCTACACAATTACCTTTTGGAAAAATCGTAGTTTGCACGTGTTTATATATAATGTAATTATAATATATATCAATATATATAAGTATTTATTTATATACGTATGTATTTTGGTATTTATGCATATTTAAAAAATATATTATTTAATTTTTTTTTCTTATTGGCATCCCGTTTCTTCTTGATTTCCGTCAACACAAAGGTTGTGTGGAAGAGATCGCTGCTAGCGATAAGGCCGCCTTTGCCCACCCTAGTTTAATGTTTATGTTTACAATTTTTACATTCAAGTGTGTGAGCAATAAAGTGTTTTTATTATTATTATTATTATTATTGATTTGTTTGCATGCGGGTGATATTTTTACTAGGCTTAATCCGCAACTTCGTATACTCGTTTCCGTGAAGAGTTAGGATAAAAATAAGCTATGTAGGTTCAGCCGTTTGACAGTATATAAGAAACAAACCAATATACACACTCTCGCATTGAAGTTTAACACATATGTTTTGTTTTTGAAGAAAAGATAACGTGAGTTCTCATGTTAGATGAGGAGGTTTCTTTACTAAGTTTCTTTCTGAAAGTTATTTCTGAAAAAAGCTTTTTGCAAAAATTTAAAATCAACTTAACCTTTTTTGACTACTTTTTATTCAATTAATATATAAAAGCAGAGCTTAAGGTACCATTTACCTGTGTCAATACTAACTTTATTCTTAGAAATAAACATTGCAAGTAAAAAAAATTAAGACGAATAACTTTCAGATCTCCGTATATTGAATCCTTTGATGAGAAGGTCAAGTCGAGGAAATACAACAATTGCACTCGGCCCATATAAGTACGGGAAGGTTTCATCTTCTTGCACTAAAACTCGGTGGAGATGTAACCTTCGCTCCAGTAGAAGGTGCAGAGCAGAACTTTACACGGTTGAAAATGAAATAATATGCTTTAAAAATCAGCATAACCATTGAAATTCATCAAACGCTGTGTTTGTTGCTGGAACATTTCGACGAGTGCAAAGGGATTATTCGCAATCCAATATTTCTGTAAATATATTCATAAACAAATAAAAAGGAAATTCAATTCAGGCACTGAACTTAAAATGACTAAATTGTTGTAAAGTGAAGCATGTAGGTATTTTGTGATTTTTTGTATTGCGGATGTTTCTCAGTGACCTCATTTCTCTTTTAAATTTTTAACCGTTTCAGTGATATTATGTTTATCCACTGCATATCAATGCAGAGTTGAAGACCGTCAGCACAGATATGAAAGTAACAATGCTTTATGTTATTGTGTGTACAAGTAACATAATTCGGAGGCGCAAGCCAATGAGCAGTTAGCATAAGATCGACTTATGTTTTCGTGAATAAATCGGCTTGCCACTCAAATTAAAAAAGCGTTTCATTCGGTATTACAGTTTGAACGTTTCGTATATAGCACGGTATTAAATATAGTAGTAAAAATTACTAATAAAGTAAAAAATGCCTCTGTATTGTTTGTTTCTAGATTACAAAGTCGTAGACAGTTTTGAAATCATTTAATATTTTTGGTATCGATTAAACGATATTGGATTACTTTCGTGTGATTTCAGTTGCAAAGTGCAGTAAAGTTCAAACTGGAAATTTAGTCATAGACATAGGGCCTTATAGGTTCAAGCGAGCGCGTGGCGGCAAGGGGCCGGTGGTGCGCTGGGTCTGTGACAGGGCTCGAGTCGGCGGCGGCTGCAGAGCGAGTGTGTTCACCATGGATGACGTCATTGCTTATACTAAATACGAACATGATCACTAGGTAGATTTTGATCACATTTTATTTTTAATTTCACAAGAAGGTGCTTTAGTTGATGTATTAAATGTATGTTAGTAATAAATTGTTTCGACGACAGTTTTCAGTTTAATAAATAGTTGTCAAGCAGTTGATTTGTTTTATCAATGTATTATACTTATAACGAATAAACTATAGTTATTCTCGAAAACTTATGGTCGCTCTCAGAGAAGTTTAATTTTGGCTTAACGCGCTTCTTAGTAGATACTTATTGAGCAAAGTCAATACTAAGGAGCGCCTCGGTGACAAACGTTCCTGAGTGCGCTCGTTGCTGTTTGTCTTCACTTAGATGAATATATCGAGGTATATGAAATTGGGTTATTCATTGAAAGTACTTTAAATACATTAAATGAATTTCTGCAGTAACTACGGGAAAATAATATTTTCTTATAACATATTTTAGTAGGTATGGAACTCGATTACAAGATAAACTCACAGTGCCCACGTTACAAAATAGCCTGCAGAGTAACATTCAGGCCGTAAAAAAAATTATATTATGCGTCCAAAATAGCAAAAAAAAAATACAATATAAAAGCGCGTGCAGCGAGAACAATCGCCGCGCCCTACATTTAATTCACCCTACATAATAATATATCATTCGTCATTTCAGTCAAATAGTGCATTAGCGCTGCAGCATAACGGGATCTTAAAGAAAAAAAGTACATTTTTATGCATATTAAACACTTTTATTTTAGAAAATTTTTGTCACTAAAAAGCCCGAGCTGGCTAATGAAAAAAGTAATTATGAAATGGGAATAGTGGTTCAGTTCAACTCTTTCACCTGTTTTAGGCTGTCAAGCTCTTCCGAAGCCCCTAAGCTGACAATTTATGGTATTGAGTGTCTGGGTAACACGCCTCGGCTCATTCGTGTTCAAACTATGCTGAGTATTCATAAATGAAATTGTAAATATATAATATGCGTTACAAGGCTTGTCAGTAGTTTTTTGCATCCTTTAAATAGAGAGAGATATAAAATATTTTCATTTTAATTTCATTAACATCAGTTTCTGAAGAAAATATGTTTGAACTGTTTAAGAGTACTCTGTTTAAAATTAAGGCTACGTTTAAGTTTATTAACCGCGGATCAGAAAGAAGATTATATGTTTCGAGTGTATGTTATATGTATATATATTTCTTTGGCATACAGCCAAATATATATTGGTCACAGTCAGAGTAACATACCCCATGTTACGTATATTACGTAGCATGTATGTATAGGTTATGTTCTGGAATTACCATTAGAACAGGAATTACTCCGAAAAATCACTTAAGAATTCGGATTTTTAATTTGTTAAATTCTGCAGCTTGTTATTTGCAGTGTTCATCTCGATATCAAGTCAAGACAGTGACGTGAGTAAACCATTCTAGGACTTTTTCTTCTATGACAACACAAGCTCCCGGCAGCGGGAAGTTTTAAAAGTTATTATTGTAATGCGTTGACGAAGAAACAAATGACGATTTAGCGAATCATAAATATGAATCGCGCGTCACTTGTATTATTTCAGATTTTTTGTTAAAACACTTGTTTACCTTATGCAGTATTGACAAACAGGCGTACATTCACCTTAAGTAGCTTTGTTTTCATAATTTGTTTATTGTTAGAAGAAGAAATGTGTTACTCTTATTACACCAATGCAAAAGTCAAGAAATCCCGTAGCTGCACCGCTATTTCCTTCAGTTCGGCTAAAACTTTAATCACTCTGCGGTGTTCAAAACTGTTGTTGTTTAAGAGGTTTAAATATGAAATTACCTTTTTAACGATAACATTATAAACTACAATTCTTATTTTAGATTTGCTAAATCAAAACTTTCTAAGTGACGAGCCTGTTGAAATCACCAAAACATTTAAAAGTTTTTTTAGGTCCATTCATTTTTTTGTAACAACCAGAGATTGAGGAGAGTATGGACTGGAAGGGCTTTGGTGGAGTTGTACGATATAAGGTGATACGCGTCGTAACAATATCTGGCTTAAAATACCAGATCACGTCATTACGTTTTAAAGAAAATAATTGATAATTTCAGGTTTCTCGTTGGGAAAACGACATGGTTTTTATGGGGGCTGGAGTACTACTTGTATAACAACTTAACTGTCTCCATACAATAAAATGTTTAACTACCCCACGTCCATCATTTTTTTCGTTTGTTGGGCTAAATAACATCCACATTATCTTAAAAAATTAATATTTCATGAAAATATCTATTGTTTTCATTACTTTTATTTATTTATTTTTTTGACTCATTTTGACTCATGGACGTGGAAACAAAATATTCTGTCCCAAGTTAAATGAGTCATATGTGTGCACATCAACTATAGACAATAAATGAGTTTGATTTATTATGAAAACTTCATTAACCGTCCCCATACAACCCATAACCGTGGATCTTCTATTTCAAGTGGCCGTCATAAATACAAGGTGCATTTATAACGAGTTGGCGTCATAATCACAATATACAAAATTATCCGTTTTGCAAGTGCAAGAGTAGTGAGACATTTTCTAGGGCCAGTAGCGTCAACCGCAGATTCCAACGTACCACACAGACCTCCGTTCTCCGATTCACCAAGATTTTAAGTTTTGTTATCATCTTCAACTCTCAGCCTTCAAGAAATTCCGCGTAACCCTACAAACAATAGACTTGTTCGAAAAAGATGTAACGGCTGTTATAACAAACTGAAAAATCAAGGGCAGTTGGCACGTAAAGCCAAGCAAGTGCATACGGAATGTAAAAGTATTACAATGAAACACATGGTTGAAGTTTAAAACTTTATCCAATAAAAACTTTTCTATGTTTTTTTTTGTTTTATTCGTACGAATAAAAAGCCCAACTCTATAGGAACATTTACTACTCATATCTTCAGTAAAAAAACCTTTTGCGAAAATTTATTTCATTTTCATCAATGGCAGGTTTTTTGCTACGCGTTCATGTCGTTTTTGTTAAAACAGTATGCCACGCTCATAAAAAAAAATTATCTCAAAAATGTATCAACAAATGACTCATGGACTTATTTCAAAGTTTTCAGTCATATGTGTCAATTATTGAAATATCTTTTTCTTTTTGGAGTGTAGTTGATTAAACAATAATGTAAGTATTTATATCGTGCATGACATTTTACATCAGCAATGTTTTCAGGAATGCGTTTTGTGCAGTCGCGAAAAGGCGGAAAATGCCTAGAACTTTACGGTCATCGTTATTACAAAAACACGGAAAATGAGGTACGCTCGCTGTGGTACTGCGCGCAGCGACAGCAGAAACGATGCAAAGCGGTGGTTATATTTGTGTATGGAAAGGTAGTGAAGGCCTCTGATCACACTTGTTAATGTCAATATAGGTGTCAGCCATTTATGGTGGGGTATAATTTAAAGGGAGCTCTTTCGGATGCATAATTTTTTTAATCATAATGTAGTTTGGCATAACAGTTTCAGCATAAAGTTTTTTCGCATAAATTGAGATAAGCAGATTATTATACACGCAGAATGGTTTCATTGCCATAAGTTTCACTTACTCTAATTTTCTTTATCATAATTTTATACAGCATAAATGTAAAGGACATAACTGTTATACGTCTAAGATAAATTATCATAAAACGTATGTTGAGTCTTGAAAGTAAAAATAAATAATATTAGGTGCGACGTCGAGCGCAGCGACTCGGAGCAGGTTAGTCAGTATGTAGGTTACGCCAAAAAGTGACTTGCACGTGAATAATAAATAATAACATTTGACCAAGATTACTTAAGAAATGATGATGATGAATTGTAAATAATCATCTCACTATAATCAAAATATATAACACAATAATACAGAAACGAATTGGAACCACGCAACTTTTCTGTCCCGTCCTAGAGTGTTTTTATAAACCCGGAGGCGTGGAGGGAGGGAAACTACGAAATTAGACGCACCCGTTGAATTGGGTTAGGTTAGGTTTGTATGTAGTTAATACACGCGCGAGCCGAGCGAGCGAAGCGAGCATGGTGCGGCAGCACCCGGCGAAGCGCCAGGACCAAATTAAGTACCATTTCCAGCTTTTCACGATAAGCGACTTCCGTTCAATTTGGTTCAAACAAATATCACGTCTGTCCCTTCAGAAGTTGGCATTATGCGAAGTTGGCATTGTGAGAAATTGGCTTTCTGAGAAGTTGGCATTCTGAGAAGTTGGCATTTCGAGAAGTTAGCATTCTGAGTAGTTGTCATTTTGCGAGAGGTTGGCATTTTGCGAAGTTGGCATTATGAGATGAGAGGGTTTTCTTCATCCAATTCGAATGTACTCAAAACTTTAGGTGTGAAAATAGGTGGCGATGTTGCATTTACCCATACGTAATATTGACTAAACCACGTTGCTATATCGTCTGTAACAACCAAAGAAGTGTAAAAGTTTTTAGGTTATTAATTTTATTATTTATAAAATTATGGTATTCTATATGTATGACTTGTCATCTTTAAGCCATAGCGTGAGATGCCAATAAATGTTACGATAAGTAATCGTTTATGAATGAACCATTTATGAATGAACATTTTATGCAAAAATATTATTATTATAAATGAAGTTATGGAGAAATAAAGTATGCCTGTATGAACGTTATGCGAAACAAACAGTTTGCCAAAAAACGTTATGCAGCCTTATAATATGCCAATTAAATTTATGCATCCCAATACAGACCCTAATTTAACCTTGACAATTTAAATTGACCCTTCTATTAATCTTATTACATAGTACGTACATAGCTATGCAGACTTTGTGTAGATCTGTGTGTCTTGTCTTTGTCGGTTTTCTTAATTTTTTGAAAAAAAAAATTAAAGATGTAGGTATCCCCTTTTGTAAAGTGACTCCTCATTTTGTAATATTTGGTGACCATCTATCCGTTTTGGTAAGCGTTTCGAATTTTATTGGTAGGTAATTAGGTACATTTTTGTGAGGCGTTTAAACACAAGCCATTTTGGTGTATGACATTCTTTGTGGCGCTTGTTTATCTTGTACGCAGTTTTCCTGTTTAGATATTTATTGTAAAAATAACGTTTCGAAGAGATTAAAGTAATAAAGACTAGAATCAAAAAGAATAAGAAAAAAGAATATTTCTCAAAAATGTTAGTAAAGAACATACAATTATTTATAATTAACAATTAGATTTAAAAAAAACACACAGAGTAAATGTTGAGTTTAAAGCAATGAGGTAACTTAGTCCCACTTGCGCTGCTATGAATTAAGCTCAATATTGCTTTATGTCTTTATCACTTCAATAGATATAGAAAATGACGGAGGGACATTTTAAGACAGTAACTGGCTAACTCAGTTCTGCGAAAATGTTCCCCAAAGTTTTCAAGAAGAAAAAAAAAAATCACATTTTAGGTCACAACTGAAATACAATAATCAAACAAAAAAATTAAATATAAAAAACGAACAAATAAAATAATTTATTAACCGAATGTTTAAGACATGTAGAAGTAGGAACACTGTAATAAATAAGACAATACAAATTTCTAAAAACTAAAATTGTAAGAAAAGGGCCGCAGCTCATTAATGCCCGTGTGAGCAAATAATTGATTTTCAGCTGTCGTCCTTCAAGGGCAGCTAAATGCAAGGACAGTGTAAATAATTTAATATTAAAGTGACGTTCATTTTATCGCCTCTTTCATTAGAGAGAAGGTTGATGTACCTGTGATTTTAGAGACGGCTAAAGATACTGCCGAAGTTGTCGAGAAAACGCCAAAACATTTATGTATTCCAAATGTTCATTAAATATTTTTCTTCCTATAATCTGAGTCTCATTTTACTACCTTCATAGAAGTAATTTCCAAAGACAGTATGTAGTTGACATCATGCTCTGTACAAACATTTGCTACTTCTGATGATGATATTTGTGCTCTATATATCGATAATGTTTTCAGGAATGCGTTTTGTCCAGTCGCAAAAAGGAGGAACATGCCTAGAACTCAATGGTCATCGTTATCACAAGTATATGAACAATGGAATACGGTCGTTGTGGTACTGCGCGAAGCGCCAGCAGAAACAATGCAGAGCAGCGATATCGTTAGTATATGGAAAACTAGTTAATGCCACTGGTCACACTTGCCAAAATAATTGAAATGTTTTTCGTTTTTATGTACTACGTTCTCTGTAGGATTTGTTTGTTTTCTATTGCACGTAGATTTAACATACAATACATAAGAGTAAGATAATATTAAAATGTAAATTAAAGGAACAAATGCCAGTTTCATTCCAAATAACACTGTTGGAAGTAAGTTGGAATATTTTGCTTTGCTATTAAAAATTTTTAAACAAATGTACGATTGTTGAGATTTTAAATCCACAGTATCGTGGCACATTTTAGGTGTATTTAAATATTGGCTACATATTGCCTATTGCGACTTTTATAACATAAAATAAGATATAAAATTAGACAGATATCATAAAATGAACTATATAATTAATAACGTCAAGAAGTCATCTCAGACTCATCTGACGAAGAAAGCAACGTTTTGAAGACTTGTGTAGGGACTAGACTATAGTGTAGTAAACAAGGAATTGAAGACGAACTCAATTTATTGCAGTATCCGATCCTTCAAGTAAGATATTTTCTGTTTCTGTGCGCCTTGACAACGCGTGTGCAAAATATACACAGCCATCCTAAATTTATGCCAGAACGTTTGCAGTACTGTTGTCATATTTAGGATGATTCAGTTAAATATTCTACTTGAAGCGCAAGATTCTGATGACCGTAGAGCCCTTAAGCAAAGTAGGTGAGGTTGAAAGTTTTCCTTTCCTACATGGGTATGCCTCCTGAAATTTGATCTGAAATTTTAAGAGTTACAAAATCAAAAAATCATAATAAAACTATTTTATTTCATATTGGGAAAAAAAGTACACTGACGCATATCTTCTTTTTCCTCATCTTCGTCGTGATTGCGTAAATACACGTTGACTACGGCTTTTATAAGGTCTTTATAAGGTATTATAGATAGACCGAGAGGGAAAAAATGCCGAGGAAAAACCCTCTTGGCATCTTTTGTCAACAAAATACAAGGCGAAGGTCAAGTTTCATCCTCACACATTACCCATTACTGGTTCAAAAGGTGTTTCCCACGTATTAGAATAATTTTCTGTGTTAATTTTCCACACTAATTTAATAGTAAGCATATATCTCTCTTCATAGCTTAATTCATACAAATATTTTCGTAATAAAAATGGTCTACTAAATTGTGTGTAAAGCTGGTGTCCGTTAAAGGTTGAACGCCTGTGGTACGGATACGTCCCCACGGTACGGTCCCCACGGATATATCTGAGCTTTCAAAAGTATAGTATTTTCATTTTCATTTTCAGGCTTCGGAAACGCCAAGTTTGTCGGATTTCGTCGTGGCACGACTGTTATTAATCTAAATGGATACACATTTGGGTGAGATATTACCAACGGATTGATAACTCGCTGGCAATGCTCTTTGCACGCGTCTAAAGGATGTAAAGCCTCTGTAAAGACTATCGAAGGCGAGGTGGTTAGTGCTAATAACAACCACAATCATTGACATGCTAGGAAAGGAGAACTCTCCCGATGCAAATGTCAGTGCAAATAGTTTTGTACAAAAGAAATTCTAATCAAATAATTAAGGCGGTCGTGATCGTAAAACTATTTTCTTTCGATGTTTGATGACCTTGATCGTTTGAAGAGATTATAAATTCATGTCGATTCTTATTAATATTATAAAATATCATTTGAGAAATAAAAAAATATCAATCTTCGTTTACTGTAAGGTAAATCGTCTAGTTGATCCGTATTCTGCTTAGCTTGTTTAAATAAATGAAAAAACTAATTGATTCTAGAAGTGAATTTGATTTTTAAGCTTTGCCTTCAGTATATTTTAACCGTATTAAAGTTGAGAGGCTTATAGTTAAAAGTATGATAAATACTTATTTGTCCATAGTAATAATTGTTATAATTTTACATAATTTTCAGTGCTGTTGGTAAAGAATCCGAAAGGAAAATCTATAGTGTTGTTAAACAGCCACAGTTTTTATACGTCTCTTAGATGTGCGTTTAACATGGCTGGCAAGGCACCAGGGCCTCGCGGTGCAAAGCGAGAGCCACTACCGACAATAATATACAAAATAATATATTAACTGATTTCCTGACGCACACACACGAGCCGCCTCAGTTTATTATTAAAAACGGTATCTTATTTAAAGTCTGGTAGTTAATGCTTTACGATTTGATGACGAACTTTTTAAAGATAAAGAAAACAGCGAACGTTTTGAAATGTTTTTCAAAAACATACAAGATGAAGTATTTCTAAGATTATCTCGTGATATACGATTGATTTCGTATTTTCACAAACCACGTGTTGCGTTACTGGCCTCAAAACATCCTATTTCTCAAAGTTTGTTTTCGTGTTTAAACGAAATACAAGATAATGCCATTAAAAAAAAATACAATAACTTATTTTTTATTTATCTGAACTATGTCAATCAAAGTATTTTTGTTAGGTTTTATATTAGATTAAACAAGATTTAATTAATTGTATTATGATTTTTTCGTCCAATTGTTGTCGATTTTCCAAGAGGTTACTTATTTCGGTTGTTACTTCTGAGACTTAATTGACCGTCATTTGATTTTGTTTGCATTTTTATGCTTTTTATAATAATTATTTATATATTTTTGTAAGTATTTTTTACTTAGAAATAAATTTAGCGATTGCTAAAAAAATGTAAGCAAGTTCTACACTCTTTCATGTGAAACAAGTTTTATTTCATTGGGTTTGTGGTGAGCAGAAAGTCGAGCGCCAGCCTGTTACAATACCCTTTCCTCAATGATGCCGGTAACTGCAATATAGATTTACTTGAAATAAACTACGACAATTTCTCATTTGAACCAAGTTTTCCATTAGATAAGTAGTTTTAAATATTATTAATTAAAATATAATGTTTTAGCGATTTGCCCTAGCAGAGGATCGTACGCCTTCGTGGTGAATGGTTTCCGCTTCACTAAGAGCTCGCACCGCCGAGTGAGCAGCTGGCAATGCGGCTCGCGGCGCAGGAGTCGCTGCAAGGCGTTCCTCATGACGAGTGATGGCGCCATCCTCAAGGCCGACTTGCGTCATAGTTACTATTGTGTCCAGATGCACAAAATGGACAATACTTGTTGAAATTTTCGAGAGCGATAATGAGGTCTAGTGTTAAGAGGTAGAAAATTTTATATCAATTTAATGCGTTTTAGTTTCACTGTTTGTATTCATTTATTTTATTGCACTTGTCTAGATGGTTGTAAAATGTGTTAAGAGATGTGCTATGCTTTGGTAGTAAATAAGACTATATAGGTATATATATATTTTTTTCTGTTTTGTATCTGTGTAAATTCACGGTTGCATTGAGCATGTTCTGTTATCACACTTATATCACACACATAATTTAGTGAATTGAATTAGAAGATATTTGGATGCTCCGTTTTACTTTTTTATTTCCTTACCATGATTGCTCGTTTACCTTGCACTATGTTCAATCTTGTATGAAGCTTATGAATTAATTTTTCAATCAATTTATTGTTTGGTGTTTTAAACGTTTCTAAGGATTAAAACAAATGTATTATAAATAACCAAAAATTGCAGTAAATGTAAATTTCGTCTTTGCAGATTTGAACCCTATTTTTGGGACTTCTCAGCGTGGCAACACTGTAATTATAATTGGCCAATATCGGTTTAATTGTGCGCATAAACATGGCAGTAAATCTCGCTGGATATGCGTCAAGGCCAAGGCTGGATGTCGAGCGGCCATCTACACGACCAACAACGCCATCGTACGGGTAACCGGCCTGCACGACCCCATAGCTCACTCCACTGTCAACAGAGTTTAACTTAGAAGTTATTTCTATAAAAAAAATGTAATACACATTTCAAGCAATAAATTCAGCTTATTATTATTACCTAGCACCAAATTTCCGATGATTCTTACCATGACTCAAAAATCAGCTCCAATCACAGCTCTACAGATATTATATATAGGCGCTTATTACGATAATCTGTTCCGTTCCTAGTTCTAGTTCCGTTACAATGAAAAAGTATTCATTTACAAGTCAAATCCGAGCCAGTACATTACTAAGTAGGCACTTAATTTGCCAACTAAATAGTTACTTGTTTAAAGATTTTCAGAATTTGAGAATATGCGATTGAATAAAAACATTCGAGTACTAATGATTTACGTTTAAAAATAACCTTCTGTCTTCTCCTGTATACGAGGACCAAATTCATCTGAATCGGAATTCCGGGCACATCGCAACGTTTATCTACCTCGGAATGCATAAGTTTGTCAACCGATAGTAAGTAACCTTGGCCGTATTGCAGGTGAATTCGGTCCTGACATCCGAACCATGTTCCTGACGTCAGCGACAGGCAAGACGTACATCTTCGATGGCGTCAACAAGTTCTACCAGCAGCCGCAGGGCATCGGCCGCGTGCGCTGGCGCTGCAACACCCGCGGCTGTAAGGCTTTCTACTTCTCCGTCTTCGGGAAAATTATCAGAATGCGACTTCAACATTCACATCAATAGACTGGAACCAGAAAGAATGTTAAAAATTATTATTGTTAAATAAATGAGAAATATATTATTTACTGCCTTACAGGTATTTTGTTTAATTATTTAAATGTTTAGTCAGCAATTTAGCATCCTGCTCATCCTGCATTTGCCTCATGATCGAATATTGTATCTTACAAGTCGGCAACCGGTAAACCGCGACACAGACCCACCACGCTGATAATGGTCCCTCACTTCTCAAAGCTAAATAACAATAATTTTCGTTGTACTGATCTCATAGATATTTTACATAGGTATTGTTTTTACGTACATAGGTGTTTCGTCCGTCAGTTATTGTAAGGGCGTGGGGGCTTCCATTGGAAGATAAAAAAATCATACTTTTGCAACGAGAAGTGAAATTCTTAAAAGATTGAGTATATAGTAACACGTCAAAGTAAGCGCAACTACAACTCTCGTTTAAAAATCTAAAACCAGCTAGGACGCTAGATATGGTTAAAAAGTGTATGAAATCGAAAAACACTTCCTGCCACGTGGCGATCTACACTGTGTCTCTTACTACAAGTACAGCTTTAGTACCGGGTGGTAAGCAGCAAAAGATCAACTAGCAATAAACATACACAAGATTGCTTAGAAGCCCATAACGGCACATTGCATTTACATCACTACGCACTGGTGCTCGTAAAATATACTCTAAAAGTATTTTTTTTATTAGGTGAAAAATAAATTAATCTTGCAAAATAAAACAATATTGAAAGAGATTCAACAAAATATTAGTTTTAAGTAAATTTAGTAGTATTACATATAGGCTATTCTTATCCCGAAATAATATTTTAGTAATTATAGAAGAAAAGCACTATTATTAGAGATACGCGAGTGTATCCCCGGGTAAAAACTAGAAAAGATAACATCACGATATTTGAAGCCTTTCAGGTTTTATGAATATTAGATTTCTTTCATTTTCATTGTTGCTACAAGGTTTGATATACTTACGTAAAAACAAGTTTGAGATCACTTTGAAAATAGGAAATCTTTTTTTGTTACAGCATAATAAAAGGTTTTTTCTTTTTCTTTTAAGATTCTTCATTTAAGATGAAAGATTTTAAAATATCAATTGTTTTTCCGTATAAAAAGAGATTAAATCCTTGTTTACGTTCATTCAGAAATCTGACCAACTTGATTCAAGCGTTTTTTCTGACTTTTTGAAGAAGGAGTTCATTCAAAAAGATGCCGAGGGGATTATCAGAAGTTTTACGAGCAAGAATTGTTACTTTGGGAGAAGAAATACATTCTACGACAGAAATAGCACGCAGAGTGGCTGTATCCCAATCCAGTGTCGTGAACACGCTACGGAGGTATCGCGGCGTGGATAACTTTGCTGATCGACCTCGCAGTGGTTGGCCAACTGTCCTTACTGCTGCTCAGAAGCGTTACATCAGATTGCTGACTGCCCGAGACCCAACAATCAATGCCACTAAAATAAAAGCTGAGTTGTGGGCTGCTACTGGACTAGAAATCAGCACTCAGACCATCAGGAACTGCTTACACCAGGTTGGATTACGAGCGAGAAGATCCTGGCGAGCACCTCTGAACTCACAGCAACGACAGCGATGCAGATTCCGGTGGGCTAGACTACGCCAAAATGAAGAAGGAAAACATTTGGCGGAATTGTCTCTTCGTTGACGAGTCCAGAATTAGCACTCATCTGGGCAACCGACGTCTTCGTGTCTCAAGAAGACGTGGGAACGCTGAAAGACAAAGAAATGCCACCGGAACCGTTCAACAAGGCGGGAAATCGGTATCCTTTTATAATGATTGGTGCTAGAAAGCCGTTGATCCCGTATCGTGGCTGGATGACTGCAGCTTTGTACCAAACCATTGCTATTGATGGAATTTTCAGGTCATTTAGAATAAACCATGGCCCTCGATTTATTTTGGTTGACGATAATGCACATCGAGCTCAACGAATAAACTCTGCTCTGTGTGAAAACGACATTACCAGGTTAGACTAGCCTGCCGGCTCGCCTGACATAAACCCGATAGAGCACGCGTGGGATGCCAGAGCCAGTGCCAGAGATCAGGGAAGCCGTTATTCAAGAATGGGACAGGTTACCGCAAGAAATGCTGGATAACTTAATTCTCAGCATGCCTAGAAAGATTGCCGCATGTGTTCGAGGGGAGGTACTTAGGTAGTTTATAGGGTAGGTTATCTTGTACTAAATAAAAACAATTTCTTAATAAAACTTGATAATATTTAGTTAAATTCTCTTCTCTTTTTAAATTATTTATTAGTCGTAATTTCATTAGGAATTTAAATTCAATTTTTATTAATAAAAAATAATTAAATTTTTTAATTTCAAAACTGTATCTTTTTTACAAAAAGATACGTACGTTACGTAAGCAACATTCATTGAAATAGATACAAAATGACATAAATAGTTTTGTATCTGTTTTTATGTTTGGAGTACTGCCTACTTTCGTGGAGCTAGAAACTTCCTAGAGATTCTCTTTCTTGAAAATGTAGTTATAAAAACCAGTAAAACCGAAAATCGCATTAGATTTTGGCATTTTTCTAAAACTGTTTATATTTTTGCAGGAAAACGCGCGAGACATCCTGAAGAGTGGAAGGACAGTATAAGAAAAAAGCGGGCAGTTAGCGGCCTCTCCTACCTAAGCAGGAGGGGCGTCCTAAGGCCTGGTCGGAAAATGCAACGAGGCTGCTGTGGCACCTGCTTTTACAAATGTTCCACTTATTTTCCACTCCAGTACAGAAAATCTATTTTTGAATATTTCTGGTCCTTGGGTAGTCGTGAAAAACAATGGGTCTTTGTAGCCACACTCGTGAAAAGGACCTCTGTTCGCCGGCGAACTGTTGACTACCATTCCCGACGCTCCTACACAATGCATTACCATCTGCCTTTGGACTTACCTGATCCAACTTCAGTGCGACGAGTTTGCTCTGTTACATTCTTTGACACACTAAATATAAGTTGTTCTTTTACTAAAACTGCTTTGCGCAAAAGTGATGGTGGAAATTTCATCGACAATAGGGGGCGGCATAATAATCACCACACATTGCGACAAAGATTCGAAGACTCCATAGTCGAACATTTCTACAGTACAAACAAACATCTAAAAAATAAAAATCTCGTTCGATATAAGTCCTTGTTCGCTTGTTACATAAAATGGTGCAAAGAAAATGAAATTGATACGAATATGACTTTGCGCCAATACAGAGACATCGTCAAAAAGCACGTTGATGAATTGAAATGAGACACGCGTACACTGATATACATGTACATGCAACTAAACACAAGCAATTTAAATGTTGATAAAAAGTAGAAATTGTAAATACTGAATCTTATTCAAACTTATTTCCTCTAAATGTACCAAAAATACCATTTTCAACAAGCTTTTGCAAATGAATTAACTAGTCTCAGAATTCATTCATTTTATAATTACATATGCTTAAGTTACCTATTCTTTAAGAGATATAGATAAGCACATGTAATTCAAGCCTAGAAGGTAAAAATGATTCTATTTTCTGATATGTGTATATAATTTTGAATGATATAATTAAAAGACCCAAGAAAATTCATCTATTATTTAACCCGTACCTTTATGTCTTCCTACAGTGAAATAAGACTTTATAATTCATATTTGCGTTAATAGGTACTGCTCGTTTGTAGGTTAGTTAAATGCACTTGAAAGACTAAAGCGCCTCGTACACTGCACCGGACGAGATGTGACATTGTGATTATTTTGTACTGCAGAGTCATGATTTTTATACAAATGTAGGACATGACATGCACGAAGGTGTCGCGCTTTGGGGCGAAGTTGCGGAGCGGTGCGCTGGGTTATGCCACACTGAAATCCGCAATGTCGCAAGAATTTTTTTTAGAAACGTGGTATGGAATCAAACATGACATTTTATGACTTGATTGCATAAAAACTGGTAATATTACGGCAGTGTCCTGAACGAGTTCTGTATCAATTTTATCAATTACCAGGATATGTTTTTACCCCGGCACGACGCGGCGCTAGAGTTAATGCGGAACCGTGCCCCCGCGGTCGCATGCGGATTCCGTCTTGCGGCACCTTGCAAAAAACTTGTACCATTTATTATTGTTACAGCTTGTTAGTTTAATACATTATTATAAAACCATAAAAAATTTATGAAGCTTATTCGAAGTGGTCTCCATTGGCTGCAATACAGTCCTTGAGGCCAGTTATCAATAGAAGCTCGCATTCTTTTCATGGGAAAGTTCTTCACTGCCAATCGTATGGATTGTTTTAGGGACTCCAAATTATCATGGCGTTTGGAGCAAGCCATACTCTCTAAAGCTGAACATAAATCATAATCCAGCGGATTAAGTTCGGGTGTATATGACGGCCAGTCGGCTCAGCTCAGCTCTGATGAAATCCGGAACGTCCGTTTCTAACCAAGATTGGGTGGATCGAGCTTTATGACCCGGCGCTGAGTCTTGCTGAAAGGACCTTTCTTGGTTATTGAACATGGTGTTGTTAAGGGACCTAACTACCTTCGAATGGTATCTTGTACACTTGTGCCAATCTTTTGATACCTTATTCACAAGAATATGGCTAAGTCACTCCTTCATAGCTAACACCCCATCAAACCATCACTGAAGCCGTATAATGTCCACGTTGTACTCTGTTGACTAATTGGGAAGCTTCTTTAGAGGTTTGACATGGTCTTTTTGTTTGATAAAATATTGCTCAATTTTCTCATCCGTAAACAAAAATTTTCCTCCCTTTGCGTACTGCTTAGGTAGTTGCTTTGATTTTACCACCCTCTTCTTTTTTAAATCATCAGTTAAGAAATTACCAGTGCATCTCTTATAGGCTGCATGTCCTAAGTATTTTTTTAAAATATCGCCTTTTTTGTCACAAATGTCACAAAATGAGGAGGTTTCATTGTACCTATCAATAACTCGGTACACAAACATTAAGCGTATGGAGAGTTTTAAAAATTTTATTTGGCCCAATAACTACTTTGTGTAATGCAATGACAGCGATTCGGTTCTCTTTATCACCTCACTCTATTTTAATATCACAAAATATTTGACAATTTATTGGCGTGAAAATGAGAAATCACAATAAACAATCATAATATAAAACGACAGATTTCAAATTCAAATATAATATTTTGTTTATTTTAAATTGTAATAGTATTTATGGCCAGGATAAGTCCGACACCAAGTATGTAATCGCAAAAACATCTTGATATTTTTTTTGTTCACTTATTTGGCTTCATTCAAACACTGCAGGATAAAATGAAAAAAGCCCTTACAGATGAAGTACGCAAAATTAAATCTTAGATTAATTGACAGTTTAGTAATGTTCGAATTTATTTAACGTTTTTGTTGGTTTTGCAGTAACCAGGCTGGTCAGCGAGCGTGGAACTGGACTGTTGATCTACCAAGGTTACAGTTTTTACGAAAAGATGAAATATAAATTTACTATCAGGTGGGTTTGCACGAATCACAATAAATGCAATTGCGCCTTGACCACGGACTACTCAGGGCGCATCGTCCGTGTCTGCGGGTCCCACTGGCATGCGCCTCCTCGCTACACTGTCCAAGGAGGTGTGTTTATTCGAATTTAAATATGTTTTTTTTCTATGAGACTTTATTTTATTGGATGAATTAAGCTGGCTACAAAGTGTAAAAAATGGTGATAAGTATTAAATTGCTTTAATTATTTTCATGAAATGAGATTAAAGTGAGATTTTAAAAGGAAATGGTTTTTCGAAAAATTATTTAATTATATTAATATTAAGGTTATTATTAAGAATGACGACGCCGTGGTCTATTTTTTTTTAACTATATATAAGTTTTGTTATGTTACTTTAAACATATAAAGTTGAGTATTTGTATATGTCAGGAATAATTAATTGTGATGATTGTCGATGTCCCTACATTTTTGTAGATATGTGACTTTTAAGTAATAAACAATTGAAGTTATCCAGAATTTATTTATGTTCCAGTCTAAACTTTGCGGCTTTGCACGTATACACCTCGGAAATATTAGTTTTATCTTGAGACATTAAAGTTTCGGGATAAAATGATGGCTGATATGTTAATTCTTCTGATTATACATATATTATCCGTGTGCCAAATTTCATCCATAACCGTTAAGCAATTTTTGCGTCACTAAATAACAAATATCCAAACATACTAACTTCACATTTTGGTATCAATAGGGTATCTCTTATAAGTATTATATTTTATATAATTTTAGTACTTATGCATTGCTGTTTCTTCTACAGATAAATTGTAGATGCATTCACTCTAAAAAAAGGATTTTGGTCTTTACATAAAATGATGAAGGCTAGTTTAATGCTTGTAATAGGACAGTTTTTCACGATAGTTTTTAATTATATAATATTAACTGGAAGTACAAAATTAGCTTGAGAACTCTTCTTATCGTAATCTCAAACTCAGGCGTAACACAAGGTGAAAAACCACAGACACAATTTGCTGGATACAGATTCACTGTCGACAATATTCGCAGACGCGAAACTTGACGGCGCTGTGCCTATAGCAGAGCTTGCACAGCAAATCTGATACTACCGATGATGACATCGTTTACTTTGATTTACATAAAATAGTGGTACTTATATGTAACGAGCTTCTGACGCATGACCTGGTTTGACTTAGCCGCAATACAACTGTTACGACAATAAAAGAACGGTGATTCCCACGACATCTGTCTTGATGGTGCGCCACGTGATTGCATCGTTCTGTCTTTTTATCAGTTTCATTCATTTATAGTTACATGTCTCATTCTTGAGTTTGCGTGAGTCCCAGATCCAGCCATGTGCGAACGTTACCTATTTTCTGCTATTTAAATTTACTTAAAGAATAAACCTTTACCCCGGCTAAAGATGAAATAAATCCTAGAAATTGAATAAATTTTATAGCATTAACGAGTATATAAAGGTCAAACAATGCTATCTATAATTTTGAATGTACTGAACAAGAAGTCTGAAATTGTGGTAATTTTGCAGATTTGAATCCTGTTTTCGGAACATCTCAGCGCGGAAATACTGTTATAATAATTGGCAAGTACCGCTTCAACTGCGCCCAAAGGTACGGCAACAAGACGCGCTGGGTGTGCGTGAAGACCAAGGCCGGCTGCAAAGCGACCATCTACACGACCAACAACGCCATCGTGCGGGTGACCGGCCTGCACGACCCCATAGCTCACTCCACTGTCAACAGAGTCTGAACTGGGCGCGCGTTGACCACAACTTTCTGCTCATGCATTTTAAGAAGGGTTTTAAGTCTGAAGATTGGAATGAAAGAGTCACAAGAGAAGGGACACCGAGGATTTCGTACCGTCCTAGGGTATCTTAGGGCCGTACATAAACGTGTCACAAACCAATGCGAGGATAGTCATGCGGTAGTGTTAGTTCCGAGCGAACTGTTAATAAATATACATGACAATTGTCGCTTTAAAGCATGCCGTTTTAATATTGTCGATTTGAAAACTCAATTGCATATAATTTTGTAAGAAAACTTACTCGTTGTATTAAATTTATAGCACTATTCTAAAGAGCAAACATTGTTTTGTTGTTCATTTTTGTTATTATATCATTAGAAAAGCACATTATTCAGCAGATGTATCATAGATTACATTTTATTCGAAGTTGCTTCGGAAGTTCGTGGATGAGACCGACTTGGACTTCTAGTTGATTATAAGCTTGACTGTATTTTTACTTTGTCTATTATAATTAAGTCTATTGATGCATTTTGATTACTAACTTTAAGCGCATAATATTTGAAGAATTAATTGAAAGAATTTTGTTTGATTATTCTTAAATTTTTTTTACTATGAATAATTTTATTATTAAACGAAATTATCGTTATAACCCTAAAAGCTTCATTCAATGCCTATATGCAATACAATAAAAAATCTTTATAAAATGATGATTCACAATGCTTATTATATTTTATATCTCATTAGTATTTTATTGTTTAATTTGAGAGCTTTGAGATACTTAAGTACATTCCTTAGTGTAGATTTTGCTTAATTAATTAATTTAATATTTAATTCAATATGCAGAATCGATACTCAGGATGCCTTATGTAACTATAAATCGTATCTTAGTGCGGGCGTTTGAGTAAAAAGCGTAATAATACACGTCTACTCTTTTACAATATCAATGTAATTAAAAATCACGTGCCTTACGCTGAATGTACGGTTCTACCGTTACAAGACACGCTTAGAATTTAAGTAGACAAAATATATTGTTATTAAATTAATAAAAATCAATTATTCCTATGAATTGCAGTTGGATTTTTTTTTCTTCTTTGTGTAATTTGTAATTTTTAAAATGGTAACCTATAAGTTAATAGACAGTAAACTAAGAGAATGCACGCGTTCAGATGAATGTCAAGGTAATACTGAAATAGCGGCAAGTGTGGCAGGAAGTACTCCTCTACCAGCTTCTGACCCTGAACGAGCGTGCAAGCTCAGTTGACTTGACTACAGTTTTCTGCAAATAATTATATTTTGCAATATTCCTAACGCATTGTTTTGTATATGTCGTGGACTAATCATAGAATTGTACTTGGCCAACAGTATTTGGCCACATCATGAAATGCTTCAAATCACTTTTATTGGCAGTCAGCTTATAATGCTTTAAATGAATATCGATAATTTCAGATCCACCACGTTTGGTATGTGATTTGCCTGCTACTACTACAGCGTGAGTAAATATATAAAATTAATGAATGAACTATGTACATTAGGAATGTGTAATTTTTCAGTTGAACTGCATAGGAACACCCGAGGACATTACACTCTTCTCGTGGACGGGTACAGCTTCGGTAGAAACAAGCAAAGTGGAATGCGCATCTACTGGTTCTGCGACATGCGAGCGGCATGCGGCGTGCGTGTCATCACCGACACTGACCTGCGCGTGCTCAAGCGTTCTGAGGGACCCCATTCCCATGATCCGCCTAAATATGTTATCAGAAATGGGTGTTTCTATAAAATTTAGGAAAATACTAAAAACGCAAGCGTTGCTCGCTTGATTGGGAATCTAGATAAAAACTGAAGTAATGAATTTGAGAAATGAAAATTGTTACAAATCTTCTTAAATTTCTTAAAAAGAATATTTTTTTTATTTCTTATTTTTTTTTTTGAGACAAACACCAATTATATGGCCCCAAAGTAAGCAAAGCTTGTGTTATGGATTACTATACAGGGACCGGGGGGGGGGCCCAGAATAAACATATATATATATATATATATATATATATATATATAAATATAGACACCCATAACCCGAGAACAAACATGTGTGTTCATCACACAAATGAATGCCCCGGCCAGGATTCGAACCTGGGACCTTCGGCGTATGAGGCAAGGCTACTTACAACTAGGCCACTCGGTCGTCGTAATGTATGTACGTATGTAATGAACGTAAGTTCGTTAATAAGTACTGATCTCCTACAAACATTATTCTCAGAAATTAAATTAAATTGAATGCATATTTCATTTATATAGCAGTTTCTGAATAAATCGATTTGACCAAAATTATAAATACTTCTTCGGTGGTTTGTTTTAACAATATAAGTTTCAACTCATAAAATGTTTACAACGTTACTGCTGTATGTCGTTATGTAAATAAACCTCTAATAATTTTAATCTTAAATAAATTATTGGTTTTAGACAACACAATGTAACATACTTATTATGTATAATAAAGATAAAACCTTCTATCTATTAGAAGAATTTCAGAATGAAATAGGAGAAAAAGTGTTGCACTTTTAGAATAATCTCGTTCATTACTTTATTGTCCGTGAGAATCCACAGGATAAACGCACCAATATTATTTTACGATGATAAATCATAAGAAGCCACACTAGATCCAAGCATCCAGCATAATATTTAATTTGTGTGTTGAGATACAGGTGAGTGTTTCAGGCTTTCAAGATTATTTAAAAAGTTAATAAAAAAATATGCACAGCATGTTGGAGTATTTGCATTTCTTTATGATGAGCAGTTCACGGTAGAGACAAAAGCCACATCTGCCCCGTATATTTTAACTACAGCTTTTTAAAATTTATATTGTAATCATTTTGTGAATTTCAGGTACAGCAATTTATGACAAGATACGATATGAAACGACTAAATTCGGTAATCCATGTCTGGCCTGGGGTCAGTATCGCTTCACGAAGAAACTGGTGCGGCGGTCTAAGACCTGGTGGGAATGCTCTAAGAAATGGTCCGGCTGCAAGTGCATCGCCGTCACGGCCAACGACCGCCTCGTCAAGATTAATGGCTGGCATAGTCATTGATTTCAATTATAAAGAATCGTTATCATTACACTCAGTGCCTATATAATAATAAATTAAATTAGCGTTTGGACGTCCGAATATCAAACCTAGTAAAGATCATTTTGGATTGCGCTTTGTTACAGGGTTTGGATTTAGATCGTTGATGTTCGCTACTGTGAATATTATATATTTTATTGTATATCATTATATTTTTTATGTGTATATTGTAAATCATGTATTTTATTGTTATTTAAAATCATATGTGCTTTAAGAAGTTTTAAACGATTTTTTGTATGTGTTTTTTAGATTAAATTATGCAAGTATAATATTTGTTTGTATTTAAATCTCTTCAATCTGCTCTTCTTATTGTTATTTTGTATATAGGCGCATGTTACACAGTACTCATAGCAGCCATCGGTAAATAAATAAAATCGAGGCTAGGTTGTGTATTTTATTCTAGTGAGGCTTTGCCGTTTTAACTCCCTACTTTTATAAAGACCTGTAGTGTCTTCTGGGTAGGAATTAGGAAGATTTGCATCGACTTTTAGTATGACAGGTTACTATCATTCAAAATCGTTTTCGCGGCGCCGATCCAACTAGTAGAACAGTAAACTATGATAAATGCTGACAATATTGAAGCCATTTTGAGCTGGCACGAGAGACAAGACAGACCTACACCGATGACAAGGTCACTTACTCCGAAGTTAGTGTGACTCCTCGAATCCTAGTATTTTCTAGTTTTTATAAGTAGGGGTACTGAGACCGTGTCTAAGAATCTGGAATTTTAATTCACATTTTAACCCGTTCCTTCTGGCCTTTCTTATTATATTTAGTACAGAAATAACAGAGTTCTTCGTTAGTTCGTGCCTCAGGTCTTTGATCGTCATTTATCACAAATAGAGAAGCATGCAAGGCGAACGTTTAGAATAATAATATAAAAATAATGACAATATCAATGTTATTATTTCAGGAGAACTTGGTGCAAATCGCGAAAGTAAAAAATTGTATATATATCCATTCAAAACTCGCACTAGTTGGACTTCGAATTGGATTAATATTTAGCTTCACTGTTAGTGTTCGAACAGCAGATATCAGTATCAAAGTAAAATTAAGAGAATAATTTACAATAATATTATGTTTTTAAATATTGAATTGAAAACGATTTATATAAATCGGAAGATTAAGTATCTCATTAGTTACTTTTAACTAAAGGCCTTTATCTTTGCTTGCTGAGACACGTTAACTCACATGATCCTGGCTCCAATGGCGCATTTAAGCTTTTTATTGTCTCGAATAATCTGTAAACCCTATACAGGCCTTCTCAAATTATGCCTTCCTTTATCGCACGAATATTTTTTTAGCAATCAAATCCTATCGAGGAAATGAGGTTCTACTGTGGGGCAACAACCGCTACAATATTCGGTCAGAACGTTCCAATGAAACTATTAAAAAGTGGAGATGCACGAAGAGGAACGGAGGATGTCGCGCCATGGTGACCACTGTGGGTGGAAAAGTGGTGTACAGTACACTGCACAACCATAGATAAATGTACCTACCGGTTTCTAAATTAAACATTTAATATATCTTAACTTATAAACAAATCTTATTTATTATTAACTTGTTCAATTCGTTAAAACATTTTATTCCCATAGGTATTATTAATCAATGTGTAAAACAGTGATTCTAAAATCAGTGATAGTACATGACCACCAAGCTTATTGAAATATAAAAAACATTATTTTTATATGCAATAATTCCTAAATCAAAATCAAAACCAATATTTATATTTTTAGTGCAACTGGTACAAAACTATAGAGGAAAGACTTTAATATTAGTAAATGGATATAGTTTCTACTTCGCCCGGCGCAGCGGGTCCACTGCGGCGTGGCAGTGCACGAACTCTCGCCATCCTTGCCGCGCACGCGTCACCACCAGCCAGAACACGGGAGCCGTCCTACGCTGCTATCTGGAACATACCCATGACCCACCACAATTTGTACTCCAAAACGGCATATACTTTAAAAAATAAGGCGCAGCACGTGACGGTCGCTACACAAGCACCAATATATTCTAGTACTTTCTAGTTTTTTTATAAGGAAAATTAAAAGAGCCTTGCTCGGTTTGAGCAAGAACGGCACTTTTTTAACTACACTTTTTAACTACTCGGACACTATGTTAGATTGAAATTAAAAAAAATTTAATTATGAAATTATTTTATTTCTTCAAAATACATGATTATAAATACAGTTTCTGGAACCTCCTAGTAGGTACAAAAAAATTACAGCTGTGTCAGGAGGTACCGCTCTTCCTTAATTTTTAGCATACAAATCACACCATGTAATTCAATGTAATCAATGGTGTTATACATTTGCATCCCCCTAGGTGGTGGAATATTTCTTGGGCTTTATTTATATTAAGAACTAGTGCTTTAACACATTCTTGCAAAATAAAATTATTATTCTTATTTACTTATATTGAAAGGTATACAATTTTAGTATTATTTAGCAATTTGAATTGTGAAGGTATTACTTCAATGAAAGATTAGTGAGCCAATTTTAATAATAAAATATATTAGGTCCTTACATATGAAATTGGCGTTTTGTCGTACTGGCCAATTTGATCTGTATTATCTCCTCTTTGGTTAAGAATTCCAATTTGATACAGCTATTTACGAATACGAGTTCCATCGTGGCACCAGTGCTGCAGAAACGGCTCGAAGTATTAATGCTGTGTATGATGGCGGTGTCGTAAAAGAAAAACAGTGCGTTTTTGGTCCCAACGTTTTCGTCCTGGAAATTTCGACCTGCAGAACAAGCCCCGTGGACGGCTGGAGATCAAAGTTGGTAATGAAGAATTGAAGGCTATTGTGGAACCGGATCTATCGCAAACCACGTCCGAGTTAGCTGTAGGCTGCGGTGTTAGTGACAAACCTGTTTTAATCCACTTGAAGCAAATTGCGAAGGTAAAAGCTAAACCTCATGAATTAAGCGCAGCGAACCGATAAACGCGCGTCGACTGCTGCATTACATTACTCAACCGGCACAATTATGAAAGGATTTTAAATCGAACCATTACCTGTGATGAAAAGTGAATCATTTCCACAATCGGAAACGCAACGCTCATCGCAATGGTTGACCCCTGACGAACCAGCCAAATTCTGCCCCAAGTGAAAATTGACTCAAAAAAAGTTACTTGTGAGCCTTTGGTGGACTAGGGCCGGTATCGTTCGCTACAGCTTTCTTAAATCTGGCCAGACACCTTCACACGTTATCTTGACTTTAAGTGCAAAGTGTCTAAACTTAGCTACAACGTTCAGTAAAAGACTTGAAATTTCCAATCTAAAAACTCTTGCTAAAATAGCTCAAGCATCTATTGATTGCCCTGAACTCCTTGAAAACATTCCCCTTAATGTACTAGCGCGACATTGCCGCCCTAGAAATACACCCCGATAGCCCGCACTAATTACCGAAAAAATTGTTTTATAATTCGCGCTTGCTCTACGTTTTATGTTACTGTTAAAAATGCCCCGGACTTAGACTTATTCAACAGTAAGCCTATCTTTATAACTAAATAATTAGCCAACATTTCCTTTTCTCAGCATGTCATATAATTGTAAAAAATGCTGTATCTAATGATACTGATTTGGTTAATTTCAGTTGATTTATCTTAGTTTTGTGTTACATACCAGTTGTTTTTTTTAGATCATCACTATATGTGGAGGTTCGTTATTAGCCTTAAGCGATTAAGTTGTTAGTTTATTATGTGTTAATAAACGGCTGTAAACCCCCCAAATAAAAGTGAATAGAAATAAATAAAATAAAATAAATATATATTTTTTAATTTTACTTTATGTTCCTCCCTTAGAAAACGCCAATTTCATATGTAATGACCTAATATTAGCGGCTATTATTCACGTTGAACTGCACAAACGGTCCGTAGAGTTTCGGATAGCCGAGGCGCAGCCGCGCCTGTTCCAGCCCCTTGAAGAAGAGCTCCATACAGGTTTGAAACTAGTCTGACCGTTTCACAGGGTTAAACGTAAGTTAAAGCGGTATATTGTACAACGTGAAAGGATATTTATACATTAACAAAATCCACAGTTATTAAAAACTGTTTTTGTATAATTTGTGTTAATAATGGACTTTTATATTTTAACATTTTCTCCTTATTTCATTACAATACTTTGACAACTTTTGGAATCGCAATGATTCGAAGTTTTGTAAAAAACGAGTAAACCGGATGACAGTTTGTTAAACATTAAACATCTACCTGCTTAAAGTTTATTGCTGCACCCTTAGTTTCTGTACTGACCAAACGCTGAAAAGTACGCATTAGCTATATTTGATCTTTTAGAACTCCCCTAGACGACGCAATTTTTTGTTGAAAACTAATATTTCTGAGACGACAAAATTTTGTAACAAAGATTTATCGCAATTATTTCAGATTCAACGAAACCAACGTTTGTATGGTCGCAAAGAGGTTCGTTACAAATCCAAGTTGGGCCTTACAGGTTTGGCGTGCAGGCTACCAGAGGAATAAAGAAACGATGGCACTGCTCTTCGCATCACAGCAAAGGTTGCAAAGCCTCGATTACCACAGTCGAAGAAGAAATTATTTGCGCAAAGAATCAACATAATCACTAGTCAACTTATGCATTGATAAAATTACAAAAGCTAAGGCAAGAATTGATTTGAAACAATATTATTTTAACACGTTCAAGATTTAGATGATTACAAAAAATACAAATATGTTATTGCATTTTACTACTTATTTTTAAATCATTACGACACCTATACTTGTTCAAGTAGTATTGGTAATATACTGGGTGAATCAACAATTATACTTGTAGACTCTTTTATAGGAAGATCAAGCAGTCTAGTGAACGGGGCAATTCGCGTTAGTGAGAACATTGATATCTTCTGTACCAGTACCTCGAGTGCAAGAGTGGCCTTGACTAGTACATGCTTTAGTTCTAGATAATTCAAAAATATATATCTTCAAGTTTTACTTAAAATTCGTTATAATTCTAATTTATCTTTATACTTTTAAAATGTTTTGTGACTGCGTCTTGGTATGCCTATATATTTTAAGGCCATTATTGAAAGCGTTTTTTGGCGACCCTGTGGTACCATAAATGTAATTAACAAATAAGCTGTAAGTTTTCCTATTATATTTAAATAAAATAAGCTCAAAGTGATATATCCAATGGACTATGTACTGTGGGCGTTTATCGAAAACACGGAAAAATCAAAGAAGACATGTTGAAGGGTTTACATGAACGCCATACCAATCCTAAGTTCCTAAATGCTTTATTACAGATATACGTAGGGCGTTCAATGTATTCTCGGTATCGAGGTGATATACTAATGATGAGGGTAATTTAATTATCTCATTAGTTAATGACACTCTTTGAGGGTATAAATACAAAATTTCATTTAATTGCCACCATTAGTATTCAAGATATCATTGCGAAAAGACAACTATGATGACTGATTCGACAATGATGAAAAAAATCGAGCATCGCGCAGTGATAAAATTCCTCACAAAACAAGGAAAAACTCAAAAAATTATCCATGAAGAAATGGTGGCTGTTTACCAAGATTCTGCGCCTTCACTATCTTCAATTCAGAAGTGGTCAAGTGAATTCAAACGGGGTAGAGAGAGCATTGAAGACGACCCCCGCGCTGGTGGGCCAATTTGTGCCGCTACTGAAGAAAACGTCAAATTAGTCGAAAAACTTGTACTTGAAGATGCCCGTGTAAGAGTGAAAACATTAGCAGAAATGACTAAGCTATCCGTGGGTACTATTCACACAATCCTTCATGAGCGCCTGAATTTGTCAAAGGTCAGTGCAAGATGGGTGCCGCGAATGCTCACCGCGCTGCAGAAACAAGTGCGAGTTGACTGTTGTAAGGAATTTTTGGACCTCTGTGGTGAAAATCCGCAAAGTATTTTCGATCGGATTGTTACTGGTGATGAAACGTGGGTTCATCACTATGATCCTGAGAGCAAGCAAGAGTCTATGCAGTGGCACAAAAAAGGATCAGACCCGCCGATGAAGTTCAAAGTCACTCCGTCCGCAGGAAAGCTCATGGCCGCGGTGTTTTGGGATTCTAAGGGAATCTTGCTAATCGAGTACACAGAAAAAGGTCAAAGTATTACTGCTGCATCATACGCAACCACCCTGCGTAATTTAAAGGAGGCAATTAAAGAAAAAAGACGTGGAAAATTAACCGCAGGTGTGTTGCTGCTTCACGACAACGCGCCGGTTCACAAGGCGCGCCTTGCCCAGGCTGCTGTGCGGGAGTACGGATTTGAAGAAATCAATCATCCACCCTACAGTCCGGACCTGGCCCCTAGTGATTATTATCTATTCCCTAATCTTAAAATAAGACCTTCGTGGAAAGCATTTTTCGGACGATGAAGAGTTGAAGGGAGCAATAAACGAACATTTTTCGGGCCATGAAGAAAAATATTTTTCAGAGGGAATTGAAAAGTTACTTTCACGAACAAATAAATGTATTGAGATGTTAGGGGAGTATATTGAAAAATAAAATTTATTCAAAATTTTCCGCCTTTTCCTTCATACCTATACCGAGAATACATTGAACTCCCCTCGTAATCAATGTGGATTTATAATGTCATTGTGCTATCAAAGTGGACTCCTAGACCCCGAAGAGCCTCAACCGTTTTAAAAGCGGTGCCATTTAAATTGTAATCGAAGTGTATGTAGTTTTTCTTATGGGCGAATGAGATAAATTGACATTTTTATATGGTGACCGTTATTTAATTTTGCTGGAAATATTTTACAGGGGCTTTTAAATCTTTTTGTAAGTTGCTGCAATCCTGCAAAGTGTACAGTGTTGCACTTTCCATATGATCTGTAATATTTTTAATAAGTAATATTATCGCGGACGACTTGTGCTAAATCACTAAACAATGGTATTTCATAGGAACAATATGGACCTCGAAAGTGCCAGCGATCTCCAATTCTAACTTATAAAGCAATATACAACGGTAACAAGTAGTTCAATTAAACTCAGTGAAGTTTACGATGTACGGAAACTCATCGAGATATTGTTATTAGCTTTCTATACAAGGAACTATGGTTAAATTAGTACCTATGTACTCATTTAACGTTGTAATACTATATGTCAGGTATATGTTTATGTCCTGTTATTTATGAAATCAGTATATACTCATATAGTGATTCAATTTTGTAAATAACAGTACATTACAAGTTTACAGCTATTTTTAAACATTTGCTAAATATATCAGTTACTTTTATCAATGCTAAGAAGAGTGTGATTTAATTAAAATAGTAGCTAATCCATTATAATAAACTAAACTATTGCAGATCCCGGCAGCGCCAGGTTCGTGCAGTCGCGCCGCGGGAAGACGCTCATACAGATCGGTCTCTACACTTTTGGCAAACAGTCGACTAAAGGATCGAAAACCCGCTGGCAATGCTCCACGCACGTGTCCAAGGGATGTCGCGCTTACGTCATTACTGTAGATAACGAAATCATATCCGTTAAGAATGGACACAATCACTAATAAGACAAACTGTTGATTAACCTCTTGAGAACCAGTCGGACGCGTGGTGTCGTTGGCAGGCCGGCCTCCGCAAGTGCTATTCCTCCTCCCTCCATCCCGGGTACCCAGTATGAATAATATTATGTAGATGATTCTACGGGTTTTAATATGTAGTTTATAAATAGGATTATTCTAAATTCTCTCAGTTCTGCAAAATTTGGGGCATAGAATTGGTGTGTTTGTTTGTGGATTCTATTTATTTATTATCCAGTAAATAAAGCTGTAATTATAAGAAAATATTGGTATTATATTTATAAATGAAGTTAAAGAATTTTTTGGATGGAAAGAATCATTTCTTTAAATATGAAGTGCAAGCGGGGTCCGCAAGAAAATCCAGGTCATAGTTACTGGTTCATGGTAAGTTACTGATTTATGGGTAAACAGGTTTTGTAAGAAAAATATCATGCAAATAGGCATCTCAAGTTTTTTTAATGTAATGAATGTGATTTGTTATTGGCTTTAGACTATGGCCGTTGACGAATCAGATATATATAGTTTTATTGAAGAGTGTAGTTTCTGATTTGTGCTCTGCTATTTCAAGGTACCCATGTTTATTGTATATTTCAAGCTGATAGTTACTTTAAAAGTTAGAACTCGGAAAATGTCGTAATAAGAAAACTTAATACAGCTTTTAATGAGTAAGTGGACTAAATATGACATGTTTTTTGTAAGTATTATTGAATTGTAACCAAAACTTAAAAGCCCATTTATTTCAGATTTGGAGCTTGAATTTGTAAAATCACAGCGTGGAAGAGATCTCATTAAGGTTGGCAGTTACAAATTTTGCGCACAGAATCGCCGAGGATCTACAAAACGCTGGCTGTGCTCTACGCATAATTCTAAAGGTTGCAAAGCTTATATCAAGACATTTGACGACATGGTTATCTCATGCTGTAATGTACATAATCATTAATAAACCTACCTGGTAGTCTTTACAAATATTTTTTTCTTAAATAGGTACGTTGATTAATTGGTTCTTAAACACTACACGTTTTACAAATAAATGAAGATATAAGTCTAGATGTAAGTTTAGTTTAGATATATCTTAAACTACAAGTTCCAAAACCCTGATAAAAATGGTGTTTATTCACAAGTTATTGCAGAAGATACTAAATTAGCAAATCAGTTCCAATCACACCAATTTAAGTAACCCTCTTACCAGCGTCAGGGAACCCAATTACGTTTACGATGAGACACTTGTGATACTGGCGGGGCGAGGAGCTTTCAGCTTTGATTAGAATATACCGCAACAGGTGTTACAAAACATTGTATATCTTGTAATGTGGCTACAAAAGACGATATGGTGCGTTCATTACGTTTTTCCAAGGAAGTGCAAATTTCTTAACTAAATAAATAATTAAAAATGACTCGCTTTCAAGCCAAAATAAACGCAATTTAACAAATAGGTTTAAAGAGCCTCATAGAGCCTTAGGTCTTGTTCTTAGATTATCGTTTGAGTTTAGCAATATTAATAACAATAATAATAAATCTTTGGTCCGAAGTCCAAGTTCCATACCGCAAATACCAATTTTAAACAGAACTCTTTTATAATAAGATCAAGGAATCTGGCGAACAGTGTAATTCGCGTTATCGAGAACTTCGATATCTTCTGCACCAAATACCTCGAGTGCAAGAGCGGCCTTGAATATTAAATCCTTTTGTTCTTGATAATTTAAAAACATATGTTTGCTAGGTTTATTAAACATTGATTTCATTTCTTAATTTTTTAAATGTTTTCGTGACTGTATCTTGTGTACGCACTACTGTGTATGCATACACATTCAAGGCCATTTGTGAAAACCTTTTTTGGCGTTCCTTCCGTAAAAAGTCGTTCAATTTACCTCAGTGGAGTTTACGATGTGCGGAAATTCATCAAGATGTTGTTATTAGTTTTGTATACAAGATAGTTGTATAGTTTTGTATTTTTGTAATAACTTGTTAAATATATCAGTTTCTTTTATCAATAGTAAAACTATTGTGTTTTAATTAAAACAGTAGCTAATCCATTATAATATACTAGATAATTATTGCAGATGCCGGCAGCGCCAGGTTCGTGCAGTCGCGCCGCGGGAAGACGCTCATAAAGATCGGTCTCTACACTTTTTGCAAACAGTCGACTAAAGGATCGAAAACCCGCTGGCAATGCTCCACGCACGTGTCCAAAGGATGTCGCGCTTACGTCATTACTGTAGATAACGAAATCATATCCGTTAAGAATGGACACAATCACTAATAAGACAAACTGTTGATTACCTTTTTGGGGGCATTGGGGCATAGAATTGGTGTGTTTGTCTGTGGATTCTATTTATTTATCATCCAGTTATTAAAGCCATATCAGTTACAATATTTGTGTAGAACTTGTCAAATTTTAGAATTATGCATCGAATATGACATAATAAGAAAACTTGATATAGCCCTAAGAAATAAAATAATCAGAAACCATAGTATTAAGCAGACACGAAGCTCAGTTGATGAATGACGGAGCACAAAAAAGCTTTGCATATCGATAGAAAACACTTGAACAAATATAGAAATTTATAATCACTATACCCTAAAGTGTTAGGATGTTACCACACACCAATTGTAAAATGGAACAGTCGACGTCGATCGACAGTTTTACCAGACAAAACTGTTTTAACTGTTACCAGATAAAACTGATCGTCAGTTTTACCGACGATCGATCGATTGGTGTGGCAACACCCTTATGTTTATGCTACTGCCCAGACAACAATTAAAGCAAAACTTAAATAAGTTCATCTGCGCATAAACCCTAGCGGGTGTCGCCTACACAAATCGAGATAGGTAGGTATGGACAAATCCGAATATATAAGAGATAGAGATAGGTTTTTAGGATAAACTGTGCTCAACGATATATAAAAGTCATACATTACTCTGGAACCGTAAGCTATTTCTTAGCAATAAATTATTCTTGTACAGTGTAAAGAAAATAAATGTTACTTTGGAACCTTATGTCTAAAATTAAGAGATAATTCAATCAAGTTCCTGCAGTAAGTAATCTTTTAACTATTAATACAGGGCTGTATAGTTACATTTGGTTTTTATAACGTACACAAATATATTTTGAAAAAAAAATAAGATACGATTTTTATGGAATATGACCGGGATGGATTCCGAATATTAAACGAGTATTTTGAATGCAGTTTCTCTTGACATTAAAATGTACATTCCTTAGAAAAAATATGTCTATCTTTTCTAGTTGTAAACTTTTCTATCTCAATTAGTGTATCAATGGATCACCCGGTAAAAGAGTGACTATGGTGTGACTTGGCGTGACTCAACCCGTTGGAGAGGTATCAAAGCGACGCGCTCGCATATCTTGACCTAGGGACGACTAGCAGACCTAGCAGAGGGATCAAACTGCTTGACATTTCTTTCGGAGTTCTTTTTTTATCAAACCAACACCTATCTAAGTTGTGAAGCGCTAATAACGTATTCGTCGATTGTTTTATCAAACGTGTTAGGATTTTGTTGCGAAACTAATTTTGCCGGAATGGATTGGGATTTGGTAGGCAGATGGCACTTTATTTACTTATATAGAACTTCGTTAAATGTTTTATAAATGTATTGTGTATATACATTTCACATTCTTCCAGATAAGCAAAGATATTCCATTGAGTTTGTTCAATCCTGTCGGGGCAGGTATATTCTGGTAATAGACGGGTACCGCTTTTTTGCGGAGAGCGTCAAGTCGCGCGGCGGCTGCCGCCGGTAGCGCTGCTCTACACATCAGAAAAGAGGCTGCAAGGCCACAGTTGTCACCATGAAAAAGGAGGTGGTCTTTATGAAAAACCTGCATAGTCATGAACCTAAAGCACGTCGGTAATGGACTACTGTTTTTTGTCAAAACTTGAATACTAAAATACCGTTTTGCGATATTTAATGATATTTAGTGATACTTTAATTTTGTCGTTTTATGAAACGTCTCTTGACATATGTGGATGAGTGAGATATTAAATGTAAACCAAAGAACCTGAAGAGTATTTAAATTTTAGTTTTCATGAGAAAAATGTTAAACAAGAAATATTAGTTGAATAGTATTTTTCTAGTTTAAACGTTCTTAAAGATGTAATGTTGTAAATGAACCGTAATATGGCTGGTTTATTCAAACAATAAATCTTAAAGTTATATAAAGGTATAAAGTTAATGTAAACATTATAATACACAATCAAAATATTTAATTTGTAAATCTATAAAATGTTAAACGGACGGGTATTGTACCTATGTCACCGGCGATGAATAAAATTATGAACATATATTCAGTTCTTACTTGTCAAGAATGTTTGTTCCTAATGGATAAAATGTATAATTTTAAGTTTTATTTAAAATGCAACGTTGGAGAAAGATATTAGAGATTATTTTGTTAAGAGATCTATGGGATAGCACAACAATCACGGCGCGGGAATCTGCTGATGCAAATTAGTCACCTATTTATGTAACTGATTCTTAAACGGACGTAGTTTAGCATTAAGGATCCAATCCACAAAAAAGTCAAAAACGCGCTGAGGGGTTACCACACCAAATGATCGACCGTCGATCGACGTCGACCGGTTTTTTTTTCTTTTGACTTTTTTGTGGGATGGATCCTTATTGCTTAAACGTACATTACTGCAGTATACTAAAATATTTTTTTTTATGTGACAAAACCTATTTGGTTGTATGCAAGCCTTCACAAGTAAAAGTTCACACAACAGGAAAGTCAGTATTGATTCGTAATACTAACTGTGATACTACTAGCATATTTTGCTATATAATGTAAATCGTAACATTCAATCGTAGTATTTCAATAGTAAACTGATAGGAAAACAACTGATACCTCCATTTTACGATGATACATTTGTATCTGCTCGTTGAGCGTGCAAAAACAATACACATGGTTCGTAATTTTGCTTTTTGTAAATTCACGGTGAATGTAATAATCTTTAAATATTGATTAGGAGTAACACGACCTAAAAGGGAAATAATAATGGTTCCGAAAAACAAATTAATCTCCAGCGCTCTGCGGCCGACTATTATTCTAATTAACCAGCTTTATAATTAATTACCGACAAAAAAAAACCCAAAACATACCAACAATTAAAATCCATTTTAACAAACAAATAAGAGAAAGTTCAAATTACATTTCTTCCTAAAAATTATGTCAAAATAATCATACTTTTACAAATTGCATCAACTGTTTTAAATACTATTGTTGGTTATCAAATATATTTTTTAACTCTAAATAATAATGAAAATACGTCAACTGTTCGGTCCGCGTGATCGCGTTCGGCTGTTTTTCGTTACGCCAAAACATTATTTCACAAATTGATAATTTTTTTAAACTACATGCATCAATTGGGTTAGCTTAGGTTTGTATGTAGTTAAAACATGCGCGGGCCGAGCGAGTGAAGCGAGCACCCAGCGAAGCGCCAGGACCAAATTAAGTACCATTTCCAGCTTTTTACGAAAATTCGTCCCTATTTAGTCCATAAGTACAATTATGTATGACTCCGATTAAAGTATATTTTCATGATAAATTGTTTTTTTATAGGTACATTTTTGTATTTTTCATAAGTTTATTTTATTTTCAGTATAACATTGTAGTTAAAATATTACCACACTCTATGGAATATGAAAGGTAATTTATAATTTAATAGTTTGCAAGTAAAGATAATAATTACAAAACATAGTTTTCAGTAGATCGTTATTTGAGCTGGTAAAAATGTATTACAGCAATAAGCTGTCGTGTGTATCTTTCGAAGACTCCAGTATTTCATTCGATCATTTGGTCATTTTAATTCGAACAAAAGTAAACGGAAAGTTAGTATTTGAGGCAGTAAATTTAATATTTTTTGTAAAGAAAATGATTTTTTTTGTCAGAGCTTTTATTACTACCCGATCTAAAATGTAACATTATGACTCTACAAAAATGACTAAAATTCTTTCTATGGACAGTAATGGACCCGGATATTATTTATTGGAAAAATGAGACATTTCATTATGAAAAAACGATATATTTAACTTTTTTTATTACTTCACACGTTTTGATCTGTGTCGCCAAAGATTGGACTGGTCTGCCTGCTTCTGTTTTTTTGGACAAATTTCGTCCTGGAGCTTTTAAGTGTAGTGTCAATAAGTATAAATAAATAGTCTTCATCATCACTTTCCACCAGGTGAGATGGAAGACAAGCGCATGTCAATAAAAAATATATAATTTACTAAAGTGTCATGTAGAAAATAAGTTTTACAAATTAATGAAAATTTCACACGTCAACGCAGGATGAAAGCTTTTAAACATTTTTAAATGTTTAGTCTACTTATTTTACATTAATGACTTTTAATTTATATTCTAAGGTTAAAAAATAAATGTTTGAAAACGAATCAACTATCTATTTTACAAAATAAGCTAATTTGGGAATATTTTAACATTTTAGAGTCATATATCTAGAATGTTAGATAATTTACAGTGCATGGTACAATCTAAGTAGGGTAATGAGTTTCGTGCACGTCCTATGCCGAGACAGTTCTAAATCTGGAATTTCCTTTACAGATGAAGATGAGATTACAAAAAAAAGTGATAACGAATGTATTGTGCAAGAGACCCCGCCAGTAAGTGTTAATAATAATAACTCGAATGTTGTTCGTTTGGGGCCAGTAGCAGAGGAGAGAGACTCGCAACAAAACGTCGTTGAGGCAAGTCAAAATAGTGTTGAAAATATTGCTATGCGGCCTACGGTTTTTGATGCAAGGCTTGCTGAGATTCGCTCACGGCTAGCTAATGTCTGTATGCGGGCACGACCAACAGTAAACCCACCCATCATAGCTAAAACAAGAACGCACCCACTTGATTTGCCGCCGCGAATTAGAGTTATATCACGTCCTCCTGAGCATATATGCCGTGGACACTATCACCAGAGAATCGTTATGGACCCTCTACCGACAACTGCAAGACTTCATGTGATGGTAAGACAAGAGCCTTTGGTAACCAGTACAGTAACCAGTGCACCAAGACAACCTTCAAGGACATTTTTCCCTGGACAAAACATTCAGTTCCGGGATTATTACGACCTTGGCAGAGAAAAATGGACCTTTGGAACAATACTGACCAGACTTGGTCTTTTTCATTACGAACTGCGCTCTAGCTCTGGTCAAATATACAAAAGACACGTAGATCAAATTTTGTCCGCTCCTAGACAATGAAATATTATCACTGGTCGTACACTTTCGGACGATACTTGGTTTATGTGAATTGCTGTTTTCTGTAAGAATTTTAGAATAAAAAGTAGTCTCAAAATAATCAATAAAAGTATGTAGTATCAATGTTAAATGTGAAGTAAATATATCTCATTTCACATGTATAATCTGAAGTAAGTAGCGAGCGCATTCACGTAGAATATTGCAAGTACAATTTGTATAAATGACGTCTTACTAATAGCTAACTAAGTACCTCGGAATAACCTGCGGGCAATGCAATGTCTGTAGTCTATCTGTTATTTCTAGTCATGCTATGTTTATCATGATTAAATATATACCTATGTAAGCGAAGTATATAAGTGAGAAAATATCTAGTCACTGAATCATAAAGATACAGTAATATAAGTATTATAGGCATTTGGGCAATGTATTCATCCATTTGATTTGGTTAATTAATATATTAAATAGTTTATTGTTTATATTTGTGTTGTCTGTAAGTAGAATGTTCTTTAATGTTCTGTAATTAAATTTATGGATGGTAATAAAAATGATATTGATGTTAATATATTTTTCCTAACTTCAGTATATTCGAGGTGACTTATACATCGTATAAGTATACCTAATAACGCGACCGACTTTAACCATCTATTCTAGAGCCGAGTTAGATTACATAAAGTGGTATAACATGTAGCCAACACATCATTTTTGAAATATTCAGTTATAAAAACAAGTTAAAACTCAATGATAGATATCTATATTGAATGGTACACAATTTGCTACTTTTAGCTTTTATCATATTACGAATTAACTGGCTAAGTATCACAATACTTTATGATAAACATCTTAGTATCTAAAATAAAAACACAATAATTGAAGACAGCTGCGCAAAGAGAAACAAACAAAACAAATTGTCCAAAACACTCTTTGCGAACATTGGCCAATCTAATTAAAATTGACCGATCTGGGTATAACTAGTTGACCCTTCAATCAACCGTGGGTTGCAGTTGAAGCTGAGGTTTCAAAATCCTACCTACATTTTCAAGCTTAGAGGCAATTCTTTGAATTTATTGAAAGTTAGTGACTTTTATTATTCGTTCATATTTACTATTTTATATTTTCAGGTCCTGTTTATGTCATGTCAAACCGTGGTGCACGTTCCATCCTGTGTGGAGGTTACAGATTTGTCAAACATTTTTCTAAAGGATTGAAAACGCGGTGGTACTGTGCTACACACCATTATAGAAAGTGTGCAGCGGTGATACACACAGTGCAAGATCATATCGTGATTCTTAAAAATAATCACAATCATCATCCATAACTGGTTTTGTAAATTATTGTCAGTGATGCTTCATAAAAGACACATCATGCATTATGTATTAATTATTTAAATTTACAACACATGAATCCACCAATGCTGTGCGAGAAAGCTCGGTGGCTTACCAAGAAAGAGTCTACCAATAGGGTTACTTCATCTGCTTTGCCTCACCTTGTACATCTCTTGTCGTTAAATGATGGTAGTTTAGCGAGAGGTGCGTGCCAGGATGCGTGCTCAAGGACCGTGCCAGTGATGCGAGCTAATGAAGCGTTCAGCTTCCTCGTACATCACAAATACCTCTCAGACTTGCCATTAGAGTAGGTAAATGAGGCGTGCTGAAATTTCTATTAACATTAAAAAAGCATTTCCACGAGTACACCATTTTGAATATGACAGGTCATTTAAGACAACTTTCAGATCGTCGTATAGGAAAAGCAATAAATAATAACAATAAACACCCAGACAATCAAAACGTAGGTTACACATGATTTACACTTCTTTTTGCTCTCTACTCATTATTGCTCTACTTCTAGTTTATTGAATAAAGTCGATTATAAATCTAAAGCAAAGTATCACTATGAACGAGAACAATGTACTGAGATGGGAAAGTTTATTGTTCCTGACCAAGGACAGTTTTAATTGTTTCACTCCCTTGTTGCAAACTTATCAATTTCGAATTTTCAGATACAAGCCTACCAACATACGTAGTAACCAAGCAAGGGAGTCATAATCTTAAAATTGGAAACTATTCATTTTGTCCACATGGTGTTCGAGGTCTCAAAACTAGATGGCGCTGTTCAACTGGCAGGAGGGGTTGCAGAGCAAAGGTGGTGACTGTAGGCGACGAAATAATTTCGATTTTCAATGAGCATAATCATTAAAAACTATCTTATCGATTTCACATGTGGCAACCGAGTGGTTTGGGAAAGAAGGTAATTGAAAGAAGGTAATTTTTCATGATTGATGTATCAATTTGAAACTGGAAAAATATATAGCACTGATCACAATATAATAATTTGGTTCCTCTGAGCTTTTCTGTTGATGGAACCAGATAGTGGAATGGCAAAGGAGATTTTTACGAACCCTATATGTTTGGTCAATATTAAGTGATATTAACATATTTTTAGTTTCTCTGAACTAAATAGAAACAGCTTATTTAATACAAAAGATAGGTAGTTTGTCAGTGTAAACTTGTACTAGAACCTGCCTTGTCATTCAAAGTGTTCTAATGTCAGAATCACAGATTACAGTTTTAAAAAGATAAATGTATTTTTACTTACTCAAATATTTTTTGTTAGTAAATAAGTTTTGTTTCCTTGAAAATAAAACAAAAAGTAGTACTCACTCGTACTGAATATACTTTGCGTTTTGCTTTATTCACTAGGAGCAGATTCAAGAACCTGTCAAGCACAGCAACCCATCTAGACCTAAAGCAGTTTCAAATGGGTCGATTTGCTTGCTATGGTAATAAATACAGTAGTGTGATTAGCGGTGACATGTTTTTTTATGCCATAATCTATAAAGATTTAGGGTCTTAATCTCACGTTTTTCTATTTTTAATATTTTCAGTTAAAATTATGAAAAACCACAGAGGAAGGCCTGTATTAATAGTGAACAAGTATTCGTTCTACATACATACGGTGCACAAGTCTACGATGTCGTGGCAATGTACCAACAGCAAGGTGTGTCGCGCTCGGGTCACTACGGACCTGGACAACACTGCTATCCTGCGCGCCTCGTTGAACCACTGCCACGCGCCTTACAGATACGTAGTCAGAGACGGCATTTTTATTAAATTGTAATAATATAATAATTACTACTATATCAGCAGAAAGACATCCAAAAACTCAGTGCTCCATAATAATATTGGACTTGAAACCAAATGTTGGATATAATCTTCTTATTTTTGTTCCAAGGGTGATAATCTCCTTATTATTCTAGCTACTTTTTAGAAGTTATTTAAAAACGGGCAGTTATTTTATTTAAGTCGTTGCTAGTCGATTTTGAGATATATTGATACATTTTAAAACTAAGTACGCACAGTGGGGAGTTTGTATTGTAGTATTTTGAATCCATTGTGAGGCAGGACATCCTATACTGCTTTCTTTCTTTTGTCTCGATTTTGGCACTTGCCTGCTCCATCTGCCATCAATTCGCCCAAAGGCTTGCGGTAACTATAGTTCTTAGTCGAATGGCCTCATTGTGGATTTTATCCTTAAAAGAAATCCCTAACATAGCTCAGTAAGTGCTTTTGAATTTTATGGATTAGCCTTTAGCTATGTCTCATCACAGTATGTCATTAATTGCATGCGTAATATGCATGGTATTATGGCGTTTATGACATGGTAATAGACTTTTCTTTTTAAACAGTGTAGTTTAAATGACTATGGCTAACCTTATTAAAAGCGCTGCCTAGCCCAAACTAACCCTTCCGTCATACTCGAAATTTTGTCTCCCATTTGTATATTTTGGCCACAGTAAATACAGTTTTGTGCAACTTCGAGAGTTTTGTTGCCGACGATAATTGATCTTGGTGACACATAATTATTGAACATTGTATTTATCAAAGTTCATTCTGGACCTAACCTGTGGGTGCGCCTCTTTTAAGTGTTCCGCATATTTATATAATATTCAGATTTCTCATCTTTTTGAAGTTATTCTTCGTTATACTACCATGCCTCTGATATAGCCTATGTAAAGGACGGAACTAGTCTCTTAAAATCAGAAATCCACCAGTTTTGAGAAAAACCCTGTCGTTCTTAAACTGCTCGAATATAATCCCGCGTCGTATCGGTAGCTCAACAGTATGGTGACGAGTCGATTTGTCTTCTCGATCGTCCGTCCTCGAGGGAACTCGGCTAGCTAACTCGGAAGCGCTATGAAACAATTTACCTAGGTTTATAATTACTTCATTTTTTAACCTCGATCCTCGACCTATAAGGTCTTTGTAGAACTTTATAACTTCATTGAGTATCTCGGGTTTGGAGGTCACCGTGTAGCCTTTAGGACTTATAACTTTTGCCAGGTAAAAAAATAAATACAGGGTTTAGCCTGTTTTCATAAATCTATCATAGATTTTCTGTTCTTTCCTAACTTAAGAAATGATGTATTTTGTAATCGCACAATCAATGTGCTGCTATAGTGTGTCCTGATGGGGTAGATATCATGAATCATACTTTTTGCCCCGTGAGCGAACTCAATACCAAAAGTACTGTTATCAAAACCTGTACGGTTTCCAACCCAGAAACCATATACCATGTGCAGAGTCCTCACGGTTGTAAACTAAAATTGTTTTGCGTGAACAATTTCCCTTCCCAATGAACCAGGTTTACTAGTCAATAAACAAAGGTTTCGTTAGCAAAATTCTTCCGCAAATACTATGTCTTGATATGAGATTACAGATATAATCTCTTTAGTCTCAGTAATCAGTAATTTTTTTCATCAGTCAACATTTTCTTATAGTTTCCTAAACATACGCTTTCCCTAAAAGAATATGAGACGTTATAATAATTTTATAAATGGTGTTTCATACGAACTGACTGAAAATTTGGTATCGTATTAACTTCTGAAATATAAACACCATGTGTAAAAAATATGGTATCTCTAGTAATTTTTTCATATTTAACCTTTTTGTTTCAATGTTTGAACCACTTTGCACAAACAAACCTTTGAACCAGTGTTTTGTAATGTTCAGCGATAGACAATCTTTTGGCCGACCGAATAAGTCTATTTTTATCTCAGTGAAACCAAAACTTTTTCAAAGATAATAGGTACATGATTTTTTTACACATGCAGAATATTTCATGAAAAAAAAAATGGCTCCTAGAGAGAGTATTTATGTGAAGTGTATTTGTGTGTGAAAGTTGTAGCATAGGAAACTAAAATATCGTTAGTTCCTGACCGGACACACTGTATAGTTAGTTATTTAGAGTACGACATGTACATTAATATAATAATATATTACCCAAAGTATTTTTTGTGAACGTTTGCTTTAATTTAAAATAATAGTTAGTTAAGGCCTTTTTGTTTTTTTATTATTTAAAATGTGTGCCAATAAAGTATTCTTAAACTTGATGAATTTTTACTTTGGTTTACTAAGATATTGATCATATGTACGGTGCGCTATCGCTTATGCGCGGTTTACATGTATTAAGTAGTTAAGTTGGTAACTAAATTTTAACTAAATTTTAAGTTACTGCATGTCACTTGTGTGTCCAAACGGATTAAGTAGTTAAGTTCATAAGTTCAATGAAGATGAGCAGTGATGAATGTCAAGGAATTCGTCAATTCTGTACTTAGATATATGGTAAATGTGATTTTGGACAAATTCAGAGAAGAATTTTATTCGGAAATTAAAATCTTTACAAGAATATGTTTTTTTCAAAATTTTTATTCTGCAAGCATTTCTATTTTAAATATTCATTAAAAAAAAAAGTTAATGCGAAATGAATACGAGCTCTTGCCGCCACCCGCTTATGCACTGAACTAAAAAATCACGTCCAAACGTGATAATTGAGAAGCCCCGCCCACCCACTTATACGAAAAATAGAACGAATCCTAATCTACTTAATCACTTGCGTACTAAATTTTAAGTTACCACTTGTCACTTAACTGACTGTTTACACGCAACTTTTAACTTAAAATTTAGTTAAAATTTAGTTACCAACTTAACCACTTAACGCGTGTAAACCGGCTATTAGTGCTAAATCGTCCAATTCACATCTAAAAAAACAATATTGCCAAATTTTCTTAAATAATTTAGAACAGAAAGCCTAAACAAAAGTGTATCTAAGACACACCGACTAGATAACACTAGGCAATATAATTACTTTGAACACAACCGCCAGTGCCAACCATCAGCGACTGCACAAACCACATTAATTTACAGTGTTACCAGTAACTAAAAATAATGGTAAAATAATGGTATTTCAATTTTACTTTTATTGATAAATATTTCTATGACTTCTTATTGGGTGATTTTATTTTCAGCTATCTGGGCTATCAATACAAAAGAAAAAAAGATGCTTGTTTTAAATAATTACAGTTTCACCTTTGAAAGAAAATGGAAAAATTGTGCGTACTGGGTTTGCAGCCATGGGAGGTGCAAAGCAAGAGTTAAGACCTGTGACGAAACTATAGTTAGTGCTAACGAAGAACATCATCATCCTTACAATAGATTTGTTATTCGTAATGGGTATTATATTAAAGTATGATACATATTAATGTTCGGAGGCTAATATTTCTGGATAATACAAAAATTCAAAGAATAAGTATGTATGTCAATTCAAAATAAGATTGAAATAACTGAAATATGATTCCATGTGGTGCAAATTGTGTCTCAATACTTGTCCTTTGACACCGACCCGAACAGCAGAAGATCAGTATTGAAATGCACGTGCTTCAGTTTAATCAGATGCATCAGTTTGATGCGTTTAAGCCGCGGTGGCAGGTCAGCTCTTCTTCCAAGAATCATCCGCTCTGCGCTGCTGCTGTCTCGAGCGCGGTATATTAAGGTATGGAATACTAAATTTCTTTTGCAGATGTGTGATTACAGACCAGTTCTCAACCGTGGTTCAGTGCTGATTGTCTTTTAGCTGGAAATCAAAAACAAGAAACATAGTGGGCTGATGCTTTCCAAAAAACAAAGCCGTGGATCTTCCAGACTAGCAGAAAGCTACAATGCCGCTTCAAAATTATGCAAGAAAGTAATCAGAAGAGGTCGTTTTGACCACATTGGCTGTATTGGACATAAGTTAGCTTCGTATCTCAAAGCGTTTTGGTCTCTAGCCAAGTCGGTTAAGGTAAACATCTCTACCAGAAATGGTTCCCTGGCCCATATCGCAAGATATAAGTGTATTCATTTTCCCTAAAATATACATTTAGACAGAAATGCCCAACGCAATTACCTCCATTGTGCCAAAATAATTCACCAAAAAAGGTACACAAAACCTTGCTGGATAAAGATATGAATAAAACCAGTAGATCAGATAATACTCCCGCAGATTTTATGACGTTGTTATTGGTTCGCACCGCAAAAAGGTCATAAATCGTATAGTGCCAGAATCTTCAAGAGTAGGCTGGTAACATCGCCTTCAAAATTACTTTTCATCGGGTATCCTGTAAGACAAACGCGAAGCAAATTAGCAATAAAAAAGACGAAATTTTCTCTCCAGTGGTTCCAAGTTTGAATTATTTTCTGGTGGTTACATTTTTGTGATACTTGCACCATGGTGATTCATTGATGATTCATAGATTGTTTACGTTTGCAATTTATGTTTGTTACTCATTATTTTTTTTGACTTTGATATGCTCTTATATTTATTAACTGTTATTAAAATCATTGAATAATATTTCTACTTATTATTTTAGACTGTATCTAGCAAATGAAAATAGCCGAGGCTTTTCTGTTATTCTTTCAAGCAAGAGTTCAAATGAAACTGCTTCAATCTATGGTTTGCTTGGCATTGCTGCAAAAGGCAGTAAAAAATCCAAATGTTGTTAAACTGTCCTTTAATACTTAATTTGAAGCTTCATTTTGAGTAATGAACTTGTAATAAATTTATTAGATTATATGTACCTACTGACATCACATCAATAATGATTTTGTGAGAAAAATGAAAGCCCATGTTTCCTTAAAATAAATAAATACACTTGAGCAGAGACAATAATAGTTAAATATTTTTTTCAGTGATACATTACGTGCCATCAAACAAGGGAGGTATCTGCATACTGGTTAATGGCTATCGTTACAGCAAACATAAGGAGAGTGGCCTACGCTCATTGTGGTACTGTGTCAAGCGACAACGTTCGAAGTGTAAGGCGGCTGTTACTCTGTATAATGGAAGCATATTTTCTTATTATAATTCTCATATTTGCACCAACTAATTCCCTTAAACCGACATAATGACTGCAACTTTATGTTAACAGTTTTATTCACGGTTTTCTAGTAAATCAAAGCCAGTTTTGTAAGTTCTTTAATCTACTTTTACTACTATTATACTATTTTTATAATACTATTTTAAGTTTTACGTGAGTTGCGCAATTTTTATTACTAGTAAGTTCCCTGTTCGGTGGCTAGATGGCGTTTGGTCCCTTTTCTAAAGTTAATTCTATAATCTTATTCACATAATATGTCTATTTTTTTTGACTATAGTGTATTTCACAAAGTAGTTTAGAAAACTTGTAAATTAGTTTAATAAGCACAAATTAGCAATATCATTATGTCAGTTGAGTAGGTAATTCATGTACTCTAAATAATTTAATGTGATACCTACATGAATGTCACGAAAAATTCATTTTATGATTGTTTAAAATAAACATAAAAACTTGCCGATAGCTAATCCAATGCGATTAGTCTGTCGCCTTATGACCAGTTTGCCCTAAGTAATTAAGTTAAGGTGTTGGATTTTATTTGTATCTATTATTCTTTCTTAATTCAATTTTATAAATAAATGAGTACCTACTTAAATTATCGATTTTATTTTACTTAGTTTTTTTTTTTAGAAATATATACTACTATGGTTCGCCTAAATCCAGGTTGATGGTTACCGTAATTGCGAGAACACAGGATATCGATACCGGCTTGTGAGCAGGGACAAAGTGCCAATTAATTCAATTGTAAGGCTTTTTGTGAGGACGCTACAGTATTCACAGATGGCAACATTGTTAATGTTCACAGTTTTGATAATTTTTTTTATTATTCAGACAGAATAAAAGATTTTTGTAAAATTACTATAACTGACCAACAATTTACAAAATTTGAATTATAACGCCTATTAGTAACAAACAACCACTAAATAGGCGTAGAAAATATTCAACTTTAAATTTCGGCACCCACCCTAGAGTTAAGTATCAACTAGTATTAAAAACATAATTTTTTGTTTGTATTAGTTAATACAATTTTACTTGTGTACCCAGTCGGGAAAAAAGCCTTACATAAATGATTAACCCCTTAAGTTATTATCTGATGTAGTAAATGAGAACTATACTGATTATTAACTATTTTAAAATGCTTAACGAAGGCACTTCAAATTATTGTCAATATAGCATTTTTGTGTGTATAACTAGTTGCCGTTTTTAAAATAGTTATTTATGTCCGGCTTGTTTTTAAATGTATTGTATTCTAAAACATTCAATCAATATTTCTACTCGACAAAGTTAGCAATATTTATATTTATTTCTATGCTTTATACTGCAGTAAATGTTGAATGTACTGTCGGCGTTAGGCGCAAATTGCCAACATGCGAAGCACGGCTCAAATATTATAGAGTTGACACGCTACAATCTAGTAGCGCTTTTATATAAAAGGACAATAGGCCTTTACAAATCTTGTAGCTCTTTACGCTCAGGTTATCAGTGTGTTGGACAAGGTGTAAGAACTATCAAAACGGTCTGACAACGGAGGGGTCCATACCTCTTTTGATAATTTCCCGAGTAACATGTATGAAATTCATTACCTAGATTGTAGGTAGGTTAAGCCATGAACTAGGTGTAATTCATAATATTTTCAATAAATGGGATGCCCCGGATTTGTTAAGACATGTTTCGTTTAGGGTGGGAGGTAGTCAGAGAATACCAAAATTGTTTTTTGTGCCTTGTTGTATTATTATTACTGTATTACATATCATAAACCCATTATACCGTATATGCAGAGCATGTAATAAGAAATGTAAAGATGTTGATATTTTTTCTCAAACCTACAGGAATTACCTTGTAATGCAGAAAAAATTGTAATGCTAGAATAATTTAGATACTTATTTTCTTTTGTATTTTATTTTTTTGTTTTGTTACTTTAAAGACAAATAATATTTCCGAAATGTAAATAATAACTTTGTGTTGCTCTATTAAATTGTATAATTCTAATGCTGTGCGTAGCAATAACTGGTGTGCAATTTTAGATAATAATTGTTTAACATGCATAAGTTTAAGATATTTGAGATTGTACAATGTTAGCTGTGCAATCAAATAAATAAATAAAATAGCTTTTGGTTCTCGAGATTCCCAAATGTCGAAAAAGTCGACAATTACTATAAGACCAACAAAGCAATTTGGTAGTTCTTTTAATAATTTACTTACATCGTTTCTAAACTTCAAATAAAATCGATTATTAGTTATGAAGCATCTCAGAAGGGTTTAAATTTAAAAATACTGGAATACGGTTCATATCGCATTTTTTTATGGAGTTTCTTTCCCTAAAATTACTTTTGGTACTCAATGTATTAACAGTAATTGAATAAATGAGCTTCACAAGAACATAGACATGGAAAATGTTTTTTATTTGTGCATCAGAATGGCGGCGGGTCTACAATGGATTCAAACTTTAATGGCTCGATGTACGCTAAATTTTAGAACTTTTCCATGAAATTCTGGGCCCTTTCATTCATCGTTCACTGAGCAATAACCGTTTTAAAAACGGATGGCGGGTGTATTTGTTTTCACGACACTTAACTTCAGGATTTTTCTGTTTGATAAACATTACTTTACTCATTTCTCAGACGAAATTCGAAAGTACAGCGTACATTCTCATGCGTGCCTTTTAAAACACACGTTGTGAAAGAAACGTTGTGAAAGATAAAACACATGGTTTTTACGAAACTGTTTCTCAAGATCAAAAGCTCTGATTTAGGATAAAATTAGTGTATTAGATAAACCGAGAGAAAATGTCTACGTTTTTTCAAAACCTTTGTGTTTATGTCTACTTTATACAATCATGTGCCTTATCTACGTAAGCTATTATGTTTCTTTTTGTGTAAATATATTTTAATTGATTGTGCCTTACTTAAGAATAATACTTATATGCTTACAGGATTCGATTATCCAGTGTTCGTCACTTCAATAAGAGGCCATAGACAGATACAAATTGGCCGATACAGATTCTCTGTTCACAGTACACGAGCCGGTAAAACGAGGTGGCAGTGCGCTACTAGCAGAGGTTGCAGAGCGAAACTTTATACAGTCTGTAATGATATAATTTTGAAATGTAATACTCATAACCATTAACTGTAAAACAAAATGAAATTTACAGTAAATTGTATTGAATAGTAAAGATTTCGTCCGATCAGTGTTACAGCCTTTATTTTTACCGCTGTGATCATTACGTGTTCTGCTCATAGCGAGGGCCTGCCGGTGCCCCAATCAGCGTACAGTGAAATTGGAATGTTTATTATGGAATAATAACTTAGATATATACGGTTTATCGTATGTCCTTTGTATGTAAAACCATATTCGATAGGCATATTTAAGAGTCGTGAATTTTTTTTATTCGAAACAAAATATAAATTAATGCAATTGCAATAAAGCTCTTAATCAACAACGATCTATTTGTTTCAGTTAAAATTGTCAAAAACAAGAAGGGAAAATGTATGGCTGTTTTACATAACTACAGTTTTTGTGTTCAGAAAGTGAGTTTTTCCACCACAGCCTGGATCTGCACGAGCGGGGCCGCTTGCGGGTCGCGCCTCACTACTGCCAAGGACAGTAACACAGTAATCCGGTCCAGATTGCAGCATAACCATAAACCTCCGCAGTATGTAATACGCGACGGATGTTATATTAAACTGTAACACTTATCCGATGTTTTAATCTCATTAAGAACCCCCTAACGACATTGTTTTATTTGGTAATTAGACAATGATGAAAACAAAAGATGGAACTGTATTATCGTATATTGTCAAAGTCGCTCTGAGTTACGTATGTATGAATCCTTACAGACTAAAGCATATTCAAAGATTTTTCTTTTTTGTAAATATTCTACTACGTAATCAGTAACAGGCTGAAGCCAACTCTTTATTGAATAAATCGAAAAATATTAAAATTTTTCATTTGCTATTCGAAACATTAAGTTCTAGGTTTTTGGGCAAAAAAGCTTAAAATAGGTGTATAATTATCCATAATTTAGTTTAAGAAATTGATCATTAATAAGATCCTCATAAAATATTTTACAGCACTATATCTGAAGACTGCTAACGGCAGAGAAGTACTACTCATCAACGGCTACAGTTTCGGCATAAAACGGCGATGGAAGGCGACCATCAACTGGCGGTGCACACACAACAAATCTTGTAATTCGCGAGTCACGACAAATTATAAATTGCAATTCGTTTCAAAACCACGTTTAGAACACACTCATGAACCAACAAAATATTTAATTAAAAATAATACGTTTATCAAACTTTATTCAAACATTTTTTATTTTGGAACATCAAAACCTGAAAAAATCATGCCTGAAACCTTAAGTTGTAGGTGTGGTACAATCAGACCAGGTCATGCGTCATCAAATAGAACAACTATTCGGAACAGTTGATGACACGTGGTTCAACTAAACGACTAAACTACTGGTGGCCGAAGGTCCTGATTACTTTTTTATAATATGTATTAATATAATAATAAAGCGCGGTAAATTTAAAATTTTTATAGACCTGGCATTGTATTTAAATCCTTATTAGTGACTTGTCAATAGCATATTAGTAATATGTCCAGGAGACGTATTATGTTACGGTACAAACTTTAGGAAACTGATGAAAACAGCCATAGATAAAACATCGCAGTCAAAGCTTACAAATATTTTACACTACATAGATTTATGCTATTGTCACATACCAACCTAATAAAAATAACGATTACGCAGATTTAATTTATTTATTTTGGTAACCCTATTGAAAACAATGACCTCTTGTAATCTGTGCTGCTGTTACAGTACAACTCTACAAAAACGTCCGAGGAAATTATACCGCGTTGGTGAATGGCTACAGTTACTACAAACAAAAAACTAACCGATTTACATTGTCTTGGATGTGCACTTGTAACGACACGTGTCGCGCGAGATTCACCACCGACAAGAACATGAGGATGATACGAAGTTCTCTACAACATAACCACAAGCCACCGCAGTATCTGCTACGAAATGGACTTTATTTGAAAGTTTGATGACACACTAACTTTGTTTTGGACTATCACGTAATGTCTATGTCGTGTGAATTCAGTTGTTATTTGTCCTTTAATAAACATAGTTCTGCAAACAAGAACTAACCTACAAAAATTAACTTTCGAGATAATTAGATTTTTGTTTCTAAAGCCTAAAGAAAATATATGGCAAGTTATTTAAGAAAATAACTCAACAAACTTGAAGGTAGTATTAATGATAATATAGGAAAACAATAAAAGAGAAAATATTTTTTTGGATTGTATTGGTTTTACATCAAAAACTGAATGGCTCCTGATTACAAAATTAGTATTTTGTGGATTGGTTCTTCATAGCAATGTGTTTAGGTGTAGGTATATGAGAGATTTATTTAAAAAAAAATGAAGAAAGCTTTATTTTAAAATAATATTTTTAATAAGTTGGAGGTGAATAGGGCTGAGTAATCGCGCAATGGTAGAGAACCGCTTGAACTTGACGGATCGCTGCACCTGGTGGCTCATGTTGGAGGGCAGCAGGATCCAAAAACGGCTCACTGCTAGCCAATAGCTTATTGTAGAGGACCCAATCAGTATACCAGCCTTCTGCGAAAGACGTTCTGACGGAAAGGGCCCGATGGCAATCCCAAGGGGTTTTTGGCGACCCTATGATCTTCATGTAAGTAGCTATTAATGCGGTTAACTTAACTGCTACTCTCCAAGTATATTCCCACAACTTGCTTCGGAGGTGAAAAAGTCCAAAATGAAAAATAAGTGCTTACAGCGGTTGCACTCTTTTTTTCTTGCATTAGGCCATGGTCACATCTTGCTGCGCTGTTACCGTCTCTAGTATGATATGTCAAGGTATGGAAAACTTGATACCGTTCTCTGAAGTATTTCTAGAGCTCGCTATAGCCGCTTTGTCGGAAAGTGTAAGCAAGAAGCGTACGTAGTCTTGCCTGACGCTTGCAGAAGCTATGCCTTGGATCTCCAATTAAAGAAGAGACAATGCTGCCGCCTTTCATAGGGAGGTACCTTGATACATTAGAGGTACATTGATAAAAACCTTTTTCTTACTTGCCATACGCAAATATGCTGCTAGTTCGTTGCTTTAATGATAATTTTATAAAATGTAAACAGCAATATACACTTTTGTGTATATGTATACACTTTAGAGTTTATATCTAGTTTTAATAATAATAATTTACTTTTAATTAAGCATAAGATATGATTGTTACTATTAATAAATAAATAAATATAAAACTAAGCCTCTTGGTTACTTTGTAAGCCATTTTATTTGATATGCAGAATAGAACGATACTTCATGGTTTCCTTAGTTACAAACATAATCCATTTTATCGAACTATGTGGCTATTTTGCTCAATAAAATATAACATATCGTACCATAACTACAGGAACCTTTTTACCGCAACCCAAACCCACCAAGTTGGTATTAAAACTATTTATACAATATTATGTAGTGACCTGATGTTTCACATACGTTATTCTTCCACGTACAAGCGTAGGTATTCAGTTTGCCAGTCAACTTAAGGACGTGGAGAATAAAAATCATACCATTCGCTGTATGGGAAATGGAAAATAACTAAAGGAATGGACAATGTGGTATACTTGTCACCTGGCTTTCAGAAGCTCGTCACACACAAAGCACAATAATAACTCACGTTTAATAATGCCAAAAACCAGCGCTGGGGCTATAATTTAAAAAAATTGATCGCCAACCTTCACATATGTCTTTTTAACTATTCATGGAAAACCCACGGCAGCGAAGCTGGCGACATGACAGCCCAATATTTCGTGGCGAGAACGGGAAGGTACGTAATATAATCGTTTACAACTAAAACTTACCTGCAGATCGCTTGTCGATGCGTTCTGTTTTGAATATATATGAATGTATATGAATGTAAAAATTCAGATTCACAATGAAATTAGCCCTCAATTTTTCTCATGTAAATGACCGTTAAATTATATATTTATTTATTTATTGACATAGGAATAAAATAATTGTATTAATATTTATAAATTGAGTTTATATTCCTCTATCCTTGATAATTGATAAGTTTTAATCACAGACATCGTTAATTTTAACTAGAGATAATATTTGCAGCTGTGAATTCAATTACAGCCAAGACCATTTAATTGCTTCTTCAGTCCGATAATGTATGAAGCTATGTTTGTACTTTAACGCTTTAGTGAAATTGCTAATTTTACTTGACATCCCGTGTATGTACTTCCTGGGGTCTCAATCTAGCACTGTAGTGCGTTTGAGAAAAAAACTGTTCAATTTGTCTTGTGATTATTACCTGTTATTATATATAATATAACTTTATTTGGCTTAAAATGTACAGACACTATGAGTTACAACGCGGTTATTAATTTTCTACCAAAATTTCAACTTACTTCTAAGTGGTTGCTTTGGCCAACACTGTCAGCCGACGTTACTAAAATATAGCGGATGGATTTTGGCTTGGCCCTCTCAGTGCCTGCAGTTTTTGATGCCTGATTGGTTGGCGGATGTTCTGAGGATTTCAGCGAAAAAATTGACCCAGCAATTTGAGCAAGTCAATAAAATTTTAAGTTTTTGATAGATCTTCAGAAGGTACTGTCAGGTACAGAAGAAATGCTCTAATAAGGATGTGTTGACGACGATCAACCTCATAGATTATATGTACATTTCTTTGTAATATTTTAACGCGTCTGACCCTATATCTCACTTTTGCGGTGTAACATCGAGTTGCCACCAACCACTCAATGCACTCCACTTTCTTTGACCTATTTTTTGTGCAGTGCCTATCGCCAACGTCAACGCGATATATTTACAGTTCACGGAGATTATTTTTATGACCACAATGCTGAAGCTTAAGCTGAATTAAATCCTGAAGCTTTATAAAACATTGTAATTACCAACAACTTTCTCTAGTGATAATGAAAGGGTACTTTAGATTTGGTTGGTGTTTACATTTGCACCACTCTTGATACTTGAGATCTGCTAGTGTTACTTGAATTTTAATGCAGTTTAGTAAAATTAGATTCAACAACTGGCTTTAGATCATCTACACATTCGTTTTTACGATCAGAATCATAGCAAATTAATCTACCAAAAAAAGCATGATTATAAGTCATATTAGAAGCATGAGAATCTTGGAATTTTACATGTACAACTTTTTGGTCGCCAAAGTAAAGAGCCCAAGTTCAATTTGTGTTTTGTTCAGAGCTCGTCTGTTTTGGTATTATACGAGTATACCATGAAACTCCCATATACTTTTAACTTTTATATTTTTACCTCCCATTTTATTTGACATTACTTTGACATCTCAATGTTCTGTTATTTTCAGATGAACTAGTGTCGGACAAATCTGCTTGCCGTTGCGTATTCCAGTGTTACTCGAAATTTAAAAAGCAGCAACGGATCCATTTGTTTAATTTCTTTTGGGACTTAGGGGATATTCAGAAACAGCAACATTTTATTTCTAAATATATTGAGAAAACTAATATACGTCGGAAAAGGGTTTATGGTTCCACAAAACGCTCCTGTACTTATAATTATTATTTACCTCTCGATGTGAACGACGAATCCACAAAAGTAAGAGTTTGTAAAAAGGCATTTATGAATTTTTTAAAAGCGTCCTGTCTGTGTATAAAAAAATCAGTACATAAACTGCAAAGATAATTATTTAAAAAAATATGATATTAAAGTAAGAAATAAATAAATATTATCAAAATTATTTATTAGTGGCTTTTATTATTGATCCATTAGGGTTTATTAAAAACCTCGGGGAGTGATTTTTCTCACATATCCAAAAGCAATGGTTACCATTTATTATTCATAAAATCATGTTGATAAATAGATTAATATATATGATAAACTTATTTTCGACTAAATATCAGGAAGTAAGATAAGCATCAAAGATCAGCTGTGAAATCGCAAGTAGTTGGCTTCAAATTAGGTTTTCTTTGCATTACAACTGCAGTTACTTTTTTTCCAGGAGACCTGGTTGAAAACCAGCAGGGAAATAAGGTTTTGCTTGTAAATGGTTTTTCGTTCGGCATCGACAAGCGCTCGAAGAGCACGGTGGCGTGGAAATGCACGCGAGCCGGCACGAAATGCCGCGCTCGCTTCACCACCCCTCTTTGCCTAAGCTCCATCTTGCGACCATATTTGTTTCACAATCATAAGCCACCCAACTTTGTGATTCGTGACGGGATTTATATTCGTCTTAAAAACTAAGGTAATTACAATAACTATTAGGTTTTCAGTTGTTTGGTTGTTAAACGAAATGTCATTCAATTTGTTTATCTATATCCTTTATATTAGTAAACGTTCTTTAAAATATGTGTTTTTAACTTTTAAATAATAGGTCTTTACCTATGAAACTGCCGTTTTGCCGTACTGGCCATTTCAAATGAAAATATTTATTTTTTTGACTGATAATTCTAATTTCAAATTAATTTTATTTGACAAACATGGAATTCTTTTTCTAAAATCGTCATTTGTTTAATAGTTAGTGTTTTGTTTTCAACGCATTCGAAGCTAGGTAAAAAAGCTTGACAAATGGGTACCCCACGAATTCAATGACCGCCAGCGCGAAGTACGCGTGGAGACGTGCCTTGCACTGCTCAGCAGGCATACAAATGAAGGAATTCTGAACCGCATTGTTACTTGTGACGAGAAATGGATCCTGTTTGTCAATCGTAAGCGCTCAGCAAGTTGGTTGGACCCTGGTTCAGCACCCAAACAATGCCCTAAACGAAAACTTACCCCTAGAAAAGTGATGGTCACTGTTTGGTGGTCTAACGCGGGTGTAATTCATCACAGCTTCTTGCTAAACGGGACAAGCATTACTGCAGATGTGTACTGTGAAGAACTGAACACAATGATGGAGAAGCTCGCACGTCTCCAACCAGCTTTGGTCAATCGTTCGGCTCCACTGCTCCTGCACGACAACGCGCGACATCATACTGCACAGCAGACGGTCTCCAAGCTACAAGAGTTGGGGTTGGAAGTTCTCCGTCATCCGCCGTACTCACCAGACCTTGCGCCTACAGACTTCTACTTTTTCCAGAATTTGGATAACTTCTTGGCGGGAAAAAAATTCAATACCCGAGAGGCAGTACAAAATGTCTTTGAAGAATTTGTTGCCTCCCGTCCGGCTGATTTCTTCAAGAAAGGCATCAATAAGCTACCAATGCGTTGGCAAAGATGCATTGATTGCATGGGTGATTATTTCGATTAATAGAAATAAAAAATATATAAAAAAATTATGCTTCATTTATTTCGTGAAAAACGGCAATTTCATAGGTAAAGACCTAATATAACGTAGATATATATTTTTAGTTACAAAACCTGTAAACCTTACTCAAATATAAAGTTAAATGAATTAAATAACACTTTCACCTGCATTATATTTATAGCTGTTGTATATTCATGTGTGATTTCCTAAAACTCCCTTTATTATTAACATTGAGTCTAAGAACGAAAATGCACTTGGATTTTACTTATTTACGATTGATGTGTATTGTTGTTCTCATACTATTTGGCCATCAAAAGACATCAAAGTGAATTAGCCGTTAATGTGTTATCATCTTTACAGAACTTACGAATTTAATAGTATAATTAACATAATATAAAAGTAATATAACAAGATTATTCCTATTGTACCAATTGTAAATCAAAAAGGTACCAAATACCAATTGTAGCATTGATTTTTGAATGTCACCATACATAAGATATATCAATAATTCAACCACATCTAAACTAAATATGATAAGATACATATCTGAAACGAGATATGGATATGCGACGACCAACGCTTTGATAGCAAAATAAACGCCCTAGGGTTGCCAGGGAAATAAGTCTCAGTAAAAAGTGGTTTTTGCGGGCTAGGGAATCAAAAGCCCATGAATGAAATAATAACTAACCTGCACAGCGACACAAAGCTCTCACGCGTCCCATCTGGAGAAGTACTTAGTGTCTCTAGGCCGGGATAGTGCGAAGCTGGCCTTCCTCACACTAGTGTATTACACAGTTGTCAAAGAAATAATTAAATCATGCTATTTCATATTCTAGGTGACGATGAACCAAAATTTGTGACGTCAATACATGGGAAGCCCCTTATTCAAATTGGACAGTTTAAATTCCGTTTCGACTATGAAAACAGTGGTAAAGTAAGGTGGCGATGCTGCCAAGGTCGTTGCAAGGCGAAGGTGCTAACATTGTACGACGAGATAATATCCATTCACAACGTCCATACCCATTAAGACCTTCATGCTATTTAATTTACTTTGTAATTACTTACCTAATTGTTCTTACATGAGACATCACGAAGTGCGCGGTACCAGCAATATCAACTTCATCTATGTATAATTTGTATTTAAACTTTGGTAATAGTAAAATTTATATATACTTCGCAAAATTTATAAATAAACATCTAAATGTGCAACTTTCTGAAAATAAAAGTGACATTATAAAAATTTGCGTTTTATATTAAAGTTCTATATCTAAATTAAATAGGTTCGTACTTTACAAATAATATAATAAAGCCGAAGAGTTTGTTTAAGAGCGCTAATACCTGGAACTACATTTACAATAATTTATGTTTCTAATTGATAGGACAGTTATCGACTGAAAAAAAGAAATTGGTATGGGATCATGAAGAACTGAAAAGCTACTGGTGTTTTAGTCAAAGCGTATCTCATTTACAGGTGTGTTCTTCATTCCCAGTCGCAAAGGCGGCAGAGTGCTGCTCGTGGGCGGCTACAGGTTCAACAAGTACCACCGGTGCCGAGGCCCGCGCGCGCGGTGGGTGTGTGTGCGAGAGAAGTCGCACTGTAAGGCATATGCCATCACTGTAGACGACGCGATCTATCAGTTACATAACGAGCACAATCATTGAAGCTTTCTTGTCGTTAAACATGTTAAAGTAGGTAAACTTATGAACGCTTCATAAAAAAATGAAGCAGAAAAGGTAGCCAATAAATGAAATACTAAGCATAAATTAAATTATAGCTTATCATTTAGAATGTTATTAAATAAAACTTTGAATTACCCATGTGTGCGGTACCTCATTTCTCTTAGTAATATTTTATCCAGAGATTTCATTATAGGTTTTTCGATAAAACAGAGTACAAAATCATGAACTATCTTGAATAAATCGTGCTTTTCAGATTTCCGGTTTGAGTTTACGCTGCGTGGAAAACCGTGCGTTGCTTTGGGCAAGTACCGCTTCGTCAGAAACAGTGAGTGGAGTGAGAAGACTCTGTGGGTGTGTTCTAAACGCAAGAGCTTATGCTGCAGGTGCGTGGTCGTCACTGTCGACCAGCGGTTCTCGTACGTCAAAGGACAGCATAACCACTGAATAACTGAAATTTGTATTATATATATATATTCATTCATCTAAATGTTTTGTAGGTGTTAGATGTATGCGTATGATATAATTGTCTGATATGTAATAAAAAAGGACCGCAGACTAAAGCGTTCACAGGTCATAATTTTTCCTATTAAGGCAAACATACCTTAAAAAAAATAAGTATTCCAAAAAGTAAGTCCGTATTCCCAAAGATATGATCTCATGTATGTGATGTTAGTGATAAGAATCTTTTATAATTTGTCTTCTGTCAAAAGTATAGGAGCGTAGCTATTTAATTTGTCCTTGACTAATTGTTTGCTACATGGTTGATCAAAAACCTGTCATATTATTATTTGTAGATTCAACGATTATATTAATGGTGGTAGATGATGGTAGAGTTCGAATATATTCGCCACCAAGTTCTACTCAGAAAATTGTCCACCACGATGGACCTTTTGGTGCAAATCGGGTGGCCATTACTTAATATCGTACGATTTGCACGAGCCCAGCAAAGTTAGCGAGCTGCGGCAGCACCCCGCGAATCGCCATTATGAAAATGAAAGAGTACAAACAAAGCCAACAACAAAGTGGCATGTTGTTAGGTAAAGTAACTAATTATACCATATTGGCACAATAACAAAGCATTTTTAGAGCCTCTATTATTTTACTATATATTCAAATAACCATGATGTGGCTTGCCCATATGGTGGATGATCCTACAACGTCACCACGCTAGGTGCACTTTTTACTGGCGGACTGTATCTTCAGAAGCCCTATGAGGATTTTAATTTAGTTTGATGGCCTGTTTGGTGTGGAGGTATGTACCCTTGCCTTCCATGCCAGAGGTCCCGGGTTTGAATCCTGGCAGAGGCAGATATTTTATTATATTTGCTTTCTAGCCATGGGTGTGTATATATGTTTATTAAGGTTTATTTCTAATATTTGTTTATGAAAAAAAAATATCTATGTGTACTTTTATATTTCTTCAGTTTATTTATCCCTTATCTAGTATCCATAACACAAGTTCATATTGATACTTAATTTGGGCTAGATGATGTGGAGTGATTGTTAGAAAAAATATTATTATTATTAATTATTGTTCCTCTGCTTCAATATCGAGAGATCTAAATGCATATAGATAGAATAGATATGCATTTGTATCTCTCAGGGACAAAGGTCACTGTGCTAATATGAACGTTTATTAGAAGACTTAACAACGAATCGGGCAGTGTACCTACTCTTCAGCGGGGGCGTGACAACACATTGAATATTTTGTAGTAGCTTTTTTTCTTGAACTTGTTTTCTTTTAAGTTTTTAAAACTGAATTATTATCTGCACCCTTGTTTTTAATTTATTTAAAAGCGAATGCGTAGGGGAGAACAAAAAAGAATTTTCAAATATATTTTATTGTTGCTGTTATTTCACGTTTTACCATGATAATGGTGAGAATTGGATATTTTATTCTTTACTATAGATATTATAGATACTACAGATATTACATAAATGTTACATTTAATATGTTTATCAAGATCAAGATAACTGTAATATTTGTCATAAAATAATTAGTTTAAGTATTAATATCATTCCAAAATTTAAAAATAAATGTGTATTTATAATTTAGTAGTCTTATTTGTAAAAAATATTTTTTGGCTATTACAGTAAAATTTTTCATCAACAAATTGCTAATTATCTAAGATTTTTTCTAAATCTAATTATTTTGAAACTTTGTCACATGGGTTTCTCTGTCATAATTATAGCCTTATTCGGTTGAAAAGTTTCATTTCATTGTAGTTAAATGCCCAAAAACCACATGCAAAACGCTAATATAACGCTATAACGTCAAATTGGATTTGATAATCGTGTTAAGCAATTTGATAGAGGATCCATTGTTTCATTATATTGATAGGAAAAAATCACTAACGTATTATTTAATGTTTTAGCGATTTGCCCTAGCAGAGGATCGTACGCCTTCGTGGTGAATGGTTTCCGCTTCACAAAGAGCTCGCACCGCCGAGTGAGCAGCTGGCAATGCGGCTCGCGGCGCAGGAGTCGCTGCAAGGCGTTCCTCATGACGTGTGACGGCGCCATCCTCAAGGCCGACTTGCGTCACAACCGCTACTGTTTACAAATGCACACGATGCTGTAGTTCATTAAAAAAGTAAATAATTTGTTTTTATTCAATTGTTTATGGTGCTTGCAGGTAGGAAGGTTAATTATTTTATTTTTTTCTAAATATGTACGCACTATTCCAGGCTTATACATTGAAATTAAATTGCATAAACATAACATTTTCGCTTTCATTATAGTAATGCATTGCACGTCCTATTAGTAAATTTGACGTATTGTTGCCAGCAAACTAAGTTGGTCTGGTGTATATCTGGTGTTTATTGGAATTATGCTTCAAAAATTATAATTGTGCGTCCACTCAATAACACATTTTGTAAAATCAGCTATATACTCAAAACTTTTAAACGAACAGTGAAAAGAGCAAAATATGCGTGTAATGTTTCGTCTTAATAGCTACTCTTCATCAGGTGAAATAGTCCAACTCCTAGTCATAAAACAATCAATAAATATAACGGTATCGATGTATTTATGTCCCACCTGTCTTAGTTGGCTCATTTCAATAAATATATTTACCATTCACACCATGTGTTTGTATGCTTATTTTGAATCAACTGACTCTGAAACTACTGTACTGATTTTAAAAATGACTTCGACATTGGAAAGCTGCATTACCCAAAAGGAACATTGGAGTATGTTTTGTTTATAAGTTTCCACGGGATTATGAGTAACGCGGGTGGCACCAGACAACCTTTCCACTATTTAATAAATGTGTTGTGTCTAATGTTTAGTGTATTAATTTGAAATATATTTATTTGTTGCAGAATTAAGCCCAATATTTGGAACCTCTCAGCGTGGCAACACTGTTATTATTATTGGCCAATATCGGTTTAATTGTGCGCATAAATACGGGAACAAAACTCGCTGGGTGTGCGTCAAAGCCAAGGCTGGCTGTCGAGCAACCATCTACACGACCAACAACGCCATCGTGCGGGTGACCGGCCTGCACGACCCCATAGCTCACTCGACTGTCAACAGAGTTTAAGAGATTTTTGATTTTTCGAAATGAAGCAATAATTTAGATAGGTTTACCATTGTCGTACTTAAAAATGAGAGATAGCTCGTATAAGTGAGCACTAGACGCGAGCAACAAAAGTAAAACGAAGTCACCAGGTCCAGCTGCTGACTGGCGGACATCTAACAATCTTTGTTCATTAATAAATAATTAAACTAGCAACATTTTGTGACGTAACATTTTTTTATCAGGATAACTAAATGAAATGCTGTAGTTTAATTCATATATAAAAAGTATTTTTGATATATAGTGAATAAAACAAATTTTGACCACAACATAGCACTAATTAGAAATAAGTTCAAAATAAGAATGTTTAGCGTGGATTTAGTTTATTTATGGTCATCCAGATAACGTGACAAATTGGTTTTACAGTGATTCACAACATATGCAGCTCACTAAGAAGACAGCAATAAAATTGTAAAAAAAAATTATTACTATCACTTATATCACATTCATCGATTTATCAACATAACCTTACAAACATAACCTAAAAAACATGCTAGTATTTAATGTTTTTTTATAATGCTCATGAGAAATAATGGAAAATATTGTTAAACTGTGAGAGCGGGAAAGCGACGAACGTGGACAATCGCTAGTGTTACGAGTGGACAAAGTTATCCGAAATTTGAGTGGTAGAGATGAGAAACGCTCTGTTATATATAGTTTGAACAGGAATGGCGGAAAATCTGCCCACTCATCAAAATTTATCAAATAATGATCTATACTGGCAACGGTGTTCAGACGAAATTTTGAACCAGAAAACAAATTACAAACAATCTGAACTTAGATGGAACAGCCTGCTACCATATATCCGATTTTCAAGCTTCGCTTTATTTTTCTTTTTTTATAGAGAAACTATGCCCGTCTGCACTAAACTCTGCCAAGCGTAGACTTACTCTGCGTTGCTCTGATTAACCAGTTTACGTTTAGTGACTCTTAGAACGATCGTTGCCTAACAAAGCGAACGAAAGAACGAAAATGTCTATTTTTTCTTTGATTTTGATCTATAATTTTATTTTCTTGACACTTGTCCTGCCTGACGGTTTATTTAACCTTCTTATACCCGCGCGTTAATTTCGTATTTACGTTAATTTCGTAAATTTTCGTATTTATTTCTTCTTTCGTATATGCACTTTTGTTAGCTGCATGATTTGTTGCCGCGATCGTATACGGCGCCAATTGGTTTGGGAGACCGACGCGGGTACAGTTCAAACTTTTTTGTGAGTAATAATTTCTGTTTTATTGATTTTGATATCTGTTTTATGGATTTTGATATTGAATTTAATATTGAATTTACTTATCTTTTATTATCAGGATGGATGATCATCAAATAAGTTTGTTGTTGGATGACGATATTTCGGATTCTGACTATGAAGATCAAAACGATAGCGGGGTGGAGGATTTTAAGAAGACTAGCTGTCAATTCTCTTTGCCAAGACTGATAAAGCTAAGTCTTCTGAAATATGTATATTAGATGGTCCAGAATCCTCAGTTACAGCTGCCAATAGTACAACTGGCCGTTGTGCATACTGCCCATCAAAAAAGAACCGTAAGACGCGGTACATCTGCGCTAAATGCAAAATTTACTTTTGTATGGAACATGCTATTATGGTATGCTCTGCTTGTTTTAGTGAGACTTGTGCCCGAGATTATATATTATTTTATTTTTTGCCAACTAATAGTCTTTAAGATTCGACAGTTTATTTTTGTCTTTTTGTTTATTAGAAGAAAAAAAATATTTTTGTTAACATTTTCGTAGCACGTATGAAGTAGTTCCTATATTTCAGAGGCTGTATCGAAAGACTGTTAGTTATTTAATAAAACATGTATTTTTTATATGCTGTGCTTTTTCATTTATGATATCCTCTATTTTTATTACATAGTAACATTACTATAGGTGTTCTTGAAAAGAAACAATGAAATTGTGTCCTGAATTTCCGGTCTGTAAGACCATGCGCGGGTATATGTGTAGGTATAGGGAGGTTAACTGAATGTCCCTTCGATCAAAAGTTCAAACAAAACGTAAATATGATTTATTTTGAAATGGATATATTTTATTATACCAATACATAATGCAGCTACTAGTTATAGTGCATAATGCGAGGTTATTTATGTCAATCTTAAATCAATGAACGAAAATGTCAATATTTACAACGTACAATTTTGAGTCGTTCGAAAACTAATGAAAATAGTATAAAGTATTGTGAGAACTTGTGTAGCTCAGGTTTCTTCAATATTCCAACGAACACTGACGGAGAAAGGAATTTTCGCGTTGGAGATATGATGTTTCATGTTTTGTTCTAAAAGGTGACTCCTTGGAAAAATATTAATATAATAAACGTAAAATTTTTCTAACTAGTGTATTCGCATAACTTTTTGAACGACGTGGTACCTATGCTTAAGTTCTTGCTTAATTTTATGACATGGGAATTAGGAATGTCTTAAGCATTTAGGCATTGACTTAAGTTTAGTGCAACGCAATTCTCGTTGCTTCGCAGAGACTTAAGTATCAACTTAGGAGCTGTCAAATTTAGTGCAGACGGGCATTAGACGTATTTATAATTTTATAACAGAATAAAATTATAAATACGTCTAAACGCCCTTTTACCAAAGTTGCACCCCTGGAAAGAATATTCTAGTTTCGGCAAGTAAGGAAATTCATTAGGTAGACAAAAGAATTCTACTTACAAAATCTTCATTGCTACGAATTGATGTCAAAAGAGTTGGCGAAGGCACGTAGCAATTTTCCGAGTTCCTTGATTAGCATATGATTTCGATAAGCTGGCTTGAGCGAATTCCATAGAAATATTTAGTAGATAAGGTTGTTTCCACGAGTTTTTCAGTACTACGTAAGGTACCATAAGACGTCAAAATTTTTAAAACAACTAAAATCACATACTGGGTTTGTGAATATCAGACAAGTAGCGAATCCCCTTTAAGTTACGTTGTAGAACTAAGTCTAATGATGTAGAATTAAGATATTTGGGGCAGTTTGAAGTTGATACTGTTTGTCAAGAATAACAGTGTCAACTAAAAGTTCACTACACATTTGTACAATTGGTGTTTTTTTTAATTATTATTTGATGCTAGATAATTAACATTAATTATTGTAATTGTTTCAGTGAAAGTCTTAAAAAATAATAAAGGAAAATACATTGCAATCTTGAACAACTACAGTTTCTACATCAAGCGTCGGAACTGCCATACAATAACTTGGGTCTGCACGAATGGATCCGTGTGCAAGGCCCGCTTCGGCTCCGACTGGGCCTGCACGCGCATATTCCGACCGAGACTGCAGCACGAACACGACCCTCCTAAATTTACCACCCGTTATGGAACCTACTTTAAAGTATAGTTTGTGTTAGTCACTTACCAAACGATATGAAGCGGAAAAGTATAAAGAAATTAAAATCATTGGATTACAAGCATACTCGCAAATATCCATCTTAACAACTATATTATAAAATTAGACTAAGTCCATAAGGAACTTGAAATTCACATTTTATTTGAATTCTTGTGAAAGTTTGCTGCAATCAGGGATTAAATATGGAATAATAATAATAATATTGTGTGTGAGAGTGTGAGTGAGCAATAAACAGTATTGCTCACACAAAATATAAATTAAAATAAATATACATTTACTTTTTGTTTGTTTTATTTTTTCTTAAATCATTGGAGGGTTAACTATATCTTTATGGTGAAGTCCGGATTATCAACTTTTCCCAATGCAAAAATTTTAGATTTATTCAAAGTAAAATCAAAAACTTGCTTCTCTGACGTCCGCCAACTCGTTCGATTCTTTATTATTTTGTTTTTATTTTTCAATTATTAATATTCAATTTTTAAATTTACAAAGGGTCACCCAAATATATTGTTCCTGATGATTCGACATCGGCCATATCCGAGAAGAACAAGCCCATGTTTATCCAGGCGGGACACAACAAGCAACACATCGTCATCGGAGAGTACAAGTTCGGAGTGCACTACACCAGCGGCGTGAAGACGCGCTGGGTCTGTCTGCACCGGAGGGGCTGCAAAGCTGTGCTCTATACTATAGACAATGCCGTTGTGTTCTCCAAAAACAGTCACAACCACTGAATCATATGAATCGATTAAATACAGTTGTTAGTGTAGCCGATGAAATAGGCATTTTAGTTTTCTTTACAATTCACCGCAGTTGAAATTATGCGTTAGTGTTGAATACCCATGTATAAACGAACGTATGATAAGATTATTAGAGACAATTGAATTAAAATTATGAAAAGTTCTTCTTTATTTTATAAAAGAGTAAAGAAGATTTCATGTTTTGATTTCAGGTCTTTACTACTCAACCGATCATTTTAAAATTTTGTATAACCGTTGTCAGGGCAATGAAAAAGGTAAAAACAGAAAAAAAATACAGTTCCTGTATGAAATAGGAGCGCTAACTCGGGCAATATTTGTTTTACATTAATTTAATACATAATATTACGTAAGCTTTTTCTATTTTCAGTTCAAACCGTCTTCACTTTTCGTGAATAAATGAACCGTATTTTCACGTGTAAAGTAAATGTAAGAAAATACGCGGGATCAAGGCGGCATGCAAACGTGTCTGGCTGGCCTCAGCTTTCGCTACTAGGTTTTCTTTACTGGACTTTTATTAATAGTTTACTTATGTTTCTCTTTATAGGACATATGAGATGACGCCAAAGTTTAGTTTATTTATTATATTTCAATTATATAAACAAAAAAATTCAGTCCAATTTGGAGTCTCATTAAGGGGTAAAATTCAAATTCAAATATTTATTTCTCAAGATTGACAATCACTTGTTCTTATTGACGTCAAATAAAGCATGGCTCTACCACCAGTTCGGAAAAAACCTTCGCGAAGAAGAACTGGCAAGAAACTTCACGAGTATATTTTTTTCAAAATCAATTTACAGTGTCTCTTTATATTCTTACCTGCATCTGTTAGCTCGGCGAGTCTCCCTCCCCCCAAGTATCCAAACGACGAACACTCTCAAACGGTACCCGTTCACGAGATAACGCGGGATCCAGCCTTCGCCATCCTCTACCATATTAGAGGGAAGTGAGCGACCCGTACCACAGCTTATCTACACCAATGTAAATATAATTTTTTACAGAGATGTACGAATACTATAAAAAGATCTTAGTACTGCACTTATAAGAACTGTCCATCTGTCATCATCGTCAATAATACGCTAGACAACACAATCCTCAAAATAAGGTTAGATCATGTTTATAACACAAAGTTGAAAGTCGGGGGATGTAGCAGATAATCAGACCTATCAATAATAAATGAAAATTAGTAAAAGAACCTGGGAAGTTTCACTACGTGTCTCTTTGTAGTTGTAGTCTTTGGGTGCAGTTTTCTGGTTGGAGTTGGTAACAATAAATATGCAATTCATTTGCGATATTTTGCATTATAAATCGCTAATAATTTTTGTGACCAATTCTACATCTTATAAGTATTTTAAAAAGATGGTAAAAATGTCGTTTCGAACTTTTATCCGCTTTAACTGCACTCATTGCTGATTTTCTAAGCTATTGTCCTATGTTATTGTTTTAAATTTAGTTTATGAGTCAATTTGTGCGAGGTGTTCGTTCATAAATAAATATGTTTTCTGATTTATAGCTTAGTGACTACTAAATCAAGCTTAATGTTTATTATCTAATAACGTTTCTTACATGTCATTTACATTTCATTTATAAGTATTTGAAATCACTAAGTCATTATTTGATAATGCGATTGTCTAAGGTAGACTTGTGAATGTAAGGTTAATTTTTATTTAGGTTAACTTGGTATTAAGGTTGACCTGGGTTATATACTAAATCTAACTGGAGGTAACATATTTCTGTAGGTCTCTGTCAGTCCAATAAAAATTGACAGACAGAGAGAGAGAGAGACATTTTAACTGATCAACCGTATAATTTCTAAAGCTCGGGTCTGCGTAAATAGACCTAAGTATTAAGTTAAAATGTTCTTTCTAATGTCAAATCAGACTTACAGTAACAAGGTAAATCCGGTTGTTTCTCAATGTCCTTTCCTTTCCAAAAGAATTACCTTCCTTATAAATTATATGAAAATTGGAAATGACTGAATTTAAGCTTATAAGTTAAGTACCCAAGGTCCGATATATTGCGAAACTCTTATCTGTATAAATAAATATGTTTTTGTAATAAGTACGGAAAACGTATTTATATTTTGGTATGTTTAGCAATATACAATCGGGTTAAGAAACCTAGTAGTATCGAACATACCATGAAACGCATTTCACAAAACTAATTCTAGAATAAGTTATTATTGAGTCCGATTATGACTTAACTAAAATTATCTCACTAAGAACTTGTGTGTGTTTTTATTAAATTTTTTATACGTTTACAGAACCGAAGTTTGGTTTGTCTCAGCGCGGGAACCTGGTGGTGCAGATAGGCGAGTGGCGCTTCAACAAGCACGCCAGCTGGGGCTCCAGGACGCGCTGGGTGTGTGTGAAGAGGAAGTACGGCTGCAGCGCGAGCATCACCACGAGCAATAATGTCATCGTTAAGACTCTCGGCAAACATAACCATTAGAACTTATTTTAAGCGCAAACAATTTTATTGAACTGAATTACATTATGGGCCGATTGTTTGATGCTCAGATAACTTTTATCAGTAGAATAATTTTAGGAACTTGACATGACCTCTATAGAAATATATACTCGTAAGATAAGATTTGTGTTCTATACTAGACGATTAAACTTGAAATTGGAAATATGTAGTTTCGAAACTCATAATAGTTTACCAACTTCCTTACACTTGTAGCTTAGATGCACTAGAGTGGACGGAAAGTGTTCGGTACAAGCGAATATACGAGCCCCAATGCAAAAAAGTTCGTCTAGTGCCAAATATTACAAGTGTCTAATATGCGAAGTAAAATTTAGATACATAAATTTAACTCTATTAGTTCAATAAATACACAGTGGTTTTGAACACTTAATGAAGTTTATTTTCAATTTAAAACAGTAACAATATATTTTCCTACTGAAATAAAATATAATAAATTCTTGGGGAACCATCCACGCAATAAACTTCGTCCATCGCATTCAACGGCGCAAAATAGTTCGTCTACCGCTCAGTGGCCTCACCTTTAGCATCGATCACGGCCTTTATTCTTCGTGGCATCGTTGCTACCAATTCTTCACATTGCTGTGTAGTTATTGTTCCATACAGATTTAATGATCTATAGTTAGATGTATAGTTCCAGATAGATTTAATTTTTTCCTTTTTATTGCGTTTAGACCTTGCAGGGTACTTGCGCAGCATTTTCTTCATTTGCCACCATAGGGTCAATCGGTGACAAATCTGGACTACTTGACGGCCACTCCATTGTAGGGATCCAAGCCTTGGTTGTCCCCGCATTGTTCAAATGATTATTTCTCAATATTGACAATTACTAGTTCTTGTTGACGTCTAATAAAACATTACAACAACCAGTTCGGAAAAACCTTCATGAACTTGCAAGAAACTTCACGGGTATATTTTTTTCAAAAGAAATGAACAGTATCTCTTTATGTCTTTACAAAATTATTCTTATCTGCATCTGTTAGCTCGGCACGTCTCCCGCCCCACAAGTAACCAAACGACGATCACCCTCAAACCGCACCCGTTCACGATTTAACGATCCTATTGATTTAACGGGATCCAGCCATCGCCCTCCTCAACCATATTAGAGAGAAGTGAGCGACCCGTCACCCGACGCTACCATAAAAAGACGTAAGAAGATTTGTTATTGTACATTGTACAATAAGTGCAAATGTTTGGAGAAGCTGTACCTGTTATAGCTGCAGTGAATCCTAGACAGTTCTGGAAACCGATCTACCAAGTTAGTGTTAAGGCTAAGTCAATAATTCTGACGCCCACAAACATGTATGCACAACCTTCAGAACATAAATTATTTGTTTTGACGCCCACGGCCAAGTTATGCGAAACGCGTTGAAGTGGCTATTTACATATTGCTTTACCACTGATCGTCACCTCAAAAGTCCTCAAAAGTTTCATGGTGTTTAGCGAATTTCAGCCTTTTCTGTTTTTGGAGAGGCTTGAGTTAAGGTTTCTCGTTCGTAGTATAAAATCTATAGCCCAATGGTTCTAGGACCCTCTTGCAGGTATCGACAAATGCATCTTTGTGAATTATCTCTCTCCATTTCAAGTTAAGTTCTCGCGGGCATGACGATTCTTTTCAATGATTTTTCTTAAAACTCGATTTTCAGCTTCGCTTGTGATTCGTGGCCGACTTCTGATGTTTCTTCAAACATTCGACCGTGCATTTTTCCTTTGATGTTTGTTGATGGTCTGAACTGTCGACCTTGTTAGAGATGTCCTTGACTATTTGGTAAGCAGATTTGACATTATTGTGGCTACGAATATTTATTTTTCGTACTTTGTCGGCGATAGGCTTCGCGTGAGCCATTTTGTCTGAAAATAATGTTTTCAACAAAATGAAAAAAATGTGTGGAAGTGATAGTAACGCATCGTCGGACAGATTATTTTTATTTTCAAATCGAATTTTACAATTTTTTTTTAAAATTAGAACAGGACAATTAGGAATTTAAGGATTATAAGGAACTGAGACATGGTCAAACTCTTCTGCATCGATTAAGAACTAGACGAACTATTTTGAGTTAGTCGTAGCAAATTAAAGTGCCCATAAATACATATTTTAGTAAAAGAAGTTTTTCTTTAAAAGTGCCTGATTAACAACAATAAGATGGAAAATTTTACCCCATACTATATTTTTTAAAGGTCTGCTTTATGAAAATGTAGTTAAGTTGAAAACAGGCAACCTTTGCAATATGTTATTATGTCTAAACGAACCATTTTGCATTGGGACTCGTATAAAGGTGAATTTTACAGAAAAAAGCCGTTTATGTCACTCTGTTTTTGGCGATCAAAATTAATAAACAATCATACTTGTTCAGAAACTGTTAAAAACGTCATTTTTTGAACGGTTTTAGATTTATAATAAATGCACGGTATTCACTAATCAGTTATTTACGTGTTTTTAAAATTATCAAATCATGACTTCTCCTTGTTTTTTATAACTCCGTTTTATCATTTTAGAGACAACGATGGGCAAAATGACTAAGTCAAGTATGTTTTTAGCCACTCTCAGAATCAAAGAGTAGACTTGTAGGTATTGGTAAAGCGCAACAGCCAGAAATTATATAAAAATATATTGCTAAATAATTGTCATATATATTGACTGAAACATGGTTAGATATCAGCGATAACTCTATAGTATTATTTGACAACAGGTACACTGTTTACTATAGAACTACTGTTTACTAAACAACTGATTTTTATAGAAACATCATGGTATAGGTGATTTAACAGTGGTCAAATTGCTCATTCAAGGGATGACTGAGAGATTTTAATCGAATACCCTCAGAGATTGGATTAGAGTGAAAACATATAAAACTGTAATCAATCTGTGCGCCATGTATTTACCATCCTCGCTTCTTTGCTCATTTGACAGCCTTTTCGAGTAGATGTGAATATGGAGTCCAAACTTATCCTCAACATCATAATTTAATTTTTGGGTGATTTTAATTTAGCGGATTTAAGATGGTCTGTAGGAACTTAGCAACTAAGCATTACGGTTTCCTCCAAAATTTATTCGACCATGTTACTCTCTAGACTTTACAGGTTACATCAAGACAATTTACTGAATAATAATAATAACATTTTAGATTTAGCACTGGTAGGCACTGATGATCTTGTAACAGTAAAATTTGTCGACAAAATTTCATCCATCTTTTGATATTACTTTACGTACTATACAACATAAACAATCTAATATAGATCTAATAATCTAGAAATCTAATATAAACAATGTAAAGCACCTATTTCGCAATACAATTGTTGAAAAGGCTAAAGTTTCCTTACATTCCCCTTTGAAACTGCACCATTATTTATAGGATTATTTTGATTGTATATGGCCTTTTAAACTAGCCATTGGTTTTGATCAATTATATTATGGTAAACACCATAATATAATTGTACAAAAATATCACCAATCATCAATAAAAGTAGTGATTGCTATATTTGCCGATTTAAAGTTTTCGTTTTAAATGGTTAATAAACAAAGCAGTGAGTTTTTCTTTAAATGTGTTATTATCAACTTTGAGTATACGCTGGGTTTTGTCGCAAGTTTCTGTAGGTAGGTAATCAGTTTAAGTGCTTTTTTATTTAACTTTTGTAATAATAAAAAGAAAATATTCGAGGTAATACCACAATGTTTCACAATGCTTCTGCTGTTTCATTGTTATCCCAATATATAATGTTACTGGCTATAATATAACTACTTGCTTTGTGTAACGTTAGATATATTTTTATTTCAGTCAAGGAAATAATCATGATACCATCATGCAGAGGAAAAAAACATCTTCTCATGATACGTGGTTTTACTTACTCTCAGATCAACTACTCCAGCCACTGGGTTTGTTCCTCCGCGCGCTCCCTCTCCTGTCGCGCGAAGATTAAGAAGAATCCCGACGGCTCATTCAATATGCAAAAAGCATCTCATAGCCACATGCCGCCAAAATACATCATGACCAAGGGCCGTTATATAAAGGTTTGAATAAAATTTGAAAGGATGAAAAAATTGTAAAAAACAATCGTGTAATGAGAATATTTTTTAACATGTTATGTAGTGAATCTCACAAGCGAATATTAAAGGTTACGATATAAAATTTTTTTTGACGAGAGATGAATTTTTCACTTTTTATTCAAAATTTTTTTTTAAATTATGTAAATAAATTGATCCTTCAACTTCTCTTACACCTCGCTTTGTTTGAATCAATTATTTCAAACAAGGTCCACCTCTGGTAACTACATAATAGGATACAACCCCTTAACAGGGTAGAAAGTTTTTTCATTTTTATCCTAGACGTCACAAAGCACGCGATCCGGTATCCGTGCCCACAGTAATCATCAATATTTTATTTATTTCATATATATTTTTGAAATTTGCACGAATTTGAAAATGAAGGCTGGCTTATGGCGTACAGGGCAACTTTTAGGTAGCACAAGAAGTGTTTCGGTTCGGTACGCTCATGCGCCTACAAAAGACCGAACAACGGGCAACCATTCTTGGACTTGACGTGAGCCTCGCCGGGTGTACCTAAACAACACTTTCGTTGCCATAGAAACATAAGAAAATGGGGTAGACGAGTGAACAGAGTCTTCCCTAATAATCCTCGGTCGTGCCAACAGAGATTAACTTTACAGATAAGAGAAGGAGGTAGGGGGATTATCGACATAAAAAATTTTGCACAATAACCAGATTTCCACTCTCCGCGCTTACTTTTATCAAAAAAGTGAAACATCACCAATACACATAACAATAGAGTTTAACGACACCTTTAAACTTGCAGAATACAGCAGCACAGAATAGTTATTTTCCGATTCTTTGTCGAGTTACGATTACTCTTAGGATCAAAAGCGAATTCATTACTAACCATCTCATATTTGTGTTGCCTATTATTATATATTAATTAACATTGGTTCCCTTCATAACGTCAACAAAGTTGTAAAAAAATTACTTGTTATCTTCTGATTCGTTACTAAAGATATATCAAGAATATGTCATGAGTGGCCTGGTCAAATTTGCTTGATAATATATCTAATATTTATAGTGAAATGTTGAATGTCTTAAATAAGTAAAAAAAAACATTAGGTATGTTCCTCGAAGGAAATGTGAATTATGAACCTATGAATAATGACCGAAACATTATTCTTAAGACAATTTTTTTTGCAATAATGGGCCGAAGTTAAATGGATATCATAGTGTGATCGCCAACCTGACTTCCGAAATTGGTTATCAAGGAAGTATCCCCCAAGCATAACACGTAACCACGCTCTAGTGCCCAGTCCATAACTGGGATTGGTTAATATTCCTAGTTAACAATAATAAAAATTTTTTTACTTGTGTCAAGTGTAAAAAAGTGAAATGTAATAATTCATTGTTAATACAACTCATAATTTTTGGAATATTAATAATTAACGATACATATATTTTTTATCAACAGTGCAATGGGTTCTGAATTCAATGGGAAAAAAGCTGGGCATTTTCCAAGGGTACACATTCTATCTGAATAATAGAGCCTCAACGTATCGCAAGACGCAGTTCTGGCGCTGCACGTCTGGCGGCACGTGCAGGGCGAACTTCATCATGGACACGGCTACAGAACGGGTCATCAAGCACAATGACGGACACTCACACGCACCGCCGATGTACTGTATACGAAACGGATTGTACATGAAATTATAAAAAGGTTAAAAATGGTAAAATATAAATAACAAAGTATTGACTGATGTTTTATCAATGCCCATTCTTATCCCATGGAATCGAAAGGAATAGGGACAGATAATCAAGAGTATGAAATGAGAGTGAAATTTACTGACGGGAACGAGAGTTTCTCGAAGTCGTGGGCAATATCTTTGTATGTAATACTTTACAGTAAAATATTTTCATTGTGGACATTGTCCGCCCTGCTGAGCTGGAGAACATTTACAACCTGTGTTTTTGCATATTTATCCAGCATCATGAAGATGTTACGACAATTCATTTTTTATGAGTTTACCTTTTCATGTTCTTTCCGTATTCTGTCTTGTTGTGAAACTGTGTTTACAATTATGGGACTGCTCAGGCAAGACTCTAATTGATTTCGTTTTGCAGAAAAAATACACAAAAAGAAGCGCCAAGCGCTATACTGATGCCCAGGTGACTAAAGCTCTTTCATCAGTCCGACAAGGTATGAGCATTTACAAAGCCTCAAAACTATATAAAGTGCCAGAGACTACGATACGGAATAAAAGGGATGGGCTTTATGAAAATGAAAAGTGTGGTGAGCAGCCAGTACTTAATTTAAACGAAGAGAAAGAAGTAGTCGATTGGATTCATTACCTCGACAGGTGTGGGTTTTTAGTAACTAAAGAACAATTACTACACACTGTCTCTAAGTTAGTTAAAAACCTGAATGCCCCAACCCGTTTAAGGATGGAGTTCCTGGAAAAATATGGTTTATAAATTTTATGCAACGGCATCCGGTAGTGTCAGAACTGGTTGTGCAAAATCTCCCAACAAGCAGCAACCAAGTCACGGAAGAAGAACTTCGGGCATGGTTCGATCGCGCTCGCACATATTTTGAGGAAAATGACTTGCTAGAAGTTTTTAATAACCCAAAGCGTATATTCAACTATGATGAAACTGGATTTTTTCTTCGTGTTAAAGGGAAGCAAGTTTTGGTGAAAAAGGATTACAAACGAGCATGCAATCGCGTTAAAAATGTCGACAAAGAATGGATAACCGTATTAGTCAATGCTTCAGCAAATGGAAGTGTAGCTCCACCAATGGTGGTTTTCCCTTGCAAAAGATTACCAAGTAACGTAAAGTCCACAGTCCCTTCTTGGTGGGGACTTGGCAACACTGAAACGGGCTGGATAGATATGGAGTCATTCTATGAATATGTAGTGAATGTGTTTTATCCATGGCTTATACGACAGAAAATAGCATTGCCCGTTGTTTTCTTTTTAGATGGCCATACTTCTCAGATATCTCTGGCTTTAACCACTTTTTGCAATGAAAAAGGAATCGTTCTAGTTGCTTTGCTTCCGAATTCAATGCACGTTTTGCATCCTCTTGATGTAACAATTTTTAGAACAATCAAAGAAGTTTGGAGGGATATTTTGCATGAATTTAAAATCAAACATAATTATGCGAAGCTTCAACTAATCGACTTTTCTGCAGAATTGCAAAAATGCTTTGATAGAAGCCTCCAACCAGAAACAATAAAAAGTGGGTTCAAATACTGCGGCCTTTACCCTTTTTAACAGCAATATTTTGACTACCACAGACTTGAGAAAAAAGAAAATAAGCACCAAGACTAGAGATAGTGTGTTTAATAATAAATCCCACTGGTTTATTAAACCTACTTACGAAAATGTATTTTTATTCTTGAAGAGTCTTACACCATCAAAAAGCCATGAAGATCACTTACACCATCACTTACTAAAGTAAAAATTCCTAGATTTGAAATACTTCTGTTACATTTATTAATTTTATTTTCTTTATTAGGATTAACAACAGAAAATTAACTATAAAAAAATTACGGTACATGATTTATCCAGGCTAATATAAGGATATTCTAGCATGAATCAAGCAGGATTCGTAAGACAACGCTGACGCAAACGGAGTGTCAGTGTGTAATGAGAATGAATGTGCGGTGTATGCTCAGGTATATCATTGTTCAGTATTTGAATTTAATAATAAACTTGTAATTATAACAATATAAAAAATTTTTAATTTTGTTCTATTTTGATCCACCTAGACCTCTGGTTGAACTCCTGTTTGTTCTAATCTAACTTCGTTATAACTTTACATAATGAAAATCGCTAATGCTACACTACCACGGAACATACCGTTATCCAATGAAGAAAAAGTACACCGTTCCTCAAAAAAGTGCCATATTACTGCTCCCTCAGGGGAGATTTGAAGTATAGAACTGAGTGTCAGGTTACATTGAGAAAGAGTCTCATATTGCTTGGAACATCAGCTCTTCTTTGTATTTTCTCTATGCTAATGGTTTATTTGTTTGACTAAACTACTTTTGATTACAGTTTCAGGCAAATTAACTGAAAACCAACCATTATTAGAAGGAGAATTTGCTTTCACGACGTCACAGCGTGGAGAGCTGGCTCTGCTTTGTTCAGGACATCGGTACACCAAGCATCGCATGTCGAAACAAGGCGTCATTACGTGGCGATGCGCGAACAGATTGTGTCCGGGTACTGTACAGACCGGGAATGATATGGTGCTTAAATTTTCTGCCCATCGTTGTGAGAGTCGTAGTTGTAGTATTAGTGAATAGGTGCTCCAAAGTTTCTTCTACTTTTTAGGTATACTTCTTGTTACATTTACAACAAGAAATATACCAGATTTATTAGGTAATGAGCACGTTTATAACGAGTGAAAAATAACACAGGTCAATAACGCATCATGATTTCATAAAAAATCGAAAAGAATAAATAGTCTTCGAACTTTTTATTTTACATATTATGTTCTTATACTCCCCCCTCCTCAAGTTTCTATATTTGTAATGTCCTTTGAGGTCATACATGTGTATTCGTACTTTTATTATTATTTTTTTCCAGTGAAATTGTGCAAAAATACAAAGGGCAGAGATGTACTCGTTATAGATGGATATGGCTTTGGCGTTCACCAGCGTTTCCCCACTACAATTAACTGGAGATGTTTTAAAAATACGACATGTCGTGCGCGCGTCGTGACAGATTTACATTCTACTCTCTTAGTCAAATCTGCTTTAATTCACACACACAAACCATCTAAGTTTACCATCAGAGATGGAAATTTTATACCACTTTAATACAAATTGTATAATATGCATGCATTTTCATTGATGCTCTAAATGTTGAGATTTTAATTGACTTAAAAAAAGGCGTCATCAATGTATATTTAAATGTTTGAGGATTTTTTTTGATATCATCACGGCACATTAGTGATTCCACTGCAGGGATGTCAGCCTCACTCAGCTATATTCCACAACCCTTGCCTACTGCGGGTTGGCAGACTTTGAACATGGGTTTTCTCGCCGTCAGAGCAGTTAGCTTTTATATATTAAAGCGAGTTAGGAAATTATTTTTGACTCATTGTCCCGGCGAGGGTAGTAAATATTTCAGTATTAAATCTAGCGTATGTTACTTGTGAATAACATCCTTGTAAGAATTTTTGAGATTATTCATGTAGTTTCAGAGTTTTAACGATTGCAAATAAACAATATACGACTAAATATACGAATAAATATACGACTTGATTAAAGTTGTTATTACAGTTTGAATGATATTTGAGAAAATTAATGAGAGTAAAATATATTAATTATAAACAAAAAATTCAAGGTTCTGTCAGATCGAGAACGAAACCAAAACTATTTTTTTTTTAATTTGAACTAAACTGAGGCTAAATTAGTCTGGTTCAGGAAAAAACTATTTAGAGATAGCATCGCCAAAATACTCTGATTCACGAAGTCAAGGGGGGATTGTCAGTTTCGTTTCATAATAATAATACTCGTCATAATAAATATCACCAACTATATATATATATAAATATATATATATAAACAACCATGACCCGTGCCGACCTCAAACCTGGGACCTCCGGCGTTATGGCAGGGCTTCTACCATTGCTTCATTTCTTTTTATTTGAAACCATAATTTTGCCCTCGGTGGTATATTATATTTATATTACGTTGAAAGTATTGAAGTGCTTTGGATTGTAAATGAGCGCAACCACGTATTCACAAACATCAAGGCCTGAAAAAATGTTTGAGACTTTGTTCCGTCATCAGGTGGATGTACAACTTTAAGGATTACAAATGTACTTTCAGAGGAACAAATAACCAGCATCTAGAACAGTCCACATCATGAATTACTCGACGATGTCATGAAATGGGCGCGTTTCATTCTGACCAATAATATTTGACCTCGCCACATCGCTGAATTGTAAACATTTCACGATTTCGTTATCCTTGATTGACCATTTAATGAAAATAGAGTGGCGTACTACTTGGTTGGGGTTAAATATTCTGCGATTCGAGTGAACCAAGCGAACAAAATGTGAGCGTTGTGGCAGAGCCCATTTTTCACCATTGGTGGCGTAGAAATATAGGTTCTGTAAGTTTAGTTAGTTATGTACTAGAAACGACTCTTGGGTTATCATCTCAGGTCTTGTTTTAATGCCTAAAAATATTAGGTAATAAAAATAAAATGTAGGACATCGCACTAATCTTATTAATTTATCACAGTCCAGACAATACCCTGCTTTTGTATTTCACTGCACTACCATCAATAAGAAGGTCAGGCAAAAGAAGACTATTCTTCAGCAAGTCAGCTGCAATAAAAGTTTGATATTTAGGCGTAATTAATGAATCGATTAAATACCACATATAAATACAGAGATTAGTACCCAATGTTTCTACTCCAGCTTTTTATTTCAAATAATTTATACCTTAACATTTCAGACTGCGAAATACCTTTTTACGTCACTTCACGGAAAGGCAAAAGGCTCATACAAATGGGTGAATACACGTTCAACGTTCACAGCTCCGCCGGAGTGAAAACTAGATGGCAGTGTTCTACAAGTAGACTGTGCAGAGCTACCTTGAAATCAGTTTATGATGAAATAATCGTTGTAAATAAAAAACATAATCATTAAATGTTACTAAGTGTTTATTAGAGTGGAGATATTGAGTTTAATTTGAATTAAGTTTAGGTTTAATTTTGAACTGTTGCAAAAAGAGTATTATTTGGATTTGCAGAAATGATGAAACCTGTTTCTCAATGATACCGAATTCCTATAATAGTTCAATCATATAGTCTTCTGTCATAAGTAACAGGTAAGTTCTGAGCCTCATTAAACAAATATGAAAAAAATATATAAATACGCACCTAGAGGATTGTTTTTGTATAAGTTCAATAAAGCTGTGCTAATAAAATCATCCGTCTGAGAACTCCAGGAGATTCCTGGGTGAGTTTCGGGTATACGATGCGATGAAGCGTGAATTTTGAAGCTGAAACTAAAACCTTAATTCAAATTCGAAATTAATAAATGACGGCCGTACCAGTCCAGGACGAAAATCTGATCGATAAAATTGTTTTTTAGTTTCAGTTCAACGTCTAACAAACGTTAGAGGAAAGGATGTATTGGTTATCAACGGGTACAGTTTCTGCATAGATAAACGGAATAAGACGACAGTAAGCTGGCAGTGCACCAATGGCAGTTGTCACGCGCGAGTCACAACTAATTTGGAAATTGAATTTATTATTAGATCACAATTAAAACATTATCATGTCCCACCGAAATTTATAATAAAAAACAATATGTTCATCAAACTCAGTAATTAAACCATATATAGAAATTAGATAACATTCTTTCAAACGCATTTTTTCAACATTCAATTATTCAAGCAATATCCTTAAACTGAGTATTAACGCATCCCCTTGTGAATAATGATTATTTGCATGTATACCTTTTTGGTGACCATCCTAGACTTCAAAAAGCAAACATGTACTCCTAGAGATGTGAGGGAGGACAGATTTTGTAGAGCAATAGTTGTGACGTCATCAGACAACACCGAGATCTTTTGAGCCAGGGTACCTCAACTCAATGTGCGACCTTACTTTTTTTATCAATAATGTTTTTTTTTTAATGTAAGTAATATGTTTGAATCAATCTTATATGATTTTTATCGTAAGGGTTTGCTATTATGACGAAAATCACAGATTTAAGGTTATAAATTGGAATATGGACAGTCATAATTTTTTTCAAAAAAAGGCTAAGATATAAAGTCAAATATTATTGGCCAGAATGAAACGCGCCCATTTCATGACATCGTCGAGTAATTCATGAGCATAAATAGTTCCAGCTAATTAGAACCCAACGATCCAATTTGCAAATTTATCTTTCTCTTAGACCTTTTTCAAAACGATGTGACTTTGTATTGTCTGGCCATTAAATTTGCGCTAGAGTTTCGCTTAGACTCGGTTGTGCCATGACTTGGTGTTCATTGTCAGGAGTGACCTCTTGCTTCTTAGTGTGTTAAAGCCAAGCTGAGCAGCAGTCAGGCTTATACGGCCATGGTCTCCTTCTGTGACATAGTGATATACCGAGAAGATGACGCCTCTTCGGCATCGATCCATTGCAGGCGCATAGGAGAAAGAAGGAGAATGTATTTTTATTAAACAAATTATGTTCCAATACTTTTTTCTAAAAGTTGGAATGGTCGAGATACTGAAGAAAATAGTTTTCACTTTAAAATCAAGATGGCGGCTAACGCACCGATCGACTTCGCGATTTAGAATTAACATTCCCAATGACCCTTCCTATATGCTTGTGTAATAAAATTATGTTACACCATAGAACCATAGAATTATTCCAAGGTTAAGCCATTTCTTGACACCCCGACTAAACTTGTTACTGTTTACAGTTTACACATCTTGTAAAGAGTTCTATGTTACCTCTCCGATCTTAGATTCAAGACAGCCTTAATAAAGGACACGTACTATTCTCGTTTCATTATTTTTAATAAATTTTTGTAAATAATGGTCTGGAAAAACACACACTGGCAATTTATTAAATACTTGGTGAACGCATATCGGAGTAATCTAAATTTAAATGAGTGTCATGTGCTTTTGCACCGCCTTTCAGAACTTTCAAGGCGGGTGGTTTTAAAATTGAATTTTTGCTACCAATGTCTTCATTGCATTTGATATGAGTATCACATATGCAACAAATTCATGTAGATGACGTTAAGATTTTCCTCAGATGCATTTTTTGTTCGTGGTAGAGGAGGTGCGATAGCCTTAAGAGTGGGCGGTCATAGATTTAACAAATATTTATCACAAATGCAAACGGAACGAAGGAACGAGAGTTCGATGGATCTGTGTAAAATCGAGACATCTTCGATGTAAAGCATTTGTTGTTACCGTAAATGATGAGATCTGTGAGATGCACAATGTTCACGAACACGACTAAGTTTATTCGGCAGTTTAATGATAGCTTCTCACTGTAAAATGTTTAGACCTTGCAGTTAAAATAGACAATAGTATATCGATGTCAAAAATGTTTAAAAAAAATTGTATTCCTATTTCGTTTCCGCACGCAATGCAGTAACAAAACAGGAATCCACATTCTTTATATGAGTATGTGTTATACTGTCTGAATTTAAGAGGAAACAAACCTAAATAACTGGCATGTGGTTTCAAACTGGTTTATTATTAGTCTTGTATAGTTACCGTTTAGGACGAGATGATGCTAAATATATATATTTTAGTTTTCTCATTAGCTTTTTTTAAATAAGCTTTTTTACACTATAACGGTAACATTATAAGCGTTAACACTATAAGCGTTATAACGTGTTCACTACACTTTCCATAACAGTTCGAGGAAAATACAAGTTTAGTGAGACGTGACGTATGAATTCTACTAACGCGATAAAGGCACACGTAGGGTGCTCACTTGGAACCCGAGAAGTGCCAAAAAACCACCATTGACTTGGTGCCGGTCGGACATGTAAAAATCTAGTCCAGCCATTTCTTATGGTGCGGAGGCGCAGCATTTCACTCACTCATATTGCTTGTTAACTGATTCTCCTACAATCTACGGTCGGCTAGTGGATTTTCTTTGGATTCCGCAATTTCAAAAATGAGCTATCCGGTGCTTCATTACCCGGTAAGTATACGTGGGACACTCAGAAAGTTTTGAAAAATAGACTAAAAATGTTCTATAGGTTAATTTTTAAAATGTTAAGTGAGTCATTTTTATAAATTTTAAAACTACAGCTTTTACTCACGCGTTATTGTCGGAAAGGTCCGACTTGTTTCGGACTCGTATGGAGTCCATCATCAGGGCCGAGTACAATAGCGTTATTGTCGGACCTTTCCAACAATAACGCGTGAGTAAAAGCTGTAGTTCTGTAGGTTATATCTTTTTAATTATCTTATGATCTCGTATATTATCTATTCAAAGAATTCTTCATGAGCAGAAACAAGAAGAAGACTTGGTGCCAAAGTTGTTGAAGCAAAAACTTCTGGCAAGCATTCGATAGTGTACCACTCTGCATTGATGTTATTTTGGTTTTACTGAGAGAATTGATACTAAATACCCTGGGAGAGGACAATAAACTGGCGATCAAAAGTTTTCCAGCGCTTCTCGATCGTTTCATTTTCATAGGCGTTGGTTCGTTTTAAAACAACCGTACCGTTGAGTGGCGCTTTGTTCCTTGATCATCTTCATACATCCAAGATTTATTATGTTGTCTTGTGCTGTGATCTGTTATGATATCGTAAACACTTTGAAAAAAACCTGCTTTGAATTTATCAATCATATCATGGCACCACTCCACGCGTGCTTGCTTCTGAGTATCAGTGAGGTTGTGGGCGACCCTGCGCAAAACAATCCTCCTTACACAAAGGGGGTTGTGTAGAATATCATGATACCCGATACAATCTTCAGATTGTACTGAGGCAGATGTGATTCTCGTATGTAATTCGCCGGTTTTGATGAATCGATTTGTTCACTAGCACGTTTTTTTCCGTTACAGCAGTCAAGGGCGACCACTTCTTTCTGTATCCTTCAAAAAGCAACCGCACTTAAATTTTATTATTAAACTCGTTATACCAACGGTACACAGTTGCTTTACCGTTGCACGAAAATTTTCTCGACGCTGATCCATTTTTCGATGACACACAATAGTTTCATAACAAATTTGGAACACATATGCTTTTTCTTTTAAATAAATGAGTTTTCAAAATAACTCACAGCGCGCCGGTGTTTGATACTTACATAAAAAGATTTTTTCGCAAAGCTTTCTGTGAGTGACCTGGATTCAGTGATTGCAAACTTCTTCAACACGTTTCCGAAATCATTTAGGGTTTCTATTGAAATAAATATTCATAAAAACTGGTTTTTAAGTTATTCCTGATTCTTTTCTCTTAGTTTTTAATCTATATGATTCCGTTTTGTACCTGGAGAGATTACTCTAAATGCGCAAAGTATAAAATACAAAACTTATGTTCTTTTATGGTGGCGTTTATATGCATAACTGTAATAATTACTATCAACTCTCGATATATATTTACAACATTTTACCTTGAAAATCAATAATTTATGATTTTTTTTTAGACACTATGACTCCGAAATACGTTATGTCAAGACAAGGCAACCAACTCATAAAAATAGGGGGCTATAAATTCGCAGTTCAGTCTCGTACAGGGATCAAAACGAGGTGGACCTGCTTGAACAAAAAAGGGTGTAGAGCCACTTTGTATACTATTGATGGCGAAATTGTTGTGATGAAGAATCACCATAATCATTGACATTGACTTCAGTTGACTTATATTTACACAGGTAAAAGGTAGTCATTTCATCGCTAACATGCTCATTTGGTTCATAAATTAGGCTATACATGTTTGTTTTTGATAAAATGCTATAAACAAACTTAAAACGTAATGTTTTATGCTTATCGTCAAATATTGTTTGTATTACATTTATTCTGATATCGAACACCGGACAGCCATCAACAACAGTCATCGGGTGAAAAAAATTAATCTAAACGCCGCCGCATCGATTTGTCAAAATGCAAACGTTCAAGTAATTCAAACTTGAATAAAGTACAACTGTACCGAACTGGATTTTTGTATTACTTTGTTATCATTATCTCTATTAGTTCTTGGACTAAGATTTCACTATTGTTCTTCTGTCCGATGAGTCATACCCAAAATAGGCTATTTCAAAAATTGATTCTGCAAAAACCTTCCTGTCCTTACTTTTTCCACCTTTTCTATTTGATGCACACAACGATAGCCACCGAGATATCAATGAAAAGTCTAAAAATACAAGACATACATATTTATTTATACACGTAATTAGTATTGCGTTTATAAGTAAATATGTATGTCTTGTACGTTGTTAAAATATTCGGGCTGGCATAAGGTCCGAGTGCTGCCGAGTACCAAAATGATGGGGGCGAAAGATTTAAAATTTATAATAAGTGTTTTGTTTTATGTTTCAATGTTTTAGTGACATGGTCGAAATCACCTGCTGGTAAAGAAGTCCTCCTTATCAACGACTACAGTTACTATTGTAAACAAAGATATAAGAAAAGTTCTACGTGGGTGTGTTCCTTTCACTCGAAAGGGTGCAGGGCTCGCGTTAAGCTTGACCAACACAGTAAAATAAGAAGCTCTTTAATACAACATATTCATGATGCTAGAAAATTTGTCATCAAAAATGGTTTATTTATTCGATTGTGAAGCATTAATACTTACAAACATAAGTATTTGACGGCCGACTAGCCCTACCTCGTACGCCGGAGGTCCCAGGTTCGAGTCCTGGCCGGGGAATCATTTGTGTTATGGACACAGATGTTTGTTCTCGGGTCATGGTTTTTTTATTTATGTATGTAAGATTATTCTGGGTTTTGAGGGTATCCCCTCAGTTCGCTGTATGCACAACACCAGCTCTGCTTACTTTGGGGCCATACAGTTGGTGTGTTGCCAGACCAAGTAGGATAATTATAAGGATTAATTCTTATTACTAATGTATACTTGTAAAATAAATGTTATAAAAAGCATAGATGTTCAACTTGACTACTTTATCGCTATCCAGTACCTAAGGAACATAAAAGTCTGTGATGATTTTACCATCCATGGTTGTAGAGTCCGCTTAGACAAACGCCGGGTAGCAAAGATCTAGAAGAGTATGTAAACAGGAATACTTACAGCGCTTACCGTGCATATAAATTAGCCACTTCCAAATAAATAATGACTGATTATACAATTCAAACTATCAGAAAATCAAGCCAAGAAGAAATATTTAGTTTCTTAGTTAGGCACAAGATATTTCTCATATTTTGTTTAAATAGCCAATTTAGTCAGAATTTATAATACAGTAAGAAAATTGTTTGACATATTTCAGATTTATGACTCTACATTTTGATTTCAGCTGTCATCGTAACCAACGAACGTGGCAAGCCAGTCATGATTTATAGAGGATACACATTTTACGAGAAGATAAAAAATATATCAACTACTAGATGGGTGTGTACAAATAGCAACATTTGTCGGTCTAGCATTACTACGGACATTGAGGGACGCATTATACGCGAGTACAAAGAACACAGTCACGCTGCGCCTCGATACGTGATCAAAAATGGAGTTTTTATTAGACTTTAATTTGACTTTATATAACTTCGAGTATTTATTTTAACAAGCACAAAGGAAGAAAAGGTATTACAACCTATTCCAATTATATTTAAAAAAAAATGTAGTTTTAATTAAAAATAAAAGGTTTTAAAGAAGGTATTATTAAAAAAAATTAGTGATAAGGTTTTCAGACTATAGAGAAGTAATGTAGGTTAACAAACAAATAAATTTCAAAAGATTTGTATGGACTTTTAAACTCATAGCATAAAGAAAATTGAATTTTTGTCTCTTTTGAATTAAATAAATTTGAAATGATAAATTTTGTTTTGATTCGCTTACTAGTAAGCAGGCGTGATAAAAATGAAGTTTAATAAGTAAATGGCTTTTACATAACGAGCATGATTAGCTAAAATAAAGCAGAAAATGAGTTTACATTACGACGCTGCGCAAACGCGGACACTGTAGGGCAGGGCTTTCAATAACGTTAAAAAATTGGTAACATTATCTCTTACAAACAGAAGTATCGTTATTAAGGGAGGTAACAATACCAAAGGTAACGTTATAGGTAAAGTAACATTTTGAAAGGTACCGATACTTTTCAAAAATTTTACCGGTAAATTTAATAACGTTAGCTGTGATAGTATAAGTAACTTTATTGATATTATTTCTGTCTCTTTTACTATCTAATTTGACAGGCACCGCACCGTATCGTATAACAAGACACACTGGTATTACCCGAGCTAATCGCAAAATATCTATATAGTGTGAGATCTACTCTAAGGAATATAATGGTAAGTAGGTAATTTGATATTTTATTATTGGTTTTATAATTGAAAAATGTTGTGACAAATATGTAAATCCAGAGAAAAGCTCTGCAATGCGCTTCGAACATAAACGCCATCGCCCCTGCGACCCCCATATCTGAATGCTAAGTACGCCCATCCCGTGGGCACTAACCACCAAGTAGCTAGGCGTAAAGCTCGATCGTACGCTATCATCCCGACCTCACATACTCAGAGTTACCAAACTCGCCCGTCTGTACATGGCCCGCCTAAACAGTATGTTAGGCAGGCACTATAAAATGTCTCTTAGGAACAAGCTAACGCTTTTTAAGGTTTGCGTCAGACCAGTCATGACGTATGCCGCCCCCATCTTTGTCCATGCCAAACCCTCCTATTTGTGTAAGCTGCGGGTAGTCCAGAATCTCTTATGCCGCAGGGCCACAGGTGCTCCGAGGTACGTGCGTAATGCAGACCGGCACAGGGGTCTTCGACTTACCTACAGTACAACAACACCTTAGGACGCTCTCCACCGGTTTTTTCAAGCGATCCGAAGAGCATCCTAACACTTCACTTTGACGGCAACGTCGCCAGAACTTCGCTACTTATTATAATGATAATTTTTTAACATTATCAAAATAACGTTATTTACCGATATTTAAACCGTTAATTCGGGAACGTTATAAAGCCCTGCTGTAGAGTCCTATGTTGGACAAAACACACCAGCGAATATTTATTTTCTTATAATCAATATGAAATCGATCAGTCCTCATGCTTATAAACTTTTAAACATACTTATAAACATTGTGTGCCCTGTTGCTTCCACTTGGTCTTGCTTCAATGGTCTAGGTCATTGGAAACTAAAATAGGTCAGTTCAAGACACTAAAAACATAAACATTTCAAACATTAATACTGCGTGTTAGTTGCCGCCACTGGACACATCAACTTCGGTTCAAGTGATGGTGTGCTTTGTCAGCAACAAAAACCGCCCACGTTTGCGCAGTGCCTAAAACAAATTTAAAAAATTAATTAAGTGTAAACATCAGACCTGCTCGAGGCCGTGTATGTCGTTAACGACCTTTGAGCAGAATATTAAGTGTACAACAATTTTTTCTTTCAGCAATTATCTTGACGAGTCAGACAGGAAAGCCGATGCTGGTCCTAGATGGTTATAGCTTCGGTATAGAAAGACGACGCAAGAACACCGTCGCCTGGAGATGTACCAGAAACAACATTTGCAAATCGCGAATCACAACTGCCAAGAAGAAAACGATAATTATACACAAATGTATAAACCACAACCATCCCCGTACCTCATTTGTGATCAGTGATGGAGTTTTTTACAAAACCTAGGATACTAATGACGTTAATTTAGCTCCTTATTATCTTGACATGATATGGATTTATAGTTAATTATGCAGATATGGACCAATACATTTTTGTTGTGTACTTATTATCTCTATATTCTCTTGGCGTTTGTTGATCATTAATTATTTCGATCATGCTTTCATTACTTAAAATATGGAACAAAAATGGGTTAGTAGGTTTTCTTTACTTTTCATTCTTCATATTGAAGTAAAAGGCAATTTTTCTATAAAATAGCATACCAATATTGAAACTATTATTTGGTTAGATCTGTAGCAAGTGAAGCTAGTGGTGTGAGGCTTTGTATTTTGTAAATATTTAAACCATTTTAAATACTGATCTAACATTAATAGATGGAATTGATAATTTTACAAATAATCTGTCGAATCGGGATGCTTATATAAATTAAGATAATATATAAATGTGTCAATAAATTGTTATTTCTTTATAGATGGAGTTTTTGCTTACACCACGTCAAAGCGAGGAGAGCTGGTGCTGGTATTCTGTGGCCGCAAGTACCACAAGAAGCGTGTGAACAAGAACGGCTCCGTAGTGTGGCGGTGCCGGAACAGGGGCTGTTCGGCCGTCGTCATTATGGAAGAACAGCAAGTCACCAGAACTAGCAAACACAAGTGCCTACCGAAAAAATCACTTTATTTGTAAGTTGTACGGGTCAGGTCGCAACGAATTTGTTCGCCTTAAAGGCCCTTTTCTTAAAGTTTATGAATCTGTTATTTCATTAAAAAAAACGAACAACGCATGTGTGTGTTATTGACATTGCTAACATCAAGAAGTAAAATTTTATTTTATTGAAAAACCATTTCACTAAATTGACCCTAAAAGGTGAAAATTCGAATTATATATTAATTGTCAAAACCAGGCTCTGTTTTAATTCCTTGCATATGACTATTAATCTGATATAATATGAGTAGGTACAACCAAAAAACTTTACCAACCATAAGTTTAGATACAACAGTTTATTGGTGAGCTACCAGGTGGAGTAGGGGTAGAAAGTGAAATTACATATTAACTCGACATTAGCTATATATAATGGCGTAAAATAAATTTGTTTTGAAACATTTATAATTTTATTTCAATAATAGTTAGAGAAAGATTTGAGATTTGTTCAGAACCGGGATAGGGATCTGTAAATTATGAAAGGAGTAAAAAATAGGTAGCATACGTACGTATATGTTAGGTAACTTTGAATTGAGGTTTAACAAAGTAAAAAGATTTATAATTTTTTTGGAAACATTTTGACGTTTCAATATCGGGACTGCGTAAAACGAATCGCCAAAATGTTTTGTAGCAAATGCGAAGAAAAAAAATAATCTCTCAATGTCATAATTTTGTAAAATACCCGCCTTTCCGTATTGAAGTTGTTGGAGGTGTTTAGTGCTTGAAATCGTGATTAGAAATATAAAACTTACTGTAAACAGGTATGTTTTCGTGTTTTTCTGTAAAATGTAGTTTATATATTATCATTGTGAAATCGTTATCCGTTTTTGATGTTAAATATTGTGTGAAGTTGATAAAGTTTTGGGTACGTTCAAAATCGAAATTATTTGGATAATATTGAATGGTTCAGAGTTACCTGTATCCTAAAAATATTATGTTGCGTAACTTAAAATACGTGCATTATGTTCTCAAAACGATATTTTTTGCCACTAAATTGGTCTTCCTTGATTTATATGGGAAGACAAAGCGATCTATCACATTTATACGTCAGTGTAGATGTCATTTTCGTGGATTAGGTTTTCCTTAATAAAAAGACATCATAAACCATAAAATATTCCAATATGAAAGGTTTTTACAACCTATAAAAAAATATATTCAAAGTTACCCAAAACTCATGATAACTTTAAATTTTACTTTCGGGGAAAATTGCGGGTTTTCTATTGTTTTTTTCCGTAAATTCATCACGTTATAAAAATAAACCAATTCAATAGGACCATTGTTCAGTCAATAAAATAAAAGTGTAATAAATATAATCAGATATCAGATATCTCAAATACTCAAAAAAATATTCAAAGTTACCCAAATAGACTTTATGCATTCTAGTTAAATAAACATAGACATAATGGTGCAAAAAGGTGAAAGATTGCTGATTGTGCGCATAGATAACCTGCATCGGCTACGGCTATTTTGTAAGCACCTCTAAGTGCATATGCATTTAATTAATATGAATACCAAGTTACTTAGTATTATAACTTCTCATATTTTAATTTACGGAGTCAGATTAGTGTTCGAAAACTTCAATTTTGATATATTTTGAGAGTAAGTAGCATTTTAATATGCTTATCAATTTCTTTCGTTTGATATCCACTGCACAAACCATTAAATTTTGCGTATAAGAATAAGCCTTTTAGAGAGTGCCATATTGCTTTTAGTCTGACGTCTGTAATTAGCGGACATAAATGATGCTATTACCGGTCACACATTTTTAAAATCATCAGTTTGCTAAGTTGCTTATTTAGCAAATAAGAAGTTATTTTTTATCTGCTAAGATGGAAATGTTGAAATCATTCTTCCTCTTTGGTTCCACGTAGTCGGTAATAAATCTTTGAAAATAGAACTTAACCACCCTTTCCTTTTTGTAGTTATTTTGGCGTCAAACTTACGAGGAAAGCACGTCGCTGTTGTGTCGGGATACAGCTTCTGCGTCAACGTGCGGGGAGCGCACACAATAAACTGGCGCTGCACTATGGGCAGCCAATGTCGCGCCAGCATCGTCACGGACCTCCGGGGAGAGGCCCTACTGAAGCACAACCTGCACCATGCGCATGAACCGCCTAAGTTTGTTATACGAGATGGAATTTACATTAAATGTTGACTTTTTTCCCGTTAGAATTGAATACTAAGTTACTATAATAATAATGTATAATAAGTTCAAAGTTTAATTAAGCTTGATTGGAGTCATATATTTAATATCCTTTCTAATTTGCCACTGTGAAACTAATTGACTGACACCTCAATATTTTCTAAACATGTCCATCAAGGTACGACAGAACACTATTTAAGTGCATCTCGATGACAGAGCAACTATAGGACAAATTATTTTTGTGATAAAAAACATCTTCTCGTCACTGTCTCCATCTGTCATCCTCAAAGATATTATTTGAACACTTCCAGTAAGACGGTTGACACGATTATTGAATGCATGTGTAATATATTTAATATCCTGTTTAGTCAGTCACAGGCATTTTTTGGAACGCTACAACTACTACTTTACAACAAAAAAAAAATTTGGTGTGGTGTGATGTGAACGATTGATTGTGTAAAAATTTTATAACGTTTGTAATATATAATAAAGAACTCTTTGTTTCTATGTAGATGTCATATATTATAATAGTATTATATATATATTAACTCAGATATTCCATGACCCTTGCACTCCATCATTTAATTTAAAAGGTCTTGTAAATAATGTCCATAATTTTTTTAATTCATGATAATACGTTGTATGTTCAACTAGTATATGGGATTTTCAATGGCAAAATGCGCAATACTAGAAAATAGTATCATGCAACTACTATAGTGTAGTAGTCTCAAAAATCCCCGCTTACAAGCTACGGAAATGAAACTCTGTGTAACTAGGCTTGTCTTTAATTATCCAATAAACCATATATGTAAAACATTACGAAACTTCGCTTCGCAATTTAAAATATATCATACGCCATCTATTGGAGAATGGCTGAACTACACACTCAGAAGTTGGCTAGTTAGGGCCTTAACAACGGGCAAGATGAGGTTTCTGGATTTGATTGGCAGTTGGTGTACTGGGTGTATTTATTCAATTTATGAATGCAAAATAATGTCCTGGGACTAGACCATTACATCATTTTGTATAATATGTGTAAAGCAATTAAATGTGCCATTACATATCCCAGTTTTAATGATATTTTTGCAATAAAGTATACAATATGTGATATGTACCAAGTCAAGCGACCAAATTTTAAAGAAAGGCTATGCCAAAAAGCTTACTATAAAATCAAAGATTGACATTAAGACAAAGGTTGACAATAGGGCGTGGGATTAAAAACTCCACAGGGTATTTATTGCATACAATGTTCACAGCTTGGCTGCGGCATTTCCCCGCCTTCGATGACTCCGAAAAAGCTGACACCCCAGCCGATAGCTTAGCCCAACAATGTACACCGAGTACAGAAAGCACTCCCTCCACAAAGAAACTGTGAATAGCACAGTCGAAACTAAATGCAGCAACCCACCGACTGATACCCTCCAACCGGTAACGATGGAAGAGGCATACAATAATTAAAAACCTAAAACCGCGGAAAGCCCCAGGTCCAGTCGAAATACCAAACAGGGTTCTGAAAGCTCTCCCACTCGCAATCATACAACTGTTAGTAGTTATATTCAACAACTTACTAACAAACTGCTCCTTTCCGCAAACATGGAAGGAAACGATTTTCATCGGTATTAGGAAACCCGGAAAACTGGCTAATTTACCTACAAGCTACCGTCCTATTAGTCTGCTTAGCGCGATAGGCAAATTATACGAAAGGATCATTTTGAACAGGCTCCGAGAGGTCATCCACTCCAAGCACCTGTTACCGAACGAACAGTTCGGCTTTAGGTCCCGTCACTCCTGCGTCCAACAAGTGCCCCGCATCACGAAGCACATCTTGGAGCAAAGGAACGTTGGTCAAAAACCGATAGGCACAGGTGCGCTTATCTTTGACGTGGCGAAAGCCTTCGACAAGGTCTGGCACAACGGCTTGTTATTCAAGCTCTTCGAACTAGGCGTGCCAGACAGCCTCGTGCACATCATACGAGACTTTTACAGTGTCGAACCTTTCGGTACAGATTGGATGGTGCAATTCTCTAATCCCCGCCCTGTATTAGCCGGTGTCTCTCAAGGCTCGGTACTTTCTCCGACCTTGTTTTCACTATACACTAGTGACATGCCAAGGACGGAGAAAGTAGAACTCGCGCTCTTCGCAGACAACACCGCGCTATACACATCTGATAGGAATCTACGTAGGTTAACTAGAATACTCCAATCCGCAGTCAACGCATTAGGCGCTTGGTTTAGGAAGTGGAGAATAGAAGTCAACCCAGAAAAACGTGCAGCAGTGTACTTCTCTCTTTCAACCTGCTCTAGGACAACCTCTAGGAAACCCTCCAAAAGATTAGGTCAGATCTCTCAGTTTGGTACTCCGATCCATTGGGTTAAAAAAAAATCAAATATTTAGGAGTCACTTTTGATAGTGGACTTACATTCGCGGATCACATAAAACGAGTCCGGGACCGAGCCGCCTTTGTCATGGGTAGGCTGCACCCCCTAATTTGTAAGAAGTGTAAATTGTCGCTTAGAAATAAGCTTACACTTTACAAAACTTGCATCCGCCCCATCATGACATATGCCAGTGTGGTTTTCGCTCACGCCAGCAAGTCGAATATCAATCACTTGCAGGTTATTCAAAATAGGTTCTTACGCAAATGCGACGGGGCCCCGCCCTATGTCCGCAATTTTGATCTGCATAAAGATCTCGAGCTGCCCACTTTTGCCACGTTGATGAAGTTGGTGTCTAGACGCTACTTCGACAACGCTCCCCACCATCCCAACCCGCTGGTCAATAAGTCAGCTGACTACACAGCCAACCCAGACGCGCCGGTTCGTTACAGGCGTCCGCGTAATGTCTTAACAGATCCCGACGACGCTATTACAACAAGGAACGCCGGCATTCCAGTTAGAAATAGGGTAACACGGCATTCGAATCGCCTAACCCACCGGTGGGCCAGGCTAACGCAGCGAACGCATTCCTACTTCGTTTCTTGCTGTTCTTTTCAGTACATGACCCTTCCGAACCAGTGGTAGTTTCAATATACGACGTCCTAAGCCGAGGTCCATGCCCTCTCGGGTGGCCTTAGGCATATCGTATGTAGGAGTAGTTTAAGTTCCGGCTAAGCGCACTCAGCGCTAGGCCACAGCCGGTGAAATTTAAAAGGCAACTGGGGCCATAAACTGTCCATTTCGAAAAAAAAAAGCTGCGGCATTTCATCAGCGCGCCAATGAGCTGTCATGTGTGTGTTTCTTTCATGTCGTCGTAAAATCGTACGTACACCTTCTGCCCCAATTTTATAAAAGATTGCCGAGAGGATTTTTTGTGTCTGCTTTTTTCGCCCTCGGTCTACCCACAATACCTCTTAAAAGCCGAAGTAAAGTTGTATTTAAGCAATTTCGACGAAGATGAAGAAAAAGAAGAAAAATACTTTCACCGAGTGTCATTTTTTTGAAATAAAATATTTTGAACTTTAAAGTAAGCGTGGGTCGGCACCACCCGGTGAACATCAGCATGAAATAAATTGCATAAATAAAGAAAAAAATTGTTTTTAGGCAGAAGTAACAACTATTTTGTATCCACCTGTGAACTATAAATAGAAGAGTAATGTAAAGAACATTAGTAATAAAACATTTATTTAAGCTATAACTTGTCTTTATCTAAAATATAGCTTTATAACGCTTGTTTTGACTGGATGATCAGTTTTTTAGGCAAACGTATTTTTCAGCACTTATTTTGAGAAATGAACGTGACAAAGAACTAGTGCTATACGGAGGATATACTTATGGTATAAAAAGAAAAAATTTAAAGACAACTAAATGGATATGTACGAACCACAACATTTGCCCCTGTAACCTGACCACCGACGTCGACGGACACATACTGCACGTGAACGGAGAACACCGACACCCGGCTCCACAATATTTAATTAAAGATAATATTTTCATTAAAATGTAACTTGTGTTTTAATTCCACTCTCCACAATAATATTAAAATAAGAACATCTTGTTCTGACTTCCATAATTCAGAACATAGCAATAAATTTCAGTGTTTTCATTAGAAATTAGTTTAAAACTATATTTATCCGAATCCAAGTGTATCCTTTCAAACTAGAAGAATATCGTTCTTTTGCAAGGTCAGGGGTTCGAATCCTTGTAAGGTTTTGTGATCATGTTACTGTAGTCCAAGACTAGACCAAATAATTTGTAATAATTCCGTCCCAAACATTTTGTTTTTTAAATATTGTTAGCCGGCAAACGAGCACGCTACATGATGGTAACTGGCATCCGCACCCAGGGACATCATAAGCCGAAAGCGTTTTATTTGGTATCCAATTATTTGACAAAAAACAAATACTTCATAAATTTTCATTTGAAAAACAACGTTTGACAAAATTTTACTTGATAAATTTATCATTTTACAAACTATTGTTTAATAAACTACTCATTGGACAAAATATTTACTGGAAAAAATGTCACTATGCCAAAACGTTATTTCACTAATTGATTTTTTTTTAACTACCGCTTGCTCTCTGCCTGGTCACAGTACAGGTTCAATATGGGTTAGGTTAGGTTTGTATGTAGTTCCATACTGGGGAGCAGAGAGGCCCGGGCGGGCATGGTCTCCTTCTGCGAGGAGGTGATGTCGCAGAAGGAGGCGGTGGAGCGGTGTACGGAGGATGACGCCTCGGCAGCGCTGCTACGTCGAAGGTCTATCAAGTTACTCAAGCTGAGAAGAAATATTTACGTTATGAAGAAAGTCATGAAGATTTGCATTAGTTAGAAATATATAGGAGATGGAAAAAGATTAATTTATTTCTACTTAAAATAATATAATATTAAGGTATACAGTAGTATTAATAAGTATTTAAATTGATTTTTTTGATTGATAGAATTTTTCATTACAAAAACTAAGCAAGTATTATTAAATGACTATTAAAATTATATGTTAAATGTTATTAATTACAATAAATAAATGAATAAAACAAATTGTTAAAAAAATATTTCACCAAAAATCGCGGTAGACCTTGCATTACACTGATGTGTGACGGTTGTCTATTTCGACCTCTTTTTGTCAGTAAATTTTATTTTTTTGTCGTTCCCGACGTAATTTTAAACTACGAATTACGTAGTGTCGGAGAACGGCAATGTTTTGATTTGACAAGCCAGTCACGAAAAATTATTCCATCATAACAACTAGAATCTATTTATTTATTATTGTTTCCGAGTTTATTATTCAAAACTACATGTTTATCAATTTTTTATTATCTACAATCAAAGTTTTCATGAAATCAATAATTTATTTTTACGTACACGAGTGTGCGTAGCCAAAATTTTTGGTAAGGATTCTCATTCATTAAAATTTTATTTTGTTGTTACTTTTTCTTTTCAGATCAAATTTAATTGTATTAATGTTTCTGTTTTATTTTGTGTGACTATTTTTTATTTCAATTTTGTTTATATTTTTTGTTTGTATTTACAGGCAGTTTTGTATATTTTTTAATTTTACTGCAAAATAAACATAGAAGAGAGCTTTGGTATTTCCTTTCTGGACCCTCAATTACCACTCCGCAAACAACGCGTTACACACTGGCGCCGACCATTCAAACGCAGTTTATGGAGAAGAGAGGAGGAACAATATCAACAGAGGAATAGCAACATTAAAAATAATTTTTTTATAATTATTATTGAGGTCAGGCATAAAACTTTATTTGTTACCATTTTCAACCATTAACATTCACTAGTTAGGTTATATATCTACTATAATATATCAAATTACTGCTAAATTATTCAGACATTTAAGTTTCTTTAGTTTCTTTCGTTATAATATCTTTGAAGAAATTTTCTGAAGGCACAACATTTATTCTATAACCCAGTAATTTCACTATTTAAATAACATTTTCTATTCATTTTCATCACTTGAAAATACGTATATTTTTAAGGCTCTTTTCTGCATAACGACTATTAACAAATTTATTTCACTTTAACATTTTTTTTTTTGGATTTTGCAATGAATTTTTCACAACTAAATAAACCTGAAATAATTTATGAATTAAAAATCAGAAATATAAATTTTTCTTCGACGCAATCTGTAGACGAACTACGATCATTATTATTAAATATTAATGTAGATTCTGAAACAGAAATTTTACAAAATAGCCCTGAAGAATTTTCAGAGGATATTAATACCATTAAAAAAAATTTAAAACTTGTTGAAGCTTGTATAAACTCTTATCCTATTAGGAAACAAAAAATTTCACCTTATTTAACTCATATAAGAACAAGATTAGGCCTCATTGACATTACATCAGATTTATCTTCAGAACAGTTAGATTAAACTTAATTGGTTTAATGGGCAAACCCAAACATTGTTCACGCCCTTTCCAATGTTTATCCATAGATTTGATAGGTCCACTTCCTACTTCACGTAAGCAGAATAGATTTCTATTTGTAGTTACTTGTTGTTTTTCCAAATATTGTTTGTTATTTCCAATAAAACATGCAACCGCTTCTATTATTCGCCATATATTGGACAATTTAGTTTTTATGGTTTATGGAGTTCCAGAAACTATTATATTAGATAATGGTCCTCAAATGATAAGTACAGAATTATCTGAATTATTTAAATTTTACAACATACCAAAAATACATTACACCCCACGTTACTGTCCACAGGTTAACACCGTTGAGCGTTACAATAAAACTATTGTAACGGCGATTGCAGCTTTTATAGATAAAGATCACAGAACTTGGGATACCTATATAAACAAAATACAGTTTGCTATTAATACTGCGGTTAATGAAACCACAAAATTCACTCCATCATTTTTAGTATTTGGTAGAGAAGCTGTTACATGTGGATCTATCTACAAAAATAAAGATTCCAGAGATGAACTAATTTTCAGTCCTAGGGATGTATATGCTGAAAACATAGGACAATTAATACCTATCTTTTCCGAAGTACAGAAACAGTTATTTAATGCACATCAATATAATGCAACTTATTATAACAAACATCATCAGAATTTAGAATTTAATAACGGTGATATTGTTTGGAGGCGAAACCATGTAATAAGTTCCTCTAAAAAACATTTTTGTGCTAAGTTTGCACCCAAATTTATTAAATGTAAAGTTTCAAATAAAGTTTCACCATTAATTTACGATTTAGTGGATATGAATAATAACCCATTAGGTCGTTGGCATATCAGAGACATTAAACCTCTACCGCGTTTAACTTCTTCTTTGAGTGACTAGATTGGTTGTTACCAATTACTTTATATGAATTCATATATAATTATTGCTAATTATCTCACGGCGAGCATAAGCCGATTCTTTTTGTCTTATTATTTTTTTTCTATGCACCTCATTATCGTTTGGCTATACCATTAACATTGACGTTGGTCAAAACTTATAATTAATTATCATCATCGTAGTATTAGGTTAACTTATTGTGTAATTTATTTAATATTTGCAATTCTAGGAGTGTAAACTCTTATTTTCAATATCTGTATTATACTTTATAGTATAATTTGTTAAATGTTATCAATTTTTTTTCTCAATTTTTTTTCAAGCGGTTTGCAACTTGTAAAATTAAGCCTTCTGCACGAGCGTTTATTAAGGTAACTCGTTAAACTAAACCATACCTATGTGTATTATTTATACGCTTGAATCACTTTCCCGTGAGAATTATTTTCATATGTTTATTACATAAGTATTTTAATTACTTCACAAAAGACCCTTGGATTTTATTTAAAAGTCAATGTTTCACGACTGGCTATGATTTTCTTTTCTTTCCGGCATATTTATTTCAGTCTTTAACTGAAACTTGTTTATAGTAATCACCGTGCGGGAGTTAGCGACACGTTAAAGAGGCCATAAGCTATTAATATTTTCAGCGGATGGCAACTATTAAAGCCTTTTGCCGTTGCGTCCAACTCTGTTGAGTTGACTTATTTAGGATACGATTCCTCATAAGCAACTCTAACTGCATGATGTTTTATTTCCAGTAGTTGGAATAAGACTAGTATGAAAGAGAATGTATGTTGTAATTATAATGTACGTTGATGGAGTTGAACGATGTATATTAACATTGTATATTCCAGGAACATGTTTAAAATTTTATCATTCATGAACCATGTAATTTAAGATAATTATTTAGGATTTTTTTTTCTCTCTCTCGTCTGTTTTGTTTTCTTTTTCTATTAAATAACTTGTTGATATGCAATATATCAGTATTATTTTTTTTTCATATATACAGGATGTTTTTTCAGAAAAATTCTTCTATAGGATGTTAATATTAATTTTCATTTTGCTTTTAATTATTATTTTTTTTTGATCGTTCTTTCATTTGGCAGATTAAATATTAAAATTCGATATGTATATGCGGTTTATTTTGATTTGGTTTGAATATTTTTTTTTAAAAACTATACTGAAAAAATCTTTCAGATTTTTTTTCCCGGCCCCCGGGGTATTGTGACGGTTGTCTATTTCGACCTCTTTTTGTCAGTAAATTTTATTTTTTTGTCGTTCCCGACGTAATTTTAAACTACGAATTACGTAGTGTCGGAGAACGGCAATGTTTTGATTTGACAAGCCAGTCACGAAAAATTATTCCATCATAACAACTAGAATCTATTTATTTATTATTGTTTCCGAGTTTATTATTCAAAACTACATGTTTATCAATTTTTTATTATCTACAACCAAAGTTTTCATGAAATCAATAATTTATTTTTACGTACACGAGTGTGCGTAGCCAAAATTTTTGGTAAGGATTCTCATTCATTAAAATTTTATTTTGTTGTTACTTTTTCTTTTCAGATCAAATTTAATTGTATTAATGTTTCTGTTTTATTTTGTGTGACTATTTTTTATTTCAATTTTGTTTATATTTTTTGTTTGTATTTACAGGCATTTTTGTATATTTTTTAATTTTACTGCAAAATAAACATAGAAGAGAGCTTTGGTATTTCCTTTCTGGACCCTCAATTACCACTCCGCAAACAACGCGTTACAGATGTATGTCCAAGCGCTTCGCTTTTTCACTACACTATTTCAAAAACGGTTGAGCGCATGAAAAATAATTAGAACAAAATTATGTCGCACGTGCTCTACAATTTTTATAATACATGTTAAAATTACTCGTTCAGAGAAAGTTAGACAATCACGAAAACTACTGCTGACCTTGAATAAATGTGGACTAGAAATCTTTAGAGACTTCGGAAACATCATTCGAACCATCAAAACGAGGGTGTTTACGAGTATCCAACTTTTTATCTCTCATTCCGAGGCTGACTCTTTTTTATTTTAAGTGACTATTTGATATATTCCGCACCGACTATGCATATTTGATGTTACTGCAATCAAAAGAGATTACAATCGTATTGAAGGTCTTAATATTGCCGAATTACGACGATAACCCTAATAAATAAATAAAAAAATTAAAAAACCTAAAGCCCTTGATGCTTTTTTTATCACATTGTCAATAATTTTTCTGGTCAGCGTTCTAATCAATCATATGAGTCTTTATTTACTCTGCGAAATAAGAAGTCTGGAGGGAAAAGTTCGAAGAAGCAATGTTTAAAGTACTTTATTATTGTTTTACACTTTGTTAAATGAGCTACACACAGTTTAAGAGATAATGTAAAATACATGTTTCTTTTTTTCAGATTTAGAATTCTTTACAACTCGAGGCGGCAACGTGGCTCTCCAAATCGGGTCGTACCGGTACTACAGGTACCACAAGTGCAGGGGCCGTAGAGTGCGCTGGGTCTGTAAACGAAGGCACGGCAGCTGTAACGCAGCTGTAGTCACCATTGACAATAAAATTATATTATTTCGAAATAACCATTCATGTTGAGTTTAAGCATAAAGTTATATTTTTATATCGCAGATATTGTTCTCAATAAATAAATAAAATCTAAGTGCTGTGTGTTGATTAAAAGGGTAAAGGGATATTTTAAAATAATGACTACTTGTTAGCTTAGAAATTTTCACCGCGGCAAAAAGAGGGATGTAATATAGGTTTAATACGTATGAGGGTATGTCTATGGTATCATCTCTGCCTTCTACACAAATGGAATAACTTTGAATCAGTTTTTTTCGGTTTTCAGTACGGCCTAAGTTTGCAACCGTGTTCGTTTTATTTGTGGGCGAGCGGGTTTTTCTTTACTTTGTGGAAGCTCACATACAAAGGCCGTCACTACCGTTACATTGCATTTACCCAAATGACTGTATAGTAAGCAAATTTTTTTTTCTATTACACGATATACTTATGCGAATTCATAAAAAGTTACTGTCATATTTAACGTAATTTTGAATGGAATAATTTTTTTTTAGCTACAAAATGCTATCCAACGTTGTTTAACTATAAAAATAAAATTACTATGCAACAGCTTTTGGAGTGGGTTGCCGTAATTAGACTGTGGAGAGGATATTTACTAGTGTATCCTACAAAGTTAATTTATTTTATAATATTTTTAGTTGAAATATTCTACAATCACCGAGGAAAAATGATAGCAGTCTACCGCGGGTACAGCTTCTACGCTAGAGGCAAGAACATGACCACCACGCGCTGGGTCTGCACGCACAACAACACCTGCAACTCTCATCTCACTACGGACCTGAAAGGCGCTATCATTCGTGACAAAATATTCCACACGCACCCACCTCCTTCCTATTTTATTGAAGATGGGATATTTATAAGATGTTGACCATTAATTTGTAATCCCTATATGTGAGACATTACACAAACAAGAAAAATTGTATCAAACTATTTTAATTGCATATTTTGAATTCGTATTAAACTCATTTAAATACATACCGTAAAGACGGCCCAGTAAGAAGCAACCTTATCTCATATGCCAGTGGTCCCAGGGTCGAGTCGATAAAAAAGTTGGAGATATTACTTTTCTACAATATATTTTGTCAAATTAAATTGACTTTTATTTAACCTCTTTATGACGTCATCGTGTCAATGTTTACAACAAACATCTGACAAAAGTATCCAGGTATAATAATGTATTTTGTAATGCGATTTTCAAAGGATAACTACTCCTCGACCTCATCCTAAGAAAATCTTGTAAAATAAAAATTAAAAAATTATGTAAAATAAAATACTGCACAGAAATCAGAAATATTCAAATTGTTTTCTCAAAATATCTCATTCTTTCGGGGAACAATAAAAAAAGATACTTCAAAATTAGTTTACATGCCGAATTCGCTGTATGCTTATTCATATCACAAGCTCTGCTTACGTTTGTCTGGTGATACCCATACCCATACCCTGGAGGTAACCATGACCCGATAACCAATATCTGTGTTTATCACACAAATGAATGACTCAAACGGACTCGAACCTGGGACACCTTATGCACATCATTATTCAGATTATCGAATGAAATTTGCGACCCTGACTCTGGAACTTGCTTCACTCAACGGTTATCTATTGATCTGCCCTATGTACCACCAAAAATTACACCAGAAATTGGTGGACCACCCTAAGATTAAAAGTAATTTGCACATCATACGTTCGTGTTTTGACTAATTTGAACTTAGAGCCAATTAATTATACATAGACGGAACTCGTAGTGGCATTGACAATCCATAGAATGATTTATTGAATGATTATTGAAAACTTTTATTGCGAGATGCCATTAAAACTGGTAAAGCACTTTCTTGATCGACTGTACGTAATAATAATTGACGTTATATTTTATTTGTGATATCTTTTTGTTTTTGTTTTTGTTCTTCTTTTTAACACGTAGGTAAATACAGTTGTTTGTAAATAAATTGTGTGTTTAAAATGAACTTTATTACAAAAATGCAAAAGTTAATTTAATTTCGAAAGATTATTTGACTACACATAGAATTACTTCCTTTTGGCTTGCATATTCGGAAGAAATATATGATCAAAAAAGATGAAAGTCCATTTTGTTTGGTAAAAATCTGATCAGACTCCATGAATTGAAGTACTAAAGTGAAATACATATGGTTAAAAGATATTATTTACTTTCAGTGATCGTCGTCAAAAACAGCAAGGGAAAACCTATTGCTATCGTAAACAACTACAGTTTCTACATTCACCAGCAGAACTCGTACACCTTAAACTGGTATTGCACGAGCGGCGCCAGTTGCGGGGCGCGCTTCACCACCACTAAGTCGGTCCAGACAGTACTCCGATCCAACTTCCAGCACAAGCACACCGCTCCGAACTTCACTATCCGCAACGGATGTTACATTAAACTTTAAGTTGCTTTTAATAACACACGTTTCTAAGATCAACTTTAAAATTTTTTAAGTTCTAGGTTCTCCAAGTTTCACAGTGGTTGAGTCTGTCGCAGTAACCCTGTAACCAACGCCAGAGGTCTTAGGTTCGAGGCCTGGTTGGGGTATTTATTTGTGTGATAAATAGAGATGTTTGTTTTCACATTATAGTTATTTATATTTATATATACAATGACATATTACATATAGACAAGTCATACCCAAACATTACCGCACAAAAAAACGGCGGGAAAAAAAACGGATATATACATTAATGTCATTTGGAGAAGGAAAGAATAATACAGTTTACTTGTTGTAAGAAAGAGATATCTATGTACTGCGTGACGTTGCTTCGCACTAATTGGTCGCGAGCGTTCGTGACGTAGTACGTCAATTGTTACAGTATATAGCGTTGTCTCTTTTACTCTCACATCTAAAATTATATGACATCTCGCTGTGAGTACGTTGAAATGTAAAGCCATGTCAATTAAAAAAAAATAAAAAATAAATAAGATACCTAGTTATAAAAAATAGTACTTACGCATGAAAAGAAACGTTTATTATTTCTTTAACTGTAAGAGTGTAATTTATACAGTGTCTAAGCACACGAGAAGGTATTTTCCGGTATTAAAATCACAGAATTGGGAATAAGTTTTGTTTGGCGTTTAGCCGTGACACTGGGTTGCACAAGACTAAGTGAAATGGCAGGCAATTGCCTTGCATTTGCGTTGCCATTATTGAGAGCGGACAACTTGTCTATATGTGATATGTCATTGTATATATAAATGTTTATTCTGGGTTTCCGCCAGTTCGCTGTATGGTACACCTAGCCCTGTTGACATTGCGGCCATACAGATGGTGTGTTTATCTGCGGATTTATTTTTTTATCAGTTGTGTAGTCGATGCCTTAACGCGCAACAAAACAACGAACTCACTTTCGGTATTTCAATGTTTACATCAAGGTTGGTATAGTAAGGACGCGAAAGATTATTTTGCACTGTATTTTAAATTCAGAGAATTTTGTTGCGATTGTGTTTCAAACATTAGAATATAGGTTTTATAATATATCTACCTACTTGTAGTTAATGAAGTGAAAGTTTTTAAATTTCGAGGTTGAGATGTTGTGTGAATGTAAAAACCTTTATAGATTGAACTCATAAAGGTACAATATAGTTTAGGTAGCTAACAATCTTTAAGACGTTAAATATTTTTGTTTGTTGTATATTATTCATATTTTAAATTTATTTTAGCTCTGTGAGATTTGATTTGAAATATATATGGGAAAAGGTTTATGTAAAAATTTGACCTTAAACAAAACTAACTGATATACCGCAGTGAACGTTTACAGCTGCGTTACAGTCCTAAACTAATGCGCCTGTTTACGATTAAGTTTATGCGGTTGCTATATTTAAATGTTCGAATCAATATATTATACATATAATAGAAAAATACAAAAACGAAAAATTCAGTAGTGGCCGACCTAAGTCTTCTCGAAGCGTTTCCTCGTGAAGGTAATTTCAGGATGGGGTTTTAACTAATTAAGACAAAACTGCTAAACATTATTGAAACAGTTTGGGATACAGAAATATTACGATCTGTACTAACATGATCCGGTTAAAATAATTGAACAAATTGTTATAGGTGATATATTTGTAATGTTAAGATATTTAATGTAGTATTTGAATATGGTAAGATATTTGGGAAAACTGAAAATTTCAGCTTATGTGTAATCGATGGGGGCTTTTTGTATACAAATTCAAAAATTTATGTTATTACACATATATATATACTACAATTTTTCCAAAATAAATGTACAATAGCTCTTATGGCTACACAAAAATTATTTTCTTCTCTGCGTCAGTTAACTCGGCAAGTCTCCTGCCCAATAATCTATCCAAACGACGAACACCCTAAGAAAACACCGTTCACGCGGGATCCAGCCCATCTCAACTATATTAGAGAACCATATTCTATATGTAAAAATGTTCTAAAGGTTTGTAAATAGTGATGTAAATTCAGTCTATCAGTTCGCCTGAATTTTGACGTTCTCGTTGGACTAATTTATTCATTAAAATCAAATCTAAAGTAATAAATTAAAGCTTGATTTACAAAAAAAAATCAAGTTTTATTTTTCTCTTCATATTATAAAACAAAGATTTATATTATTAATTATTTGATTCAAAATGTAGTACATATAACTGATTTGTAAAATTTTTTACCTTTGACATTTTTCCACAGTAATTATATTAAGAAGTTGTCGGGGCACGGAGTTGGCAGTCTTGTCAGGATACAGCTTCTCTAAGAACAACTACGGCAAGGGGCACAAGAACATCTACTGGCGCTGCACAAACCACGCCTCGTGCCGCGCGAGCTTCATCTCGGATCATACCAAGACGCGCTTGTTGAAGAGTAATATCGCACACGACCACCCACCACCGAAGTTTATTGTTAAAGATGGGACTTACATTAAAATATAGTTATTGAATTTAGTTAGAGGTTTTATCAAAAATAAATATCTTTTGTACTGACGCAACATTTGAGAGGTCATTTTTCATATCGTACAACGAAAGGTAATTGAGTTGGATAGGATGGTTTTGTTATAGTTGTATTTGTCCATATTTTCAAATTAAAACTAGTGAATTTCAACTTTAAGGTCCTGCATTCAAAACTTAATTTATTTTATATTACATATTTATTGTACATTGATTTTTAAGAAAGATAAATAAATGTATTATATCGCAGTCCTTTGAATCGATAGACGCGACTCACCTACGGTGTTGTATTCAATGACCTTAATGTAATTTATATATAAATATTTGTATATAGGGGAGACTCGTACAAAACCGTACAGCGTAGCTATTTTCGCCAATAATTCAAAATTCACGCTTACAAGCCGTTTAGTGGGGCCTACCAATCAGAACTATTTGTTAACAAACACTTATCGCTGCAGGCTCGCGCAATCTGGAATATTTTATTTTATTCTTTTTCGGTAGTCCTGATCTTATTTTCGTGAATATACAAGCAGTGATTGTGAAGTGTACATACGCTACAGGTAAGTCACTAATCAACTATGTTGTAGGTGATGTATTTGATCTTAAATGCAATGTTTGATTCACACATAGTCAAATAACTGGCTGGTTTGAATTGACTATGTGTGAGTGAATGATGTTTTTGTGCTACACTAATGTTGGGGCACAACGGTATGGAGTAAAACCGGCTATATATGGTACTATTCTAAAGACCTCTACCCAAGTTAATCCTAATTCCGTGAGGATTTCGAAATAAAATATAACAATTTGTAAAATTACTTACCAATTCCTGAACGTATAGGTTGTTATGGAAGATGGGCTCTTACTTTTCATAGGTGTGTAAGTACTTCATAGATAGGAGTTCAGAAATAAATATTTTGTTTCCTTCAACTTTGTTTTTTCAAGCTTCAAGTTTTCGAATTTCAGTAAGGTTTTTTATATATTTTAGTAGTTTCAGAGTTTATCCATTTCATTTAAACAAACAAATCTTTCTTTTTTATAATTAAAGTATAAAGAATAAAACTCAATATCATTATGAAAATGAAAAAGTGAATATTTGCAGAATTTTATATTTATTTCAGTTTATCATTTCAGATTGAACTAGGCCAACTTTTGCAAATCGGAAAGGGGTCACCCACATATTCATATCGGTCTCTACAAGTTTGGTGTACAATCCTACAGTGGTATAAAGAAGCGTTGGCATTGCTCTACCCATCACAGAAAAGGGTGCAAGGCCCTGATTGATATAGTTGATGACGAAATAAGAAATGCTAAAAATGAACATAACCACTAACTATGGTTGTTTAATATGACTACGATTTGAGACCATTGTGTACCTATGCTTAAAAAAGTGTGAAACATAAACGGAGATACCGTTACTGCAGCACGAACAGAGGACTATTAAAAATAAGTTAATGTAAATATAAAAATAAGAGACAGAGCCAAAGATTAAATATGACGAATCTTGAGGTAATAACTTTTAACAGTAATGATCCAGAATATACATAAATAATTATACACTAAACACGTGTATGAAATTTAATAGCAAGCGTAAAATTTTAACACAATTTATTTCAAAATGAGAAAATAATTATAAAATAAAGTTTTAAGTCCTGACAGTGCCAAACATTGTAAATAAATACATAATATGTCTACGAATCACGGATGTTATTTAAACACAAGTATGTTTATTCTGGGTTGTACCCCCAGTTCTCTGTCCTTTTGACCCTAACCCTTTCTTACAAAGAAATATTACTTCAGAAGAGAGTGTGTTTGTTTGTTTCTCGATTGATCATTTAGAAATGTTTCATACACTTTGTCAGTGGCACAGAAGTATATATGGCAAGTTTCCATTCAGAAAAAAATCACTGAGTAGAAAAAAAATCTTCCGAGATTTATAAAATTGGGACCTTGCGGACTTTAACGCGAACACTACAATTTCAGCTTCCAACGGAGTCTTGATTCCGAGCAGGAAGCGGCATCTACTGCTGCTGGACGATTACACGTACTCGCAGATCAACGACTCGCAGCACTGGCACTGCTCCTCGAAGGCGGCGGGATGCCGGGCGCGCGTGCGGCGCGACGCAGCCGGCGCGGTGCGGCGCGTTGACACGCGGCACGACCACCCGCCGCCGCGGTACGTTGTCTCGCACGGAAAATACATAAAGGTTTAATTATCTCTGTGTATCAATGGGAACTGATTTATTTCCATTATTAGTAATTAAACCGCACGCATTGTCTGCGCATGGGTTTGTACGAATTCTAGTACATTTTTCGAGCCGCGTTCAACACCAGTGTCATGAGATATTGAATGCACGACTGCGGGTAATGCATGCGTCGAGTTATTCCACTCGCTTCGCTCTGTAATCATATATGAAGACTTTTTCCAGCACATTCACACACGTATTTACGTTGTATTTAGAACAAGTTCGCATTCATAGGAAACAGTACAAAAATAGTTTGTCGTACATTTAGATAATTTTGACATTTGTATAATTTTGTGAAACACGCTTAAAACTAGATATCTCTTAATTAAGTCCTTAATGTTAATGATTACGATGTATGTGTATACATGGTTATTATAATACAATAATTTTGATACTTGATAGGTACACGCGTCGCGGGTTGACAATTTTGACGACAGTTAACGAGTTTTGTGCATTAACAAAGTAAACGATGTATTACTTGGCTTTCGTACAACTTGGTATAAATTATACTTTATAGATTTTTTGGTCTCATTAAACAAACTTTTATTCAATATTCGAGCCCCAATCGTGGTTACCGTAGTTGTTACAGTCTTTTACCTGAAGGCTGAATTTGCAGGCAAAATAAAAAAAAATAAAGGCATAATAAAAATATTTATGTCCAGAGCGTTTGACTGATCTATGTAATGTATTCTTCTTTCTACATACCTATATCTATTTTGTGTAGTGTGTTAGTCATTTGTTTAATAAAGCAAGTAAACAAACTTTTATACTTGTTTAACTTAATATCTAACAATCATTAGTTTTATAATAAGCAACATTATGTTATATTTAACATAATGTGTAATAATATTCTAAAGCGTACCGAGATTTTATCGTTTTATTTTGTTGCAATCACATAAAAAATAATAATTATGCGTCGTTTAGCATTTTTACAAGCTGAATTGATAAAATGTTTTAATTTTAATTGAAAATAACTCTTATTCTTGCTTCATTTTAGTTTTCTTTACCGTCAATAAGAGAAACAGAAAAGAGCTAAGAATAGGAGAGTTTCGATACCACGTGCACCAGAACGAGGGGGTAAAGACTAGTTGGCGCTGCGTGCAGAAACCGCGCGGCTGTCCGGTGTTCGTCATCACTGTCGATGACGAGATACTGCGCATCACTCATCAACATAACCATTATTGACTCATCGACACTCGACCAACCGTAATGAACGATAAGCATGGCAGGTAATGACGCTAAATTATTGAGCAGCGTAAGGATCAACATATTTCTGGCTTGATCAGTCTTGTACATTCTATTGAATCAATCACAATAACTTATACACTCAGTAAAGCAATTACGACGTGGATTCTGGGGCATTCCCAGCTTGCCAGTTAGACGTTGCAGTGGTTCAAATGACGAGAAAAATATCAGTGGAGTGACTATTTATTTATTATTAAAACCAATGTGTCAATAAGCGAAGATTAAAGACTGCTGAAATCTTCGGATCTATATGAGTGCTATTGTATCTTTCAAGTTGTTTGATTCGGTCACATATGTTGTTATATTTTTGGAATTTGTTTTATGTTGAATTCACAAAACTCTTCTCGGCTCGATCTTATTACAGTATTCTTGAAAATATAACAAGGGTAAAGTGTAAGATTTTTATAACAATTATTAAATTATAATTATCTTACAAATAACTTCCTACCCGGAACGCATAGTGACGACTAAGTTGAACGCGTGAATACGCCAGTCCATAACACATAAATCATAGAAACAACATACTTGACTGTTTATCTGCATGCAACGTGAGATATAATTTGTATATTATAATTTTTGGTCAAAACGTAATTTTTTGTAATATTATTAAATTATATGCGACAACTTATTTTCTTTTTCATTTACTGTTTAATAATATCTGATAACAATAATATAAAACTTTTGACTCACTTTCTTCCCAAATCCTTAGATCCCGACCATGGCGGGAAATTTATTCATGAAAACAGTTTCTGTCTAAGCGAATTGTTTCAAAATCGAAAAGTGTGGGTGCAGCTAAAGTTGGGACGAGGCGCCCCGCCCGCCACCGGCGCTTGTTGCATATTGGATCCTGTTGACTAAGGACTCATTGATAAGAGGCATAATTTCTTGACTCCCTTTGATTCTGCTTCTGCTAACCTAATTTCGGTATCTTTACAGATACCATGGTCACAATTAAACGCAATGAAATCCGGTTAGAGAGTGTTTTATTAAAATAATAAATCTAGAAAACTTAGGTAATATTATATCTTTTGTATAAATTAATACTTAAAAATAAAATAATGTTATTTCAAAAGGATGTACACGACTATATACCTATATGCTTTATTTATTAATTTTGTTTAACAATCTAATCATTGCTGACGGAATCATTATCGGGAATCACATACTTATTAACATACTTTATTTCTATTATGAAAGTTTCTCAGCTCTATTGTCTTGTTACAGGTACATCCCTGGGTCAAGTATAATATTATTCAGTTTATATATTTACAGGGCGCTCACATCGAGATTGAAAGTCTGAAACTATGTATATGACTGAAAACGTTTGTTATAAGGAACAGTTTCGCAATTGTTTAAATTCCAATAACTTCATACCAAGTTTTTAAAAAGCCCGTACCCAGTCACATTTCAATATAAATTTAAATACAAAACCGTCGTCTACAATGCAAACAAAATGTTGCATTTTACTATATTTTTACAGAGCAACCTTGATAATCTCAATGTAAGAATATCACTGTGGCGTCACGCAACTAGACATTTATACAACGTTGATAAAAGCGAGAGGCATTAAATGAAACCACATATTCTGTGTATCATTATCAGGCTACACAACAAAAATCAGATCTATGTAAGCCATAGTTTAGTCACAGGAATGTTTTTTAGTTTTTACTAAGCTTCATTTAAACACTCTGTATCTTCCCGATCACCTGATCGTAAGTTTGTACTATAGGCATATGTATTTATCTAAACGACAAAATTCACGCGAGCGATGCGACGTTGCCAGTTTGCGTCGTAAGTTTGCAGTACAAACAAAAGTACAGATCAAGGTTATCTCACTCTAATGTAATAAGCGTAACAGAAATAGAAATAGATCAGTATGTTGCTATGGCGCCGGCGGCGGCTCGGCTAATTAGGTCAAGGGCACAATTTTTACTTTGTTTAGTGCGAAAACGCTTTGCATCCGGGGTGCACGTTGCCAGCACGTGTGCACCATCAGCACGGATTCTTGTCGCTTACGCGTCCCATTTACTAATGTTAAGTTTTTATTGTGATAGGACACGTAACTGAGTAGTTTCGGTTTAGTTTTGTGAGTAGTTTTTAATTATTTTGTAAGTACGTAAGACATCCACAATGCCTCGTGCTACATACACGGCGTCAGAATACACTGACATGATTTTAATCTACGGGGAATCCCACGGAACCGCAGCTCTTGCTCTGCGAACTTACCAAGAAAGGTATGGAGATAGCCGCGCGTGTCAATGGTTTTTTTATCCGGGGGTTTGTGAAAAGAGAAGTGAACGCAACAGACGTGAATACCGTAGAGGAACTTAAAAACCGGACTTAAAGTTTAAAAAATTTAAAATTTAAAAATTTTGCAAAAAGTTTAACAACAAACAGTGACCTTATTGCACGATTAAATAACAATATTATACGTCGTTATAATTTGTGTACCATTGCAAACGGCGGCCATTTCGAACAATTGAAGATTTAATGTGTAAGTGTTACAAATAATTATTTTTCCTTATTATTTTCATTGATCATACCTTCCAACGTTACCTACAACACATGTTTACATTATCATCCACATCAAACCCGGGCGCTCCACTGTGTAGGTAGGTGTGCGAGCCGGTGAGCCCGCCGCCGCACGCGCTATGCTATTCAAATGCTACGTTGCCAATTTGTTACGCAGGTGGCGGCAGGCTACTCAACAAAGGATGTTTACATTTTAACTTAATTATTAAGCTATTTAAGTTCTTTGAAAAACATTTTTTCGTATACTTCTCGTAAACTTTTTTTTAATAGTTTCGGATTAACAGTAGGCACTTATAGTATATGTGGTTTCATTAAATGCCTCTAGCTTTTATCAACGTTGTATAATAGCACCGAAAGGCGCTTGTTGCAGAGCAACCTCCCAAGACACGTCAGCCTAGATAAGAGTAAGATATGGAGCTAATGTGGAAATAAAATAATTGTGAGGGATTATTGATTTATACGCATTGACAATCGTATTATTTAGTATGGCCTTTTTTCTTGTAACTTTATCTTTCCATTACCACAAACACAATCACTTTGGTTATTGTGATTGTAGTGCTGATCCTTCACGAGACCTTTACTAAAGAAACTAAATTTCTCAATTTATAAATTTATTTTATAATCATCGTTATAACATCAAGAATAAGTTGTGTCAAATGATTCTATAATTTTATTGTAACGTCTTTATATGCACTTCTTTCTAATAAAAAGGTAAATCGTATTATAAAGTTTTCTAAAGCAGGTAGCTTTTAGAAATCTTCATGTTATTAAAAAGCACATCTTGAAAGTATAAAACCTTGAATTTATAGCTTTTCTGCAGACACAAGCTTAAAAATATTACTCCTTTATAAATATTACTCCTATTTATAGTTTCAGCTTTCACGAGACCCACTTTTGTGACATCAAGAAAAGGTTACCCGCAGATCCGATTTGGGTGTTACAGCTTCGGCGTGCAAGGCGGTAGCGGCGTGAAGAAGCGTTGGCACTGCTCTACACATCATAAAAAAGGTTGCAAGGCCTTGATTTATACCATAGATGAAGAAATCGTCAGTGCCAAGAATGAACATAACCACTAATTACGTATGTGTAACACATATAAAACATGTGGTTGTATGTCAAGTTTCACAAAAAAAATGTTGTTCCTTTTAATGATCTCGTTTTTAGTTCTTGGAGACTGACTGTATAAAATAACTTTGACTAAGTTATTAGGTATTTACATGATTATATATTAAACATTTTATTCGTCCCTTTCGAACAGCCCCACTTCAGTATGTCTTACGTGGATACAAAGATTTATAAATTTTTACTTAATACGATTAATTAAGTTTTGTCCGCGGAAATAACTCTTATTCTTGCTTCATATTAGTTTTCTTTACCGTCAATAAGAGAAACAGAAAAGAGCTAAGAATAGGAGAGTTTCGATACCACGTGCACCAGAACGAGGGGGTAAAGACTAGGTGGCGCTGCGTGCAGAAACCGCGCGGCTGTCCGGTGTTCGTCATCACTGTCGATGACGAGATACTGCGCATCACTCATCAACATAACCATTATTGACTCATCGACACTCGACCAACCGTAATGAACGATAAGCATGGCAGGTAATGACGCTAAATTATTGAGCAGCGTAAGGATCAACATATTTCTGGCTTGATCAGTCTTGTACATTCTATTGAATCAATCACAATAACTTATACACTCAGTAAAGCAATTACGACGTGGATTCTGGGGCATTCCCAGCTTGCCAGTTAGACGTTGCAGTGGTTCAAATGACGAGAAAAATATCAGTGGAGTGACTATTTATTTATTATTAAAACCAATGTGTCAATAAGCGAAGATTAAAGACTGCTGAAATCTTCGGATCTATATGAGTGCTATTGTATCTTTCAAGTTGTTTGATTCGGTCACATATGTTGTTATATTTTTGGAATTTGTTTTATGTTGAATTCACAAAACTCTTCTCGGCTCGATCTTATTACAGTATTCTTGAAAATATAACAAGGGTAAAGTGTAAGATTTTTATAACAATTATTAAATTATAATTATCTTACAAATAACTTCCTACCCGGAACGCATAGCGACGACTAAGTTGAACGCGTGAATACGCCAGTCCATGACACATAATTTTAAGCATAGAGACAAAAGTCAACAAGCTGTCTGTGTAAAAATGTCGCCATATTCGCAAATCCAACGTAATTCTTTTATTGCTTGTAGAGCAAAAGGTTTTTTAATCATAGAAACAACATACTTGACTGTTTATCTGCATGCAACGTGAGATATAATTTGTATAATATAATTTTTGGTTAAAACCTAATTTTTTGTAATATTATTAAATTATATGCGACAACTTATTTTCTTTTTCATTTACTGTTTTATAATATCTAATTACAATAATATAAAACTGTTGACTCACTTTCTTCCCAAATCCTTAGATCCCGACCATGGCGGGAAATTTATTCATGAAAACAGTTTCTGTCTAAGCGGATTGTTTCAAAATCGAAAAGTGTGGGTGCAGCTAAAGTTGGAACGAGGCGCCCCGCCCGCCACCGGCGCTTGTTGTATATTGGATCCTGTTGACTAAGGACTCATTGATAAGAGGCATAATTTCTTGACTCCCTTTGATTCTGCTTCTGCTAACCTAATTTCGGTATCTTTACAAATACCATGGTTACAATCAAACGCAATGAAATCCGGTTAGATAGTGTTTTATTAAAATAATAAATCTAAAAATCTTAGGTATAATTATATCTTCTATAAATTAATACTTAAAAATAAAATCATGTTATTTCAAAAGGATGTACACGACTATATACCTATATGCTTTATTTATTAATTTTATTTAACAATCTAATCATTGCTGACGTTATTATTTTGCCTACTGTAAACATTATCGGGAATCACATACTTATTAACATAGTTTATTGATTCTCAGCTCTATTGTCTTGTTACCGGTACATCCCTGGGTCAAGTATAATATTATTCAGTTTATAAATTTACAGGGCGCTCACATCGAGATTGAAAGTCTGAAACTATGTATATGACTGAAAACGTTGGTTATAAGGAACAGTTTCGCAATTGTTTAAATTCCAATAACTTCATACCAAGTTTTTAAAAAGCCCGTACCCAGTCACATTTCAATATAAATTTAAATACAAAACCGTCGTCCACAATGCAAACAAAATGTTGTATTTTACTATTTTTTTACAGAGCAACCTTGATAATCTCAATGTAAGAATATCACTGTGGCGTCACGCAACTAGACATTTTATACAACGTTGATAAAAGCGAGAGGCATTCAATAAAACCACATATTCTGTGTATCATTATCAGGCTACACAACAAAAATCAGATCTATGTAAGCCATAGTTTAGCCACAGGAATGTTTTTTAGTTTTTACTTAGCTTCATTTAAACACTCTGTATCTTCCCGATCACCTGATCGTAAGCTTGTACTATAGGCATACGTAGTTATTTAAACGACAAAATTCACGCGAGCGATGCGACGTTACCAGTTCGCATCGTAAGTTTGCAGTACAAACAAAAGTACAGATCATGGTTATCTCACTCTAATGTAATAAGCGTAACAGAAATAGAAATAGATCAGTATGTTGCTATGGCGCCGGCGGCGGCTCGGCTAATTAGGTCAATGGCACAATTTTTACTTTGTTTAGTGCGAAGACGCGTTGCATCCGGGGTGCACGTTGCCAGCACGTGCGCACCATCAGCACGGATTATTGTCGCTTACGCGTGCCATTTACTAAGGTTAAGTTTTTATTGTGATAGGACACGTAACTGAGTAGTTTCGGTTTAGTTTTGTGAGTAGTTTTTAATTATTTTGTAAGTACGTAAGACATCCACAATGCCTTGTGCTACATACACGGCGTCAGAATACACTGACATGATTTTAATCTACGGGGAATCCCACGGAACCGCAGCTCTAGCTCTGCGAACTTACCGAGAAAGGTATGGAGATAGCCGCGCGCGTGTCAATGGATTTTTTTAACCGCGGGTTTGTGAAAAGTAAAGTGTACGCGACAGACGTGAATACCGTAGAGGAACTTAAAAACCGGACTATTTTAGCGTTTAATAAATTAAAAAGTTTAACAACAAACAGTGACCTTATTGCACGATTAAATAACAATATTATACGTCGTTGAAATTTGTGTACCAGTGCAAACGGCGGCCATTTCGAACAATTGAAGATTTAATGTGTAAGTGTTACAAATAATTATTTTTGTTTATTATTTTCATTGATCATACCTTCCAACGTTACCTACAACACATGTTTACATTATCATCCACATCAAACCCGGGCGCTCCGCTGTGTAGGTAGGTGTGCGAGCCGGTGAGCCTGCCGCCGCACGCGCTATGCTACTCAAATGCTACGTTGCCAATTTGTTACGCAGGTGGCGGCAGGCTACTCAATAAAGGATGTTTACATTTTAACTTAATTATTAAGCTATTTAAGTTCTTTGAAAAACGTTTTTTCGTATACTTCTTGTAAACTTTTTTTTAATAGTTTCGGATTAACAGTAGGCACTTATAGTATATGTGGTTTCATTAAATGCCTCTCGTTTTTATTTACTTTTTTTTATTTTACCAACGTAAACGAAATTTTATCAACGTTATATAATAGCACCGAAAGGCGCTTGTTGCAGAGCAACCTCCCAAGACACGTCAGCCTAGATAAGAGTAAGATATGGAGCTAATGTGGAAATAAAATAATTGTGAGGGATTATTGATTTATACGCATTGACAATCGTATTATTTAGTATGGGCTTTTTTCGTGTAACTTAACTTTCCATTAGCACAAACACAATCACTTTGGTTATTGTGATTGTAGTGCAGCTCCTTCACGAGACCTTTACTAAATTTCTAACAAAAAAAACTAAATTTCTCAATTTATAAATTTATTTTATAATCATCGTAATAACATCAAGAATAAGTTGTGTCAAATGATTCTATAATTTTATTGTAACGTCTTTATATGCACTTCTGTCTAATAAAAAGGTAAATCGTATTATAACCTTAACTGCTTTTAGAAATCTTCATGTTATTAAAAAGCACATCTTGAAAGTATAAAAACTTGAATTTGCATGTGTTAGCTTTTCTGCAGACACAAGCTTAAAAATATTACTCCTTTATAAATATTACTCCTATTTATAGTTTCAGCTTTCACGAGACCCACTTTTGTGACATCAAGAAAAGGTTACCCGCAGATCCGATTTGGGTGTTACAGCTTCGGCGTGCAAGGCGGTAGCGGCGTGAAGAAGCGTTGGCGTTGCTCTACACATCATAAAAAAGGTTGCAAAGCCTTGATTTACACCATAGATGAAGAAATCGTCGGTTCCAAGAATGAACATAACCACTAATTACGTATGTGTAACACATATAAATTATGTGGTTGTATGTCAAGTTTCACAAAAAAAAATTTTGTTCCTTTTAATGATCTCGTTTTTAGTTCTTGGAGACTGGCTGTAGAAAATAACTTTGACTAAGTTATTAGGTATTTACATGATTATATATTAAGCATTATATTCGTCCCTTTCGAGCAGCCCCACTTCAGTATGTCTTACGTGGATACAAAGATTCATAAATTTTTACTTAATACTATTAATTAAGTTTTGTCCGCGGCTGCGCTCGTGAACTCCTTAGGGACAGTGTATTTTCTTGTAGTAAGATTACCTATGAGGAAAATTTTAACAATCATTTAGAACAATATTATTTACAATTAAAGTTAAACATCATCACAAATGCAATTCTTATACAATAGCATTTTTTTACCGCACTGATAAGATATTAGTAAAATTAAATTAGATATCGTAATTGAAGAGATTATTTAAAGTTAATATGCTTATTTACACGACATAACACTATTAACTATTTTCTGCTAGTTTATTGAGGAACCGATACTAGGTTAAACTCGACTAACACACACAAATCGCCTTGTAAGCACTTCGAAACAAGATATAAAGTTAAGTTAACCAGAAATCTATCGAGAAAACAATTTACATTAACAAACCAAATAAACTTATGACAAACCAACAACTAAAATAAATAGCTAAATTAAAAATCACTGATTACTGGTATTGTTTTGCTTAACATTTTTCTACTGCTCCATCTATTTGTACAAGGTATTCGGTAGGTATGAACAAAATTGATCGTGTCAGAACTTTATTCATCGAAACCCATGTTGAAATAAGTAAACATAGAAATAAATAAGCACGTTATAACACATATATTAATGCAAGACAGTATTTATAATTGTACGACCTTCCAATTGAAATCATTAATATATCATTCCAGCTACAACGACGCCCACTTTTGTGAGATCGCGAAAGGGTCATCTACAGATCCTCGTGGGGCCCTACAAGTTCGGCTTGCAATCCGCCAACAGCATAAAGAAGCGTTGGCACTGCTCCAAGCATCACAGCAAAGGGTGCAAAGCCCTGATTTATACAATAGATGAAGAAATTGTTAGCACCAAGAATGACCATAACCACTAATTATGTATTTGTCCTTTACCTACCTAAGTCAAGTCCGACTGACTATGTTAAACAACTCCCGTTAATGTAATTTTTAGATATAAACACGATTATAGGCATTCTGTTCGTCTATTTCCTACAGCCCCACTTCCGTCTGTCTTAATTATGTAGATGTGAAGATTTTATTAATTATTAAGCAATACGATTTTATTATTTACTACTATATATTATAAACAAAGAGCTCGGTTTTCTGACGTTACGTCTTGTTATCAAACATTTTATATTGCAGTTTGTTTCTATTTATTCGGATAACCAAAGTGGTAAAAGAATCTGCCAAGTACGGATTGTAAATGTAGTATGTATTCAAGGGAACAGATTTGTATAAATATTCCGTTATGTATAAATATTCCTTTTTTTAGATGAGAAACCAATACAAGGCTAGCCATGCGATGCAGGCAGTGCTCAAATTAACTCCTGCTACGTTCAGGGTTTGACCTTAGGACTTATTGATTGTGATTGTAATGTTTGATTTAGCAATTGTAGCCTCTTAAATTAAATTGTCAAATTATTTGGAATAACTGAAATTAGTACGAACACAAATAAAACGTATTCTTCTAAATTTATAGTTTGGAAAAGCAAACTTGACTAACACACCGAAACCGCCTTGTAAGCAGTTGGAAATACGATATTTAAGTTAAGAAAACCAGAAATCTGTCCAGAAAAAAAATCAAATTACCAAACCAAATAAACTTATGACAAACCAACCTAAAGTGAAAACAACTAAAATAAATAGCTAAATGAAAAACACTGATTACTCGAATTTTTTTGCTAAACATTTTTCTACTGCTCCATCTATTTGTACAAGGTCTTCGGTAGGTATGAACAAAATTGATCGTGTCAGAACTTTAGCCGTCAAAACCCATGTTGAAATAAGTAAACATAGAGATAAATTAGGACGTTATAACACATATAGTATATATAATTGTACGACCTTCCAACTGAATTCTTTATTAATATATCATTCCAGCTACAACGATGCCGACTTTTGTGAGATCGCGAAAGGGTCATCTACAGATTCTCGTGGGGCCCTACAAGTTCGGCTTGCAATCCGCCAAAAGCATAAAGAAGCGTTGGCACTGCTCCTCGCATCACAGCAAAGGGTGCAAAGCCCTGGTTTATACAATAAATGAAGAAATTGTTAGCGCCAAGAATGACCATAACCACTAATTATGTATTTGTCCTTTACCTACCTAAGTCAAGTCCGACTGACTATGTTAAACAATTCCCGTTAATGTAATTATTAGATATAAACATGATTATAGGCATTCTGTTCGTCTATTTCCTACAGCCCCACTTCCGTCTGTCTTAATTATGTAGATGTAAAGATTTTATTAATTATTAATCAACACGATTTTATTATTTGATACTTTTATGTATTTTTGTATTTATAGTTTCTTTAAATATTCCTTTTTTTAGATGAAGTAAGGTAAATGTTCTTCTTTTACATGTAGCATCTTTAGGCAACACCTGGTTCTGACTTGTAGGTATGTTAGGGCATTTGTCCATAGGTCAGTGACTGTTTCTAATACATAATTGTAGAGGTTGTAAATACTTTTGATTAAATAAATTTTACGTTAACATTCTAAAAATGACATTGTTTGATTTATTGTTTTTTTGTTTGTCCTTCTTTCGCGTAAAATCTTTTTTCGGTGGTCTCTCACTCGGACAGGCTTATGTTTGGCAGTATTTCTATGCGATTAAAAATTAATCTAATTTATTAAAATGTTTCTACTGCTCCACCTAGCTGAACAAAATAGGTAGAGGTAGGTATAAATAAAAATGTTAACATTATATTAACTTAATATTTGAAAAACGCGTCATTATATAGAGACTTTTGAACGCAAGTCAAATGACTCGTATTATTATTTTTAATGTATCAGAAAGTAGCAACCCTATTTTCACCTGCGATCATAATGAAACTAGTAAACATAGAATGAAGACAAATGCACATAGATAGCGGTTAATGCCAGACGGTGTTTATAACTGTTCAACCTTTCAAGTGAATTTTTTAATTGAAGTTTTGTGACATCAAGTCGTGGTGTACGATTCATCATGCATGACAGCCACAAATTCAGCAAACGCATGACAAGAGGCGTGAAGACTCGATGGTACTTCTCCACGCAGCACAGCAGACAGTGTTTCACTGTTATACATTCAATAGATGATGACATTGTAATTTCTCGAGCCGAACATACTCAGCCTCCTAACATTAACTAAACATAATATAAAATAGCTGTACCTGAAATCTTTATCTTTACCCCTGACAAAAATACACAAATTTACGATTTTCAGTTTGTGTAGTGAATACGTCAATGGTAATCAAAAAATAACCTAGAAAAAGAAAAGAAACTCACCTTATGATTTACAATACAAGATAGAATTTATTTTTATAGCAACGCATAGGTCATTATTTCCAGGTTTTTATTTCCACATTATACAGTCATAAAGAGGGAAACATTTTGGTTGATTTTTATTCACACAAAGTATGTTTACCTATGTAGCTAAATATATATATCTATAAAAAGCTTCAAATATTTATTTTCAGTTATATTCGTACGAAACGCACAAGGGAAGGTGGTACTCATCTCCAAGGGCTTCTCGTATTACCTCGGAGCCAAGTCCATGCACAGGGACACCTGGCGCTGCACGAGGTGGTCGTCTTGCAGGTCCCGGCTCATCCTCCACAAGGAGGACAACACAGTGCTAGTAGCTGACCATCATCATAACCATGAACGTCCAGCTTACCTCATCAGGAATGGAATATATATCAAAATTAGGTAGCAAAAAACATCCAGACATTAGGTTTTTATTTGCTCAATCAGAAACTTTGACAATGGTTACAACAATGAATTGAATTTAGGATTTCTCGAGGAATAATGTTTGTTGTAGGTGTAATTTGGACGCATGCTGCAAGCTCTAGAAATATAGAAATAAATCGAAAACATTAATGGAATCTTTTCTTAAGTTTTCACAATACATACTTTAAATAAAACACTTTTTACCGGATATTATCGCGTATATTTTAGTTAATTTTAAAATTATTTCGACGTTTCGGCATCTTTGCAGTTGTCTATCGTGACCACGGCAACTGCAAAGATGCCGAAACGTCGAAATAATTTTAAAATTAACTAAAATATACGCGATAATATCCGGTAAAAAGTGTTTTATTTAAAACATTAATGGACTTTGAATAATTCTTGCACTTCAATTTATGGAACAATAACAAATCGTTATTTTTTTCCGGTATAACCATTTATTTAACCATAATGATATAGAAACATATTGATTATTATCGTATTTGTATAGATTTATTTTATATTTAAAAAATCCGTTGGATATGAAATAAATATGCGATTTTTTAGACCTAAAATAAAGAATGTATTTTTATCATCTCTGTTATACCACAAATTATAAACTAGTAAAATAAGAAATTCAAATTTAAGGTTTTTGAATGTGTTTATTTATTAGACATTTAAAAAAATGTATTCTAAAATTGGGTAGATGACACCATTTAAAAATGCAAGTTTTTATCATTTATTTATAAAATATTAGTTATTTTGACAGGTACAATGTTTTGAAATATAAAGTTTTGAATTTAATATCGAAATTATATAGATTTGAAAACTTAAAAAAAGAAGCAAAAACTTATTATATGTTAAATTTTTAAATATCATTAGCTTACTGACATTAAACATAACAATTTTTACTATGACAGTATGCATGTAAACGCATTATCTACGTAGCTATTATATATTTTATCCAAACGCCCATACAATTTTAGTATGATTCACAAGTTGTGACGTCACAGCTCAGTACCGTTTTGTATGGAGCGTTTTTCGGCGACTCGCAGCGGCCCCTCGAACACATCGCTGTATCTAGAAAACTATTGATTGTAAACATACTGTTACTTTTGCAATATTTATTTACTGTTGATAAACTATTTAAATATGAAATAAAAAAAAAATTAGTCATGTACCCAATTCTAAATATTTTAATTCATCAAAGGTAAAAATTCAAAGGACAAAAGCCGGTGGGAAAAACGTGTACACTTTAGGTTTACACCTCATATTTCCAAGCCAATTAGATTTTGTAAATATACATATATATTTATATTAATATCCTAAAAATACGTCTCCAAAATGTGATGTGATATGAGGTAAAATATTAATAATAATAATAAAACTTTTGCTTTTTTAATATATCTGTCTCAACTATTGACGTATTTACTTATTCAAATAGAGTCATATCCTGATAGAAAAAAAATAATGATAGTAGTATAGTTTCTTTAAAGATGTAAGCTAGGGCTGTAATCGTAACATGGGTTTGTTTCGTTTAAAGGAAAGGAAGAGCCACTGGAATTGTCTGATGGTGTCAATTGGCAATGACGTCACTTACCATTCATACCAACAGAAGTTATGCATCTTTTTTCCTTCTGGGTTCTAGGTCTTTGATCTCCAGGTGTTTTGCATCACAAAGTATTGTTCTGTAAACGAAAATTAACATTAAGGTTAATGTAGGTAAGCGACTGTTTTTCACGAACAAGTAGAACCCTCACTAAATGAACTCCGTTAAATGAACTAGACGTGCACAAAACACGTAGACGGTTCTTCTTGCAATTTAGACAACCGGCCTTAACTGATTTATGAACTCTCTTTTCGTGGTATAATGATTTGCATTGCGTACGTTGCGTACATTGCATTTGGCGATACGTTAAATCTCGAAAATTTTGCTGCCGTTTATTTTTACTTGGTAATTGTAATTATTAACGAAGCTTTTTATACCACATTTGCACAATATGTCACACAGATTGACACTATCAAACACATGGATTGAGCCAGCAGTATTTTTATTTCAGATTCAATGAAAGCAACTTTCGTTAGATCGCAGAGAGGGCGCCCACTAATTCAAATTGGTTCATACAAATTTGGCGTCCACCGTGTGGCGGGCAGAAAGAAGCGCTGGAACTGCTCATCACATAACAACAAGGGCTGCAAGGCCTGCATATTTACAGTAGAAGAAGTAATTGTGAAAATAAACAACGAACACAATCATTAATATAACATATCGATGAACAACAGCTTTGTAATAAAAAAACCTGGCTTGAAATCCTGGTAGGTTTAAATATAGGTTTAAATTTAGAAAATACATTTAATGTTTAGAAGTCATGGATATTTTTCTTTAAACAAACAAAAAGATCTATGAGGGTAGGTCTAAAAGTTCATGGAATGTGGGGGATGTGTGGGCTTAATTAATGCGTTTCTGAAATCTTTGAAAAAGCTTATTGATATACCTTCTATTACATTTTTTTGTCCTGCTCTTTGAGAACGTCGAAATTGCTGACTTCACTTCACTTCACTAATCTTCGAAATTCTTTTTTCACTTTTGGTTAGAAACAATAGTGTGCCGGGGTAAGGACTGAACTTTACGATAGGGGTTTAAATACTTCGAACCCATATGCCCTAATAGCAGGCTACGCAACATTGCTTGTGTGACCTTGCAAATTGTCGTCCAGAAGCAGCACACCCTTGGACATCTTTCCCTTTTTATAGGCACAAATTCATAATTTACAAACTGTTTTTCAGACTTAGTCTGATACATCATACTGTTCTTTCAGAACCACCGTTGTTAATGAAGATTCGATTTTTAACAAATATTCAAATTTTAAAGCATATTACAATTTGTCGCTCCAAGAAGTAAGCAATAGAAAAAATCGTAAAGGGTTTAAGTTGAATTTAAAATCTCTTGTCAATATTTTCTTAACGTTTTTTTTAAATTTACCTACATTTACGATCTTTTTGCCTTTTAGAACCAAAGTTTGGCTTGTCTCATCGAGGGAATCTGGTGGTGCAGATAGGTGCGTGGCGCTTCAAAAAGCACTCGAGCTGGGGCTCCAGGACGCGCTGGGCTTGTATCAAGAGGAATTTTGGATGTAATGCGAGCCTCACTACTGAGGACAATATTATAATTAAGACGCTCGGGAATCATAACCACTAGTCACTAGAGAGTGTCTGTAAACCTGCGTATATTTTGTTTAATGTGTATACATTCAAAGACTTGTACTTCCGTATGCATACAGTTTCACCTAACAATCGTTAATGTTGTAACGCGTAATTATTGTGGTTTTGAAGTGTGTATACTTAGGGGAAACGTGTGTAAGCAACCCTTTATACGTGTTTTAATATTTAATATTTTATTAAGTAATATTTATATTCCTATGTCCTTCAGCATAGATAAGTAAAATAAAATCCTCAAGCAAAATAAATCCAGCTTCTTTATGCAATTGTTAAAGTTGTCACTATAAATAGTTGTCACTTTGAAGCGTAAATATACACAAAGATAAAAAGCACTGGAATGTAATCAAATGTCTCAAGGTCATAAAAATGTAGAAACGATGGTTCGCTGTTGGTGATGATGGTGTTTTAATTGATTGTTTATTTAATTATTTATTTATTAGAAATTTTGATTGATTAAAAGATTGTGCTTGATTTATTTTCAGATACGATAAAATCAAAGAGAAGAGTAAATATTTGTCAGTTAGCTTGGTGATTGGTAGCAAGTATTATAAACACTGATCATAAGACTTATGCTTGATCTCGTGCTTCGAGCATTCTCGGTTACACAACCCTTAACAACCCACAAGTGTCTCGCGGACACATTTTTGCGTTCAAAGATGTATAAAAACGGAAGTATTTATAGCTGCGAAAAACTGTTTTATCTAATCTATCCCCTACGGTTTACTGAATCCAAATGTGTAATGAAAACATGCAGAATATTATTAGTTTATTAATTATTATAAATAAACAAAATTAGTAACTCAGCAACCCACAAGTGTCCGCTAGACACAATAGCAATTTGTAACAGGAATATGGGTACATCGTATAAATTTTGTTTATATATTCATTTACAATCTTGTTACTATACCTGTAGTCACATTGCATTATTTGTGGTACAATAAAATCGTTGTGCTCATCTTTTCAATTACTTGTTTAGTTTTAGTAACTACTCAAATAATCAGACATTGTGATAAAGTAAACGTGCTCGGGCTTGTTTTTGATTGAGGAAATGTCTGCAGATAGACTAACAGTGGACGAAATTCAACAGGCTCTTAATGAAAGTGGCGATGAAAATGTATTGTACATGAGAATGATAGTGACGATGAAAATATTTGTGTTGATAGTTCGTCGGAAAATGAAAGCAACGGGACAGAACCAGCATCTGAAACCGATGAGGAACAAGTATGGAGTGAGAATGATGATTTCCCGCTACAAGAATATGTATCGATTGAAGCTTGTCTACTCTCACCTAGCCTCTACCAAGGGAGGAGTTGATACACTTGATTAGAAAACCAAAAGATGGCCTGTTGCGTGTTTTCAAAATATTCTAGATGTTGCTGGTATTGCGACGTTCATTATATGAAAAAATTTACACCTTACTTGGAATCAAAAGAAAAAAATACACAAAGAAATTTTTTTATATGAGAAATTACCACCGATTTTGTATATCCTCACATAAGAAACAAATAACATAACAAATTACCACCTAGCAGCCATCCAAGATGTGGTATGATCATCAGATCAATCCTCAGTCATCCGAACCTTGTGTAAAAAGAAAGAAGTGCTGTCACATAATAATACGTCCTTCAAAAATATCCAGGACCTCCAAACAGTGCTGTTATAAATGCAATCGCTACATGTGCTCAGAACAGTCTGGTAAAAGAATCATTTGTTTTATTTTTATACCACCCTTTTTTATCTTATCACTATAAATTGTTGCATTTGTAATACGTGTTTAATAAAGAATTAAAGTGATTTTTGCCAAATTCATTTCACAATGTCTATATTTTCGTTTAAATACCTTCCAATTTCTTTAATGTGTCCTTTAGACACTACTGGTTGGTTAAGGGTTGTTAAGTGATAATTAAACGTTCTGTACACTCCACGCATGACACTTAACGTGTCTTTAATGATCATTCATTGATCCGACTAATTTAAAGATTGCGATCTATAAGAAATTTTACTTGCAATTTGTTTATGTTTGACATATTAAGACGATTTTTACAAGATGCCGAATCCTTGGTACATATTTTTTATAACACAACATACGATTTCAAGTTGTCTTATCATCAATAAAGAAATAATTGGTGACTACCTAATAAATTTATTGACAAAACCTTTGTTTGGTAAATCTTAAATACATAAGTTTTTATAATTATGTTCATATATTTCAGAAAATGTGGTATGTGTGTATATTTTTGCGTTCTATGCGAGTGTTTGTAAGGGAAATTCTATTTATATATATTAGCAGCTATTTAATTTTGTCATAATTAATTTGTCAATCCAATTACAGGCCCTAAATTTATTGCGTCAAAGTTTGGAAATCGAATGATAATGTATCAAGGGCGTAAATATAAGAAACATTCTTCCAGCAAAGGAAATAGAGGCTATTACATTTGCAGCAAATACAAATGCCACGCCATCGTTAAAACCTTCGACGACGAAATCATTTGTATTAAAAATGAACATAACCACTCTTAAACTTGAATTGTTATATAGTGTTGTTCCGATTTGCAAATTCATTAAACCTTGATTAAACGTAAACCTTGATTAATTATTTTATTATTACATTTTTAAAATTTATCGGATATGAGGAAAATGTTTGTCTTTTCCCGTTAGAAAGTTACCAGGCCACTCAGAAAGTTTAGCGAAAAAAAGTTTTTATGTATGGAACGCTGGCGAGTTATATATAGGTACATTTTTTTAAATATGGAAAAGTAAAAATATATGTGCTCTTAATTTTTAATTTCCCTCAAAATTTTTTTTCTCGCATAAGTATTAAACTATTATGTCATAGAAAAATGGATTGGCATCGGGCACGTTTCCGTGCAATGATTTTTTACGACTTCAGGTCCAACTTGAAACCTGATGAATCGTTTAATCGACTTCAATTAGCTTTTATGAACAAGGCCTACTCAAAAGCAACTGTGCACCGCTTCTATAACGAGTTTAAGTGCGGTCGCTTAAATTTGAAGGATGAAGAAAGAAGTGTTCGTGTTGTGACTGCTGTTACGGAAGGAAATATGCTACAAGTGAATAATTTGTTACCACATACAATTCGAGCGTCGAAATTAGTTATTATCCCATAAGGAATTATTTATGCATATATAGTATTTATGTGTATGTATGTTATCTGTACGTATATTTTTATAGTTGGGGTATTTAGTATCAATTCCCTTAAAAACCTTATTAACATGCAACTATTATTAACAGTACACTAAAATATAAATCTGGAATGTCTCGTAGAACCGTGCTAGGAAAACTCGAAATTGTCATCTTCCACGTTAGGGGTGCATAACTGAAAGTGGATTTGAACCTTAAAGACCAATTGATTGCGCAGCGACCTGGAGAAATGAATAATACGATTTATTGAATACACACGTTTATTTTGAATAGGGTACGCCGCTACAATTCTTTTCGTTTATGGGGTCACATTTACAGTATAATCGTTAATTTTAAGTTAAACTGAACAAGTTACATGACGAATAAATGATTGCTAGCGAGATGAAACAACTAGGGACTTGCTGAAGTATCACTCGCTGCAGGAACCGCCGAGGAAAGAGAACGAACGCGTTTTTTTTTTTGCTGCCGAAGCACCCTCGCGGGATGGAGGTGGAAGATGCGTCATGCATACCGCCGCAGGCAACCGACTTCCGCGACGGTTATGTGGGACTCACCAGAGTGGCACCTACCGACTAAAAACCACCTTAACGGTTGTAGCATGGGAATGCTGTCAGCCTTCATCGGAGCGAGAACGAGCGCGCCGGCGCTCGTGGTTTTATTGAAATGAAGCGTGGGGCGCGGGGCGCGCGGGGCAGACGCGGCTTCCGCGGCGATGGAATGTTCCCGATGTGGAGAAACGGCGTGAACACCAATCAACACCATATTGGCGCCATATAATGAGGGAATATGGTAAATTTATTTACGTACTGAATCCTCTTATTATTTTTTTTCAGTTCAAGTTGTTACGAGCATGAGGGGCACACAGCTGCTAGTCGTGAACGGATACACTTTTAGCGTAAACAATCGAAACCTTAAGACGATCCAGTGGAGATGCACAAGCCATAGTATTTGTCGAGCGAGCATTACTACAGATCTATATTTTCATGTCTTAAAATCAAGATTACAGCACGGTCATAAGCCTCCGACATTTATGATAACACGTTCATAAAACATTGGATCTTTATTATTATTTAACCTTAGCTTATAGAGGAAAGCCTGAGCAAGCCATAGTCGAATACTTCCTTTCTACAAAATATTTGTTATTTACTCATATTACAATATTTTGAGTTGTAAACGAGGTATAGGGGACTACGGTTACCTTTTGTACCTGGTTCGAATCCTGGTAGGGGCAGAAATTTTATTATATTTGCTTTCTAGTCATGGATGTGTATGTAAGTTTATTTCTAATATTTATATATTAAAAAAAAATTATGTGTGTTTATATATTTCTTAAGTTTGTTTATCCGTTATCTAGTATCCATAACACAAGTTCTTAATGATACTTAATTTGGGCTAGATAATGTGGTGTGATTGTTAATCATATTTATTTATTTATCTTCCATTTTATACTAACCAGGCCTCGAGCGAAAACTAGCCTCAAATTAAAAGCTTTGTTGGAATAACCTAGAAGTTACAATAAAAGTTAGTGGTTTGATATAGGATACTGATCATTAATCTGCTTTACAGTGCAACATCTAAAGAACGCAAAGGGAAGGGACGTGTTGGTCGTCAACGGCTACAGCTTCTGCATAGAGAGACGCTACCGGTCCACAGTGAACTGGTCGTGCAGCAACCATCGCCTATGTCGCGCGCGACTCACCACGGATCTAGAAATGGCCTTCATTGTAAAAGCGAATTTAGAACACAATCATAAACCACCCACATTCACAACTGTAAATAATATGTTCATTAAAAAGTGATACTTCAGTATCGCCGCCTTTAAAATTTTGCCAAAATGTAGTAAGTAATTTTATTTAATTTATTTCTCTATAATTTAATGAATTTACGGGATTCTTACCACGATTTTCGATTATTATTTCGCGCGTCTGTTTTAAGCACCATGATCGCGGACTGGCAGATGTAGGTAGGTGGCGATGACAGTCAGAGGCAGATAAATCGATCTACCCTCTTTCTCGTTCGTTTTGATCTGCTACTACTGGAACTCACATTTTTGTCGTTTTTGCAATACACTCTCACCGTATCACTGGGTTTTTGACTGGACACACCACGATTCTTGTTTTTTCGTTTCATGAATGTCCAAACCACTGGGTTCCACGTACGAGATAATTTAAAACCGTCATTCATCACCGAAAAGAACCATGTCTTGGTGTCTTAAGGAACATATAAAAGCCATAAAAAACTCAGGCACAAACAAGTCAGCCATCGCCGAACATTTGCTAGAATCGGGCCCTAACCATTGGATTGAGTTCTATAATACTCGGATTTTATCTACGGAACGACACTACATACCGCGACTCGTTAATGAAGCCTTAGAAATAAAAAATTGCGAAAATAACTTTAATCGTGAAGACGGTTTTAAATTATCTTGTACGTGATAAACCCAGTGGTTAGGACATTCATGAAACGAAAAAACAGCAATCGTGGTGTGTCCAGTCAAAAACCCAGTGATACTGTGAGAGTGCATTGCAGAAACGACAAAAATGTGAGTTCCAGTAGTAGCAGATCAAAACGAACGAGAAAGAGGGTAGATCGATTTATCTGCCTCTAACTGTCATCGCCACCTACCAATATCTGTCAGTCCATGATCATGGTGCTTGCAACAGACGCGCGAAATAATCATCGAAAATCGTGGTAAGAATTCCGTAAATTCAATAAATTATAGTGAAAATAACCGCGATAGTTTAAAACAGTTATTAATTTATTTCTGTATAACAATACTTTGGCGACGCTGACAGTAACTCTGTCTTGTAAAGTCTAGTAGTTAAGGCGTGAAAGTTGTACCAACGAATAAACATTTGCTATCTTTTTAGCTTTCGTAGTAATTTGTATTCTTTTCATACAAATTGTTAAACCTTCTGTAGTGTTGAACATAAATAATTATTTTATTATAACATTAATTTATCCAAATGGCGTATTTCAAGCAGACAGCTACAAATTGGAGACCTGATAGTGGAGGACAGCACCCCACCGCCTTCAGCACCTTGAATATACTTCCAAGATATTCCCTGCAGACGGGCTTTGTCGTGCGGTTGGCGGCGCGTTGCCACAACCGCAGTCATCAATAGGCAAGGTGTTTCTTAGATTTGTTCTCGACGGGGCGAAACTTATGACTATTTACTAATCTCCTTATTTAGTATAGATTACTAATCTCCTTATTTAGAGTACTCTGCTTCTAGATGGAGTTTCAAAATTATACCCTACATAACTTTTATAACCACGTCTTTTCCTCATGAAACCGATATACCTAGTATGAGCAATACTGCATCAATTGCAAAATGCCCTTTAAACAGCGTGAAACATAAGTCGTAAACAAAAATTTTTGTTTCCATAGTAGTATTTTAAGGCAAATTTATTTTATTTACTTAATCTTTAATCTTTAATCAATTTATTATAAAAACAAATACTTATTTCTATGCTTAAAACAATGTAACATAAACTTAATAAAGAAAAGAAGCAAACAATTATACATTATTGATAATAATTTTAAAATATCAAAAACACCATGATATGGCTCTATGACAGTTTATCGTGGCAATTAGGGTGACCATAAGATTCTGTTAATTTAAAACAATTTTTAAAATTAACGAATCGTTAAACAAAGTTTGCATATTTTTGCCAGTTGTCACGTCCACATGTTTAAACTGAAGTTAAACAGTAAGAAACACATATTTCTGTTTTATATTTCACGGTATATCAGATAAAAATTTGAAATAAAAATAGATATTAGATAGATTTTGTTTATTTAAAATGTCACTTAATACGTCATAATAATAAATGGAGAATCATATTTTTTTAATCGAAAATCGCTGATTCTCTTTAGAAATTTCCCTGACTTGATTCAGTAGTTTGATTTTAGTTGTTATGGTAAATGGTTTGTTATATATTTCAAAAATAAAAGAAACAAGATAATAAGTAAATTAAGCAGGTCAAATAAAGTTAAAATCAATAAAACCCAATTGAGACTGAAGTTACAAATTTAACCCAAGTTAAATCCCTTTGGCCGACTTGCGCCAACCAGAGTTAAAAATGTAAACTTACCTGGGCTAAAATATTGCTGTGCGTATTTTTCAGTACTGTTGAAATTGACAGAGATGGAGGGACATTTTAAGTGACTAACTAGCAAAGTCCGAGTTAAATTGTTAACTTCAGATGGCGCAGGTCGGCCTTAGAATTATTGTCGTGTAACAGAGTTAAAAAGTTTACGGTTCAAACGATCACTACTGTCAATTTCTATTCCATTGACAGAGACATATAGCAATAATTTAGGACGGGTTAGCTAACTCCGAGCTAAACGTTAACTCAGTTCTTAATCAGTAAGCCTTATACAATTATCATGTTATTTACAAGTATATCTATGAAATAAACTAACGGTATTACATAATACTTAGCCATATTTTATCATTAATCTTAAAAAATAAGTATTGAAAGGTGTAGGAGGTATAGAAATAATTCAGAAAGTTCGGAAGTATCGGGTGATATATAACCTCAAAATAATTTTTTATTAAATAACACAGACGTTTTCAAAAATGGTCTTCAATAAAAGTTGCATTACGACGAACTGTACTCATACAAGAGCACAACATTTCCTGCAAAATAGTAGTATTGAATCTATTGACCAGATTTGAATCTATTGACCTATGGATATGAAGATTTGGTAGTAATGTGCTTTTTTAATTTATTTAAATTTTTATTTTTAGTAAAGTACGTGAGATCTAAAAACGGCAAGCCCTTAATAGCGTACCAAGGATATACGTACTGCTTGAAAGATAGCACATCAGTTGGAGCGAGCACCAAGCAGCGCTGGCGGTGCTCCACCCATTCCGGAGGCCGTCTCTGCAAGGGAAACCTGCATTTGTTGGACAACGTCATTATTCGTGGATGTTTCACACATAACCATGATCCTGTTTTCTAATATAATTAATAATTAAAGTTTTATAACTTTAATTAATATTTAATAGTGAGTTTTTTATTATTAAATAAACTCCTGTTGTATTTAATAGTAATCCTTTGAATTTACTAACTTATGTACCTACACATAATATATCTACTTTCAGAAGAAAATATTAAGTACCTTCATCAACGTGGCAGAACGGTGCTGTCGATCCAAAACAATATTTACTACAAATATAAAGAGAGTAACCAAAAGCAGTATTGGAGATGTCGACATTTCAAGACCGGATGCAAGTCTAAAGCTGTGATAATTGATAATGAAATGGTCAGTTTCAAAAATGACCATAGTCATTAATAAAATTAGTAAAAGAACATCGTGGACTGACTTATTTTTACTAATAGCAGAGCTTTAGGTATTGATGATTAGATAAGGCTGAAATGTCGAGCACAAAGACATGATTAGAATACATGGGTGGATCAACTATTCTTTGTCAAATGTTGTCCTTGACAAATCGACCAAGTTTTCAGCTAAAAAGTAAAAAAAAATTGATGTTTGTACATTGCTTTTAAAATTAGATGAACAAAGACCATTGTTTTCAATTTTAGTATTTCAAACTTTGATTATTAATAGTAATAAATTCGGTATGCTGGGAGACAAAATTCTCCTCCCATACAAATTTCACCTGTCCCCTTAGCTAAGTAGTGTTGCATTTCGTATCGTCGCATAAAAAAAACACTACAAACAACTTAATTCTAAAGTAAGGAAGACACAGTACAATATTACATTAACTTAAATATTAGCACAAATCAATATTGGTAAATATATATTTTTTTCTCAATTTCATTAAAAGTCTTGCTTTTCTGGTAACTTTGTTTTTTCAGATATTTAATGAATCAACAAAGTTAAGTTATTAATGGCGAGAGATATATGACTGATTTTATTTCAACAGGGTCGTGATGTAAATTAGCCTTTATCTTATCTAATTTCTTATTAGTAATTCTTAAGTATTAAGCCATTTGACTGGTTATTTGTATTGATAACATAAATGTGTCTCTTGAGTCACTGAAATTGTCTTCTGGGTCACCGTGGTGTCCCCAAATTCTGCAATGATAATTTTCCTATTGTGTTTTATTGTGAGTAATAATGAAACTTTTTTTTTGTTTTGTGTAATGATTATAAGATTAAATACGCAGCTTTAGTTAATTTTTACATATTATTTGGGACTTGAAAGAAACCGAAAAAATAAAATATTTTCTGTTACAGGGGTGACCCAAGAGACATATTGAATGTGTATTTTCTTACCTTATTTTTTATATAATATTTAATTTGATAGCAGTAAAATGTTGTTGAAATTGATCTCAAGCAATAAAGCATTTCAGTTTTTAATAAAAACTTTTTTTATTTCTGAAAAATACAGTTGAAATGGTGGTTAGCCAAGGGATATTTTTTAGGCAGTTGTTTGTTTAAAGTACTAGAAAATCCTTGAAAGCAATAAAGTAGTTCGCTGCATAGCAGAAAATTAATCAATTTTTAAAAATACATAGTTTGTCGATCGCGTACAAGGAAAAGCTGATTCACCCAAATTCACAAATGTCTATTGTAATATATAAAAAGAATTATGTAATATCTAAGAAATATAAAATATTTTGTTACAATAAATGAACGTACTTAATTACGTAACTTGTGAATTCTTAACATTTTTAGGTTCCCGAATTCTATTACTTTTCGGAAAGCAAAAGTTGGTCTTTGGGAAATTAATAAAATAGAAATATTTCCGTCTTAAGATGATTATGTAAATACCAAGTAAAATATAATGGAATCAATACCCCTTCCTAAAACTGTTCTTTCATTTCAGTTAGAATCGTCAAAAACTCCAAGGGAAAGGTTGTAGCTATCGTTGACAACTACAGTTTTTACGTCGAACGACAGCATGTTCGTACTATAAGCTGGGCTTGCACGCGTGGTTCCATCTGCGGCTCCCGTGTCACTACTGACCTGTCATCTCAAAAAATAATCCGATCAAAATTACATCATAATCATGAACCACCAAGGTTCATCATCAGTGATGGATTGTACATTAAGATTTAAATGAAAACTCAATGTTATATTTATCTTTACTTCAGTTGGATTAAAAAATTCTAAAAGCATATAAAACTCATCGTGCTTTTAATTCAAGACAATTGTCATGGTCATAGCTGGAACCGCTTTTCCCAGTCGTATCTAAGCCATATTATCAGACAAGCCAACCCTCATGTTAAGTATAAAACATAACGAGTTAACACCCCGTAACAAGCGTAACCTACAGATGATATGGTTGGATGGGCATGGAAACCAACACAGGACACCGCTCAGAGAATACTGAATACTGAAGCACCCCATTAAGTTCAGGTTATTTGGACTCATATTTTTTCTCATTTGGCTCTTATATGTATTAACCGTTAGTTAATTATGAGTTAAGCGATCATTATTCTAAAGGTGATTCTATGAAACTTACCATAATAATAAAGTAATAGTAAATATGCGTAGACGTAATCAAAATATCGAAGACTTAGTACGTTGGGGATAATTCAATAATTCGTTCACAAGGCAACACTATCTACAAATGTGTCATGAACTACGGGAAATTAATATTTGGTAGTTCATGTACCGCTATCACGTATTATTATGTCAGTAAGCTTATTGTATTTGGGAAAAAATCTATTAGTTATATTTTTTGTTTATTTTACAGCACCATTCGTGCAAAATTTTCACGGTAAAATTCTATTAAAAAGCTACTAATACTTCTGTCAAAGAAGACCCGAAACAAACTCTAGGTGGCAGTGCACTTACCACGGTGCAGGTTGTTTGCTATCCCGGAATTGCCCAACACCGGAAAATCAATGTGATTATTTTAATATTAGGTCTTTACCTACGAAATTGCCGTTTTTCACGAAATAAATGAAGCGTAATTTTTTTTATATATTTTTTATTGCTATTAATCAAAATAATCACCCATGCAATCAATGCATCTTTGCCAACGCATTGGTAGCTTATTGATGCCTTTCTTGAAGAAATCAGCTGGACGGGAGGCAACAAATTCTTCAAAGGCATTTTGTACTGCCTCTCGGGTATTGAATTTTTTTCCCGCCAAGAAGTTATCCAAATTCTGGAAAAAGTAGAAGTCTGTAGGCGCAAGGTCTGGTGAGTACGGCGGATGACGGAGAACTTCCAACCCCAACTCTTGTAGCTTGGAGACCGTCTGCTGTGCAGTATGAGGTCGCGCGTTGTCGTGCAGGAGCAGTGGAGCCGAACGATTGACCAAAGCTGGTTGGAGACGTGCGAGCTTCTCCATCATTGTGTTCAGTTCTTCACAGTACACATCTGCAGTAATGCTTGTCCCGTTTGGCAAGCAGCTGTGATGAATTACACCCGCTTTGGACCACCAAACAGTGACCATCACTTTTCTAGGGGTAAGTTTTCGTATAGGGCATTGTTTGGGTGCTCAATCAGGGTCCAACCAACTTGCTGAGCGCTTACGATTTTCAAACAGAATCCATTTCTCGTCACAAGTAACAATGCGGTTCAGAATTCCTTCATTTGTATGCCTGCTGAGCAGTGCAAGGCACGTCTCCACACGTACTTCGCGCTGGCTGTCATTGAGCTCGTGGGGTACCCATTTGTCAAGCTTTTTTACCTTGCCAATTTGACGCAAATGGACCAATATTGTTTTGATGCTAACGTCGAAAGCTGCTGCTAATTCAGCCGTGGATTGAGTTTCATCAGCTTCCACAATTGCCTTTAATTCGTCATTGTCGACCAAAGTTTTCGGACGACCACGGGGTTCATTTTTCAGGTCAAAATTTCCAGAACGGAAGCGGGTAAACCAATAACGGGTGGTGCGTTCGTTTGTAGTGTTCGCTTCGTAAACGTCGTTGATGTTGCGTGCCGCTTGTGCCGCTTTGCTACCACGACGGTACTCATACTCCATAATTACTCGAATTTTTAACTTATCCATGATGACGAAAAATGTTCGAATGCGTTGAAAACAAAACACTAACTATTAAACAAATGTCGATTTTAGAAAAAGAATTCCATGTTTGTCAAATAAAATTAATTTGAAATTAGAATTATCAGTCAAAAAAAAAAATATTTTCATTTGAAATGGCCAGTACGGCAAAACGGCAGTTTCATAGGTAAAGACCTATTATGTTGTTAACGGCTTGGGTATCTTAAACCTGTGACTAAGTTTAATAAGTATGCGGCAAAATAAATTTATAAACAAAGGGTAAAAAGTGAAAACACTGTTTATCGCTCACCTAAATGGGAACAATCTATTTTAGCGTTCTTAAGTTTACAAATAACACTTTCCATTTGAAAGAGGTTCTGATAACGATTAAACTGGAGTAGCGTATCATAAAGTGCATGACGTATTAGGTCCATAATTAAAAACTTATCTAATTTATTTCAGTTTTCCGACAGTTAGACGGTAAGATGGTTGAGTCTAGTCGTGGTACAGTTACTTTTCAACTTAGGTGGAGACACGTTTGGGCAACATCTTAGGAAAGGCATAGCAACCCGTTGGAGGTGTACCGTGCATGCGTCCAAAGGGTGCAAGGCAACTGTCAAGACTATAGCAGATGAAATTGTTTTTGCCAAGAATAATCACAATCATGAGAATACTGAAGGTATCATGACATCTTTTTACATAAACAGAATAAGGTTTTCTTGGTAAACCAGTGCTAAAAATAACTGAGATGTATGCTAATTCAGTTGATAATTTATCAAAGATTATTTGAATAGTATTTATTAATACGTAGTTATTGAAACATTTGAATTTCACATCACAACTTACACAACCACTTACTTACACTAGTTCCTGAAATACGTATTGTTGTTACTAACACCAAACTTGTTATTTAGACGCTATGGAAATAAAGAACTAAGGTTACTTAAAACATTATTGTTACTAAATAAAGAGTAAATAATATCAACAATTTATTATAAAGATGAATATATTAGGAAATAAATCAAACTTGTGCCCCGCTGAAATCTACATCTACAATTAGTGTTGTTTTTTTAACAAGGCCGATGTCACCTGATGTGATTATCTAAATAACATTTATGATTATTTAATTTTAGATTTTTTTAAGATATGGTTATGTTTAGCCTAAGAAAAGTTGAATCGGCTTTGGTGATGAGGACAGTATCAGTCGTTGCATCCCCTATTACTTACTTATATGTAAGCAGTAACATACTTATCCATAACCAATTTCAGATGCAGGTGTACCAACTTTTGTATTAACAAAACAGGGAGCTTATAGTCTTAAAATTGGAAACTACACATTTAGTCCAAATAGTACTCAAGGCATAAAAACTAGATGGCGCTGTTCGACTCGGAGAAAAGGCTGCAGAGCAAAAGCTTTGACTGTTGGAGACGAATTAGTTTCAATTTTTAACGAGCATAACCATTAAAAACTGACTTCTGTCATTGACAAAATTATGTGCTTGGTTAAAATAGATTGATAATTTTGTGAAAGATGCTTAAACGTCTGAAAGGTTACTATTTACTTGTAAACATTTTTAAGGAATCTGTAAGCATTCAGCTAAACTACACAACAAATTAACAACATCTAACTCAAAAATATATTGGTATGTAAAAACATTTTAAAATAAATTAAAGAGTTCTCTTGTAATTGGCTGTGCTTTTGCATTCTTTATCCAATTAAACATATGGTGTATTTTTCATACTTGTGAACATTAATGGAACTTACTTCTTTACAGAATCTGATGATCCAGTGTTTGTCACTTCCCAAAAAGGCAATAGACAGATACAAATCGGCAGATACAGGTTCTCTGTTCACAGTAGACGTGCTGATAAAACGAGGTGGCAGTGCGCCACAAGCAGATGTTGCAAAGCTAAACTTTGGACCGTATTTAATGAAATAATTTATAGAAATAATATTCATAACCATTAAATACCAGAAGACATTTCAAATCAAATGATTCCTATCACATAGATTATATTACTTAAAGATATTAAAATAAATTTTAATTTTTACGGTTGTAGAGTTTATTTTGTTACGTGCAAACTAAGAACCTATTCTCATCATCCTGGTTGTTATTGGTCAAACACGTTATTATTAGCTGCCTCCAGGTCACAATGTTCCTTGGTTTTATTTTAAGACAGTCAATCGACTACAGACTCAGGTTGGCGGATGCGGAGCAAACCTTTTGAAGTGGAGTTCCATCAACCTAACCAGTTACATATGTGACTGTGTAGTACACAAACTATGGCAAACATTTTCTCCTGTTCAGCGTACCCAGCTACGTGGACGTTAAAATATTTATTGGAAGCCAGAATAAGCTGGATATTGCTGGCTACGTGTCCAACAAAATATCTGTAAATAATTTAAATAAATTAGTTGCTTTATAAATTTGCTGTTCTTTCAGTACAAGTTCTCAAAAATAGCAGAGGCACCGATACCGTGGTAGTGAATGGCTACAGTTTCTTCAAGCAAAGAACTCAGCAGACCACAATCTCGTGGATGTGCACTTCTAATGACAGATGTCGAGCGAGGTTCACAACCGACAAGAATATAAGGATCACACGTAGTTCCTTAGAACATACTCACGAACCACCGCGCTATATGGTTAAAAATGGAGTTTATTTCAAAATGTTTTGATACTACTTTTTATTTATTTGCCTTTTATATTTCACCGGAATTTGTGGCCTACCGCTGACGGCCCTTCGCCAGAACTTAAACTACTCCTACATACATCCTACAGACCTAAGGACACCCAAGAAGGCACGGACCTCGGCTTAAGACGTCGTCATTGCTGTGATCCTATGTATAAATACGTTATTCATACATGTAGGTACATTAATTGTCTTTGGCTCAGTAATTTTATTAAACTAATTTTATTTTTCTAGTGGCAATTTAGTAAAACTTTGTATCCTAGTTCTGTATAACAATACATAATCATTAGTTTAATGTTTTAATAAATTAAAGTTCACAGCCACTTATTTTTATTTAGTTATCTTAAATGAGTTTAATCCTACTTCCTACTAATAATGAAAATGTGAAAGTTTGTATGGATGTTTTTTACTCAATCACGGAAAAACGGCTAAAAGATTTTGATTGATTTTGGCGTATGTATAATATAACCTGAAATAACATATAGGGTTTTCCCGATTTTTTTAAGGGGTCCGTGTTTTGTGCCAAATTCATAAAATGATTCATTTAAATATTTCATTGTTCATTGTTCAATTATTCGTTATGCTTTATGCAGTAATCATTAATTATTGTAATCTCACTATCGAAGCTCCAAATAATATTCATAATAAATTCAAAATATGAATCCCATACAAAACCATTTTTTTTATACTAAAAACATATGGAGTTACCTTCTACACTCCTGCGTTAGATCCGTTTACTTTGAATTTTGGTATTGATTGTTGTTTCGTTAAAAAATTTTGGTTTGGGCCCTTTCCTTGTATTATAAGAATTTAAGACTGGTTTGTGATTTAAACGGATTCATTTATTTAGTTTGTTTCCTAAATTAATTAAAAATAAATTAAGTTCACACAATAATTTTTTAAAGAAATTATATAATTCTTGATTATGTTCGCTATATCCGCATTCTAATCGTCACATTCAGGTTTAAAAGTCCAAGTTCGACTCGATTACTTATTATTTTTTGTATTGTTGTATTAGTTTCCTTCCATATTCTTTGCTTACGATGTTTTGCTTGATTAAGTGGAAAGTTGGCTACCTCTGCACCTATGAAGCGTTGGTTGGTATCATTTTTCTTTGCTCTCCCAACGATTGCGAGAAATATGGTTAGTTTTTTAACTGTAGATTTTGTTTTTATTTGTTGTCGTATTTTTACGGTCTCTTGTTTTACGATGTTGGGCTTGGGATTCACTTTTGCAATATTAGTAGGATTGCACAACTATTAATTTGAGAAATTCTCTTTGTGAGTAGTAATTTGTTTATGCAAATAATACTATGTACTGAATACAATCATTTTCATCTAAAATAGAAAAATTTAATAAAAATGTGCTTAAATTCTTCATTTTATAATTCGATATCATGTCGATACCCAAATACCTATATTTCCATTACTATAAAATTGTTAAAATTAGTTTAAAACAATAATTGAAACCGAAAATCTAATATTAAAGTCTGGTCACTGATATGTTTTTTTTTGTTTTTTACAGTGCGACATCTGGTGAATTCTAAGGGCAGAGATTTATTAATCATAAACGGCTACAGTTTTGGCATGAACCGTCGCAGAAAAAGTACAATAAACTGGCAGTGCACCAACAACACAAAGTGTAGAGCGCATGCCTCTACAGATTTTGAAATGAAATTTATCACTAAACCATACTTAGAGCACAGCCACGAACCACCAAAGTTTATAATTAAAGACAATATATTCATCAAAATTTGAAACTAACGTTTGGATGTCTTTGTTTTCTATAGGAATAACGAGACCCAGTTTAGCCATACTATTCTAATAAAGGGGTCCGAAAATTATTGTTTGGACATCCTGGCATTCACATAAAAAATATAAATCTTTGATGAACACGGCCGAAGTCTGAAAAGTTCTTTTTATAAAGGTTGCCCCTCTCCATACAGATAGTACCAAACTTCCAACTATAATTGTTTTTTTCAAAATTGTAGCTACGCGTTATATTTTCATTAATCGATAATTCATATGACAAATATGAGCTGTCAAAAATGAACAAGTGACGTCATAGCATTACATCGTTTTTGTTTAATTTTTTATCTGAGTATTTTTAATAAATTCTTCCTTAATGAATGGAACTAATTATTTGTTTTCACGATCTTCTTCATCTACTTGGTTATGTGGTTCCTCTCTTTTACAATACACCACTACAAGTAACTAGTTATTACATTTCAAAACGAATTAATACACATTTTGAAATGGAATTAAAAGTGAATGTATGGAATGGTTCTTGTTTGCCTGGAGCTTTCGAAGAGAATATTCATATTTAATAACAAATTTATAAAAACACCAGTATTTAGTTAAAAATATGGTGATGCCACGTGTTTGTCTTTGACAGCTCATAACTCGAAAACGTGACGCTTTGAGAGATTTTTTTAGAAATTTTCCTTATTTTTGGGGGTGCGAACAGTACATTTATTTATTCCTGATCGGCATTTAAAAAAAAACAAATGGTGGACGGCACCTGAGACAAAAAATTCATACTCCTTTGACGTTCTGACTAACAGTAATGAATGTATTTATTTTCTATTAAATTCCATCATTTTAATTATTATCGATTAAAAAACTCTTTGTTGAAGTAATAGTTTTATAACTTTCCTTTCAAATAAAATATGCATATTTTATGGTTAAACGTTCTTTTATGGAAATAAATAATTGGCACTTTGTGCTAACTATGTAAGCAATGTACTTGGTAATAGTCATTTGTCTTCTGTATTAAAACTAGCAGAGTAACAAACAAGCTATTATAACTTATACTTATAATAAATTAATTATAGTTACAAATCAATTTTTTTGTTTCACCTAATATTTGGTATCTATCGTTAGTATATCTACATTATAATGACATTAAATATTTTGTATCTATCTTTGGTATCTACATTTTAAGGTAATTTTGTTGTTGTGCTTACACAAATAAATGTAATAATTTACGCTGTTGTTTCAGTACGAGTGTACAAAAACAGCAGAGGAAAAGATACCGCCCTAGTTAAAGGGTACAGTTTCTACAAACAAAAAACTAACTGGTGTACAGTGGCGTGGGCATGCACTTCTAACGACAAGTGCCGGGCAAGGTTCACCACTGACAGGAATCTGACAATAACTCGATGTCACTTAGAACACTTCCACAAAGCACCGCGATATGTGGTTAAAAATGGAATTTACATAAAAATTGGTTGATAATGTAAATCTTTTATTTATTGTAATTATTTATTTCAGTTTTTTGTGACCGACAGGCAGGCTATATGGAAATTAACGAAATCTATGTTAAATAATCATTATTATAACTGATTAAAAATCTATAATATTATTAATTTATACATATTTTTTTTAAAGTTACGGAATAAATAAATATAATCTGCTCTCCCTAGTTATTAGAAACAACAGAAATCACGACTCAAGGGAGATGTACAACCTCATGCAACTTATTATTCAACCGTGGACAGCCACATATTCAGAGATATCTTTATGTTAAACCTTTTTAACTCTATTAACACTTGGGCATAGAGTGCAGAAACCATTTCTTTTATTGTTTTTTTATTCAAATTGATAACAATGAAGGGGTCCAATCAACCAGTGCAATATTGTACTTATTTTCTAATACTTTTATATCAATGATCTGCCCAACCCGGGCAGGTCGTGATATTATATGGCTAACAGATGCAGATAAGAATAACTTTGTATAGACGTAAAGAGACATGGTAAATTTATTTTGAATAAAATATACCCGTGAAGTTTCTTGCCAGTTTTTCTTTACAAAGTTCTTTCCGAACTGGTGGTAGACTCACGTTTTATTTGACGTCAATAAGAACAAGTAATTGTCAATGTTAAGAAACAAATATTTTAATTTGAATTTGGATTAGGTATGTACAGTATTATTATAATCAACAACTTATTTAATTCGTAGCAATCGGGCGAAGACGCGTGCCATGCGTGTTTCCCAGCTACTGCTGTTATTTTCAACTAGAATTACCACTGATTTAATGCCCTTTATAGAAATTATGCGGCTCTAAAAACACAATAAATTTTTTCAGAGCCGAAGTTCAGTTTGTCTAAGCGCGGGAACCTGGTGGTGCAGATAGGCGATTGGCGTTTCAACAAGCACGCCAGCTGGGGCTCCAGGACGCGCTGGTCTTGCATCAAGAAGACCTACGGATGTAACGCGAGCATCACCACTGAGAACAATATTATTATTAAGACGCTTGGCAAACATAATCATTAGAAATAGCCAGTATAATTGTGTCTAGTCCTTGTGTTATTGTAGATGACAGTGCGTCCAGATGACTGCACGAAGGAGGACCTTGTTATAGCCATAGCTAAGGCAATAGAATTAGCATTAGTGTCGATATCTTGATTCATTACTACGGAAAATTGTTTATATGAGAGACCAGAATGACAGGACCATGCTTTTTAATCTGTAATTGATTCTATTCTTCATTAAATTCAATATAATCGCATATATACTTTTTATTTTGACCCTTTTGTACAGCAACTAGCAGAGTATAACTGTCATTGGTTTGTTTCGTAAGTAAAGTATGACATTTTAACTTTTTAATAGATGTAAACGTTTTTATTTGCATTACCCACTTTATTTGAACTTGGTTTAATGTCAACTATAGATCACTATATAAAATATTGACCAATGAAATGGAATAAAATAACTAACGTGCGTTTGAAAATCTTCGAGGATATCAAAGAAACCTATGTTGTAAAATTTTAGTGAATAAAATGATAAGTGATGATTTTTTGTATCATTTATTTATAAGGTTATGATAACGGCATTTTATAGAAAGAATGCTCATTGTTAAAGTATATGTTCGACGTCAGAGCCCTCAGCATGGATTTGGTACATCACCCGGACTAGAAATTATTTTGTCTGATAATATTGAAGCTAAAACCAGCTTTATGTTAAAGATGATTAGTATTATAGTACCTTTATGTATTTCTTGTATCAAGAGTCAATAACTTGAAAGTATTTCTTGATGAATAACTTTAAAACTTTTAAAAATAATAATACACTTTATTGCTCACACAAAGTATAATTAACAATAAAACACTAATTGTTTTAGACTATCGCGGTTGTTTAAACTATTATTTAAGGAATTAACAGGATTCTGACCAGGATTTTAATTTAGATTTTCGAGTTTCCGATACTAAGGCACCGTTCCAAGCGTCTTGATCACGGAGCTCGGTACATGTTGGCGATGACAGTTAGAGGCAAACGAATCGGTTCACCCACTTTCTCGTTCTTCTATATCGACCACTATTGGAACTCGCACCAAATCACTTTTACAAAAAACGGGCTTTAGACTGCAAGCACTTAGTTTTTATATATATACATATATACTATAGGTTCCACGTACTAGATAATAAAAGCCGTCCTAGCGATTGAAATTGTTAGAATTTTTCTTCACTGTATGCAGAAATATTTATTTCTGTGACGTAGCCGAGAAGATTGCAACTCTTAATTGGCATTAGACAGTGCACATACTGGCAGAACAGATGGCCACTAGGCCAACAAAGTTCTGGAGTGGCGGCCACGACCTGAAGGACGCAGTGTAGGCAGGACAAGGTAGAATGACTTCTTTTTTAGATTTGGCAAGACTGGAAGATGGATGAGGGCTGCAGAAGACCGAGTGACGTGGAGATCCTTGGAGGTGGCCTTTATCCTGCGGTGAACGTCTTGAATGAAAGGAGAAGTACAATGGTATTGGTATATAAACTAAAATGGTATTCATTAAAAGGGCGTGACTCTGAACATTTTAACATTATGTTAGTAAATTAATAAAGGATTTTATATTTCAGTCGAATATTTTTCCAACCGGAAAGGTAAAGTTGTGTTAGTCATCAACGGCTTCAGTTTCTGCATAGCCCGACAACACGGACGGACTACAATTAACTGGCGGTGTACCAATACTACTCGATGTCACGCGCGTGTCACGACTAATATTGAAATGGACCGTATTGTGAAATCAAATTTAGAACACAATCATGCGGCACCAAGATTTATAGTCAAGAACAACGTATACATCAAACTTTGAAATATAGCACAGTAGATATAATAAAAACCGATAAGTGTTTTCTAATTTTGTATAAGTTGTTGTTATTGTAAAGCTAAAATGTCTTTTTTATTTTGTAAAAATAATAACATTAGAAATCCTATTTTGGATGTGTTCGTGAATTCTATAAATACTTGTATTCACACTCAAACTCATTCATATACAATATACGCAACCAGCCTTAAAGGGTATTTTTTTATTTTTTCACATGATAATGAGCACTGTTTTCGTTTTGGCGCCCTTTTTTGTACTCATACCGTTTTGATTAAGACACTATTGAGCGAGAACTTGAAGTCCATTTGCCAATGAATGTAAAGCTTAATTTTGTTTCGTTTTCTTTGGAAGAAGCCACCTCATCAATTTCCGGATACTTATTGTACTAGCGAACGCCTGCCAGAAACCATTCACACATTTTAAAAAAAATTCATAAATATTTACCTTAGTAAAGAATGCTACCAAGAAAGCTAGGTTTACCCTTTTATAAAGACATTTTCAAGCAACATCTTACTGATTAATTTATTCGTGATTCCAAAATGAAGTTCAATTGGGGCCCTAATTTATCGGCTTTGCTCCCTAATTACTGCAAAAGCCACGATTATACAAACTTCATTATCTGAATCACCCAGATTTTGTTGGGATGTACGCAGATAAACTTGCAGCTTTTGTACATGACAAAGATCTGGAGATCGCTATGCTAGTAGTTAATGTATTGTTTAATTTTTTATTTAAGGTTTGTTTGAAACTATTTCATTATTATTCAACTAATTTGATGAACGAAAATAAAAATGGTAGTGTTTTATAAATAAATGGGAAGTTATAAAAAATTAATAAGTATTTCATTCTTAACAAATTCATGCCATTAATAGATAATTCAATTTTTTTTAAATACATGAAAAACTTAACAAGTTGTGGAACCTTTTTTGGAGTGGCATATATAATTCTTGTCTTTGTCATCATATTGCCCATTAAGCAAAATGGAAGACAAACGTTTAACCAGTACGCCATCATAATTTTGGCAAGTTTTCTATACAAGGCTATCTATTTTCATATATGTTTCGATTTCACCTATTATTTTGAATGAAGTTTATTTTTGAAGATTTTGAAGTTCTATCACTCATCTTTATCTAAACTTAGAGCGTGGTAATACTGTCGTTATAATTGGCCAACATCGGTTCGATGGTGCGTGTAAATACGGCACCAAAACTCGCTGTCGAGCAACCACGCACAGACCTACAACGCCTTTGTACGAGTTATTGGAACACACACGAGCCATTGTGATGTTAACAGAGTTAAAAAATGACCTAAAAGATTTTATTTGTCGAGGATTTGATTATTTTAATTAATTTACAATGAGCAAAGTAAGAGATGAACGCTAGCTCAGGTAGGCAGTTACTTGACATGACGCAACAGTTGTTACACGAAGCCATCAGGTGCAGCCGTCAACCTTATTAACTAGTCAATGTTGAAGCGTGGGCACAGCTTGCGCCTATAAGAGTTGGCTCTAGATGAAAATGCGTGCTGTAGCTCCTGCGAAGTCACTATACATTTATGTGTTAAAAATATCCAGAGAGCACTAGGAATCGTTCAATCTTAGCTTCACCATTATCTTAGATCATGATAAGATATGTTGTTCGTCATAGACAGGTTTGCGAGTTACAGGTCAATCTGGGAATTCCATATCAGGATTTTTTGTCGTATTAACATTTAACCAATACCAGAGATAAGGATGTTTTACTGATTAACGCCTACAGTTTCTGAACAGACGGACAATGCCGAATAATCACAAGTAACTGGCGGTGCACTAAATTTTTTTAATTGTTGCGCGCGAGTTACGCACGACTCATGTTGAAATGAACCATATTATAAAATCGTATCTTGAACATAATCATGAGCCGCCAAGATTTATAGTCAAAAAAATATGTATACTTCAAACTTTGAAATTTATCGCAGTATACATATTAGGTTTCGTAATAAGAAAAACCGATAAGTATTTTTATTTTATATTAGTGGTTAGTGTTCTAAAGCATAATGTTTAAAATGTTTTTTGCTAAAAAATATATATATTTTTTTAATGTCAGAAACTAAGAAACGCCCTTTTGAATAAATACCTGAACTGTTTATGAAATGTTTGAAAACTTGTATTCGCACCGATAACATTTATACGCAACTATGCTAAAAGGGTTTTTAAAGCTTTTTACATGATGGTGACCACATTTTTTTGTGATTGAAAGATTCCTTCAAGACGCCTGCAAACTTACTAAACGTGCAGTCCTCAAGTAGTCAATAATTGGTAACTGTTGAGTATAATGGCTAAAGCACTTACCAGAGTATGAATGAAGGCACACTAGTTATTTATTGTCACAGTTTACACTTTTAGATAACTGCACGAAAGTTATTACTGAACGGCCGTTCCGAGATATATTTTTTTGTTGGAAAAGAGAAGTGTCAAAAACTATTACTAGGGAGGGGAGGGGGATGGGATCCGGAAACGGTTGGGTGCCTTACCATTTATAAAAATTAATATCACGCTATTTTAAATACGCAACAGTAACCTACATATGTTTATGAAATAGGTTTATTTCAATGAAATTTTATTTAGTTATCATAAGAAAAGGTAATTTGTTTTATATCAAAATATAGGCTGTGTCGTCAGAAAACTAGGTAATGAATAAATAAGGTTGTAAAAGGCCTGGATAAAACAATAAAAAGACAAAATTGAAAAAAATTACAATTTCCCCAAATAATTGTACAAAAAGTTTTTGAATTTAGTCATTTAATAGTATGAGGAATATTGTGAGCTTTAAAATGAGCCCTCTTTAATTCGTGTAGACCTTAAATACAAATTAATTTTAAGCAAGTAAAACAATTATTTCCCGTTACATAAAATGTTACAATGCTTGTTACTCAGAGGGTGAGAGATCGTTTGTTTGCCGATGAAATATAACATTATTTTGTTTGCCTACATTTGAAGCACATTGTGTTAGTAAATATATAATTATGATACGTGTTAATTGCAGATGAACAACTAAGTTGTCAATTTAGAGACCTTAGAGATTTAGTCGTAAGCACCAACACTATAATTGCTTATGTGACAGCCCGAATATGCCCAATATTTATTGAAATTTTTCTTGTGCCTGTTTTTAACATTCATATCTTTTGTTTCTAGGAAAGCTTCTCAAGAACACCAGAGGCAAACATGTGTTTCTGCTAGGAGGTTACAGTTTTTACATCCAATCAAATGTTCACGGTGCTATTAGATGGGTTTGCACTAATAGCGGCGGAAAAAATAAATGCACCGCGAACGTCAAAACTACGTCAGATGCCACTACAATAATGCGTAAGCGCTTACAACACAATCATGAACCTCCGAGGTATATTGAACGCAATGGAATACTTATTAAGATCTAGTTGAGTGTCAGCAAAATAGTATTGTCAATTTATTATTACGCTAAGGTATTCCGTGGTCTGTTGTATTTATGTTTGCATAACAAAAATGTTTATGTAACTTATCTAGAATAAACGATTATTATTATTGACATTGTGCCTTACATTCTCAATAATCGTTCCACCATTTCTGGCGATAGTATTTATGGCGCAGCCTTGTGGCCACAATGTACAGACAACTGTTTTCCGGACAGCTATTATTATTGTTATTTACATTCCTGGAGATGGTTATCAATACCTCTACTTGGTTTGACCTGGCCTCATTTAGCAGAACGTCCCTTATTCCTCACTGAACCCAAAGACACCTAATATGAGTATTTTCCCTCTTTTATCTTGTTCCTGTTTGGCACGGTCAGCCATTGCTACATACACCAGAAGTCAGAACAACAATAATATGGGTATTTGTGTCAAGAACACAAATATTTGTTGCTGAGTCACTGATGTTTTCTGTAAAGAACACGTGCTTGATGCTCAAACTTTACTGGTAGTACTTAGAGTTTCTTCTGTTAATATCACGTCCGTGGCGGTACTGCAGTCCTTCCTGCTTTGCTCGCCGTAATAGTCACGTTTACGTGGTTGTATTGAACAAAGGCAGTTCCAACTAAAGCTTACGGTCGGCAACGTGTCATTAGTCGATACTATAGTCACGTTCATGTTAATATTGATGTCCATGGGTGCCAATGTCATGTACCGTAATGTAATGTTGGCCGGTTGTTAAAATAGTAAAAAAATCTGTAAGAACAGAAAGTTGGGGATCTTGTTATTAATTATTTATGAACTTCTAACAAAGCGGTGTGCGTTGCCTTTTTTTTTAATTGTCAATTTAAAATCTTTCGTTCAACATTTGCTGTCCAGTCCAGATTGTGTCATAACTACTTTTAAAACCTTGACTTAAAACGACGGGCTATTTTTCATACCGTTAACAATCACCCTTTGTTTATTTTCATTACTGTTTTGACTTTGAACATAAAATATTGATTTTGTTTGAACAAGTAAGTTAACGAGGAAAGTATATTTTTGAAAATGGCGTCAAATTCCGAACCAAATAGTAAAACATATTGAAGTCAAATTCAAATAGAAATATTTATTTCTCAACATTGACAATTACTTGTTCTTATCAATGTCAAAAAAAAACATGACTCTACCACCAGTTCGGGAAAACCTTCGTGAAGAAGAACTAGCAAGAAACTTCACGGTTATATTTTTTTTCAAAATGAAGGAGGAAGAAAGTTGTGGGCTTGGCGATTAACAAAACGAAATGTATGCAAAAAAATGCATAAAGTTATTGTGTATTTGCATAAAAAAAAGCTACAAAAATATCCGATCTGTGAAACAAAATAAATTGAAATGAATGTACTATGATTACGGCATCTTCAAATTTTTATGATTATTGTTTTGGAAATATCAAGAATTCATAATAAAAAATATGCTTAAAACTCTTTTGATTATTTCACACGAATATTGAAACATTTTTAAACACTTTTTGAAGCAATCAATAAAAAAGCATTTGAAAAATATGTTGGATTTTTCATTTTTATTTGTCATCACAGCAGTATGTCATATAGCATATTATGTCAAATCTCCAACGGTCATTAGTTTCGTTTCTTTTCGTGCGTCATGAGTGCTCTCTATAAAGAAGTGAAATAAGTATTTCAATTGAGTATCCACTATGCAGTATCAATTAACAGGACGTGTACCAAGCTTATATTTTCTTGAGAATTATTTATTTTCCTTATTTAACTAATAAATATATGTTAATGAATTGTGTGTATCAGTTATAATTCTAAAAAAAAGCATGTAGCTTTAGTACAACCTCTACTTTTAATTTTTCTTACCATATTTCAAATAATTATAACTAACTCTGTTTTCAGATTGCAAAATGTTCTGAAACTTTTTTTATTATATTGTCGATATAACATCTATCTGTAGCTTTAAATTTCATGATGGTAAATCAACAAAAGCCCTGGGGCCAGGTATGTATGGGAAGGTGGGCTTCTCCTTTACAGTTTCTCTTTATGTCTGTATAAAATTATTTTTATCTGCATCTGTTAGCTCGGTAAGTCTCTCGTCCCCAAGTATCCGAACGACGAACATCTTCAAACGTCACCCGTTCAAGATAACGCGGGATCCAGCCATCGCCTCCTCAACCATATTAGAGGGAAGAAAAACATCAATCAAAGTCAATCACAATAAACAAATATACGAGTGATTTACTCGCTTTATTTAACTAACGTAAACAGGAAGTAGTTTATAATAAATTAGATTGCAGATATATGTAATAAATAAATTTTGTTGAAAAGACATTTTGTTTTCAGTACAAGTGCTAACTAATGTCAGAGGAAAATTTACGTTGGTAGTTGACGGATACACTTTCTACTTGTCAAAGCAAAGCAAAACGACAATCAGTTGGCAGTGCTCCAACAAGACCCGATGCGATGCTCACCTCACGACGTTAACAGACATGAAGACTGTAGTGCGAACTAAACTGCAGCACAGCCATCCGCCGCGGCCATACGTCGTCAAAGACGGACAAATTATTCGCCTCTAAACAGTTGTTAGCACATTTTCTCAAGATAATGGTTTTATATTTTTTCGCGTGTGTATATAATATTTTGTATTATTAGGCACGTTCCGTGTTCTGAACGTCTTGATAAATTTGACCTTGTTGAATTAATTTTAATGGTGGTAGTAAATGACGCCAAAGATTACCAAATAATTTGTCCTCTTGTCAAAATAATTTGGGTGTTGTTTTTAAGTACAACATTTTTGTATAACTCCTGCCTTTGGGCTTTATTCGTGTAAAACTTCAAAACAGGCAATTAAATGTCACAAATATCAAATAAATAATTTTGTAGTAGATATAGTAAATAAGTTAATAAGTAAATAAGTTTTTATTAGTAGCATACATTATCCGGAAAAGAGTTATTTACACCTTACCTGCTTGTATTGTTCTAGGGCCAGTGTTCATATCAACAAGAAAGGGCAGTACGATGATTCTGTATCTTGGCCATAGGTTCGCAAAACACTCGAACAGCAGAGGCAATAAGGGATACTACGTCTGCAGCAAGTACAAATGCCACGCCACCATCAAAACCATAGATTCTGATATAATACACATCAGAAATGAACATAACCACGATTAAGTTAGTTTCGGTACTCAGGAACATACGAATAATATATATATTTTAACGATTGATGGTGCAATACCTGTAAGACATCACTTTTGGTGACTAAAACGACCGAAGCGAGGGCGACATGATCTACCACAGGCCTGATACGAGCAGTTTTCGGCAGATGGTAATGAGTTGCCAAGATGCGGTCTGCGTCTCTTGTCAGAAAGTGCCGCAAACCAAGCAACATCGCAAAACTTACACCGTACCACGCGTTTCAGGAACATATAGCAATATCTAATAGTAATACGTGTGTATGTTAATTAAGATGTATGCTACTTATAATTACAATAATTAGAACATTTTACTTGGTCAATTTTTATTTTATATGGCACCATGGTTCTTTATTACCAATTAAAATTATTTAAAATTAACAAATTTTTTTTTGTAAAACATATAAACTTTAGTTGTATTTATTGTTACAGGTAAATTGCCTGTTTATGCCAACCATACACTCACATTAGTTCGGTTCCGCACAAGCCGTCATTGTGCTTGCGACTTGGACCTACAAGTAGGTGTTCATATAATATTATATCTAGTTATGGGGATTGAATGTTTTGGTACTGGGATCATAAGGCTTCTCTGCTCAAGAGGTATCATAAACAACAAATTACGAAAAGATCAGGTTTATTTTATTGATTAAAATGATACACAAATTGTAAACACCGTAACGTGATCTATAATCAATCTTAAATTGGAAAATCTGTATTTCTCTTATAGTACCGTATATCATATAGTATATCACCTGCAAGAGAGACCAAACCATTTCATGGATATTGATTTGAAACATCAAAAGAGTACGGTTTTAAATGCTTTTTTTACAAGAATACCTAACAAAAAATCTGTTTTGACACTTAGATAGCTGCGTCAATACGGGTCTCAACATTTTGACGTTTGATTGTCGACATAAATATATAAGTTGTTATTTTGTAGAAATTTCAGAAGCATGACTGTGCATGCGTAAGATTGGTGTAAAATAAATTATTTTACTTTAATATAATGTATATCATGAAAAGACTACAATTTTGTTTTACGATCTCAAAATCCGTAACATGGTGACATAGAGATTATTTAATAAACTCGACTTCTTCCTGTAATTATTTTTAAATAAAATAATAATATTATTTTTTTAAACTAAAGCAAAGTTGTCGTTCCGTTTCTAGGAATAAGATGGGGAAACACTTTTCTATAAATCTAAAATGATGGATGTATTACGAACCTATTGTGTAGTGATATTTACTGATAAAAAGACTAGATGAATGCAGGTTTCGAACCGCTCAGAGACGTCTGGTCGGTAATAACGCTGTCTATCCTAATTTTACATTCCTCATTACTGTGTATTGCATAATTTTTTTTAATTTTGATATCTTTTTGCTTTTAGGGAAGCTACTAAAGAGCATCAGAGGCAAACCACTGTTTTTGTTAGAAGGATACAGTTTTTGCATCTACAGAAAATCTGAAAGTGTCGTCAGATGGGTATGCTCTAGTAACGGTGGAAAACGAAGATGCACAGCGACTGTCTCAACCACGTCAGATGACAATACAATATTGCGCAAGCGCTTACAACACAACCATGATCCTCCGAAGTACATCGAGCGTGACGGAATATTTATAAAAATTTAATTGTACTTCATAAACGATGGCGACATAACCAGTTGTTTAAAATAAAATTGACCATAATAGGAAAACTGAAGAAGCTGCGTAGTAGCAGAGTTCCGTTTTGCTGATAGATTTAACTGCCATTATAATCACGTAACGGAAAAGAACTGCCAAAGAATTTGCAGGAACAAGTGTGACCGGCAACAGACAGTTGACATGTAAATGACATTTATTTGGTAAATTGAAATGTGAATTTAGGAGCAACATTTTTTACAAATATTGTACATACCGTGTAGGTTAGATATGGTTTGAACTGTGCCTATTATAATCAAACATTTGTAAATACCCATATTTACAAATAAATTGATTACATATAATAAATTGAGATACAAATGAATTGATTTTGATTTTTGATAAAAATACAAATATAGGCCAATTCAACTAATAATGTACACAAGCTCGCGTGCCACTCAAGGACTACAAGCTTTTTTATTCGACTACGAATGTATCATAAAATTATGTGATATGCATAAATTACCTTAATATTGAAATTCTAAGCTAATAATATTATTTTGTATAAATGTAAACGAATTTTGAAAATTGCCTGATTGGTTTCAGAATTTATTTTTACAAATAAACAAAGAAATAAACTCACAAATATTTCCTTATTCCAAAAAAATTGCTCAGTCTGTATGCCAATATACCATTATTGTAATGTACGCAATGTTGAAAACATTTTTCAGACGATGTGACACCAATCTTCATGCTGTCTCGACAAGGCCGTCCGCAGATCAAACTCGGTCGCTATAAGTTCGGCTTGCATTCAGAAAAAGATTTTAAAACCCGATGGAATTGTTCAACACATAACAGCAAAGGATGCAATGCTTTTCTATACACAATAAGAGAAGAAATAGTTTCAATAAGAAATGAACATAACCACTAACGTCCTCGCCGTGCTACAGTTGGATCCAACCTTCAGTAGTACCAACCCATCTAACCATGAGGAGTAGTTGACAAACACTTAAAAAGTTTCTTATATGACTTGGTGTGTTGCTTTCACATTCCCTTTTATGTTTTAGAGTATCCAGATGTAAATATAATTAGAAAGCTATATTAGTAACTTTACTTTGAAATTTAATTTCATTAATAAAATCACAGTTATTTAATACCTGAGTTAATAGAGGACCGCGATGTTTAAATTTTTGACCGTATGGTTTTTTTGACTTCTTTCTCTCTAATCAAAATCATAATTAATTTGTTTTGAGAAGTATTGTGTTTGAATAGCAGCAAATTTCTGTATGGAAAATATTGTCAATGATGAATTTTACAAACACTCTGTTTATACGAGGAGATAGAAGCCGAAATAACTAATTATTAATATAACATTACTTGTAATAAATATATTTGTTCTATTTGCCAAATTTTACAATTTTATTTATTATTAAGCTTTCTTAAAGCTACTGTAGATACTGTAGATATTTGAACGCTTTAAGTTATCTGTACACACAAATTTTACTTATTTGAAAGTTGCGTGTAGCGCAATTTTGTTGAGGAAAAGTATATTCCAGAAGGTGGTACGAGTCAAACCAAAATTTGCAAATGTCACCTTGGTCACGCTAGATTACACCCGTCTGGAAGGAGTTTAAAACATGGGGCACTGTCTGAAACATTATAGCTGTCTGGATGGATTGCAATCAACAAGGTCACCTTGGTGGGGCGCTGGATTTAATCCGTCTGGAATGCACTGAAAATCAAACTACAGGAAAAACTTAAAATTTTGTCCCCGATGAGCATTAATTATACTCTGTATTGGTTTATGGCTTGTACATGGCTAGATGCATACATAGGGACTAAACTTAAAAATATTTGGTTTTCACAATAAATCATGATTGTTTCAGTTAATTTGGTTAAAAATGTTAAGGGCAAATCAATTTTGATAGTGAACGGATTCTGCTTCTACGTCGTAATGCAGAACAAGAAGACGACTGGCTGGCAATGCAGGAGCAACCGAGCGTGTCGCGCGCGCCTCACCACCGACATAGACAACACCACTATACTGCGAGCCAACTTGCAACACTGCCACGAACCTGGGAAACATCTTATCCGAGATGGCGTGATAACCAAAATTTAAGTTTTCGACCTAACTTTTGGTTGTCTTCTTTAGTCAATCATTTATTTCGCAAAATTAATCTGATTATTATTATGAATAATACGATTCTTAATAACATGTCAATCACTAAATGTAACAACGGTTAGTTAGTGAAGGCCAAGGCCATTTTTTAACTAACTGATATAATGTATATACATTATCAAAATCATTATAAATTTTTTGTGTAATGCTTTTTTTATGTATTGCAAAATGATAAATAAATATGTGTTTGTATATTTTCAGTTTATGAATTTTAAATTTTGCTTCATGTAAATACGTTACTATACTACATTTATATAATTTTATAAACAGTCACTTAATGTGATAAACTTGCAAAGATATTAAAATTGGTTTCAGTGATTTTATATTGTCATTTTGATTATTCATCACGTTATAGAAACGGATTCTTTGAAAGAATAAATTTGTGTATGTTTCGCTATAAAATTGTCAAAATCGTTATACTTTATTCGATTTAGGTTAGAATAGATTGCAATCTAACGACCGTTCGATTATTAGTATTTGTATTCCGATAAATTCATATGATATTATAAACTTACGGTTTTCACAGTTTGAACTTCATATCTATAACCGAGCGCAGCGTTTTTTAATTTATTTTCAAAATTAAAACCAGACTATATTTCCCAAACAAACCACTTCAGACCAAGTCACAGTGTTTGATTTTCATACTGCGGTATATCTGTCGGTAATATTACTATCGGCATATTGGTATTCACTTTCCAAATATTAATTAGGTAACTACATCACTTGACACAAATTTATTGCTTTTCATTTCAGGGCAATGGGTAGTTAGCTTACGTGGAAAAGAAATGGTAATCCTCAATGGCTACAGCTACACGAAACAGTTGGAGTCTAATTCCACCATTAGGTGGAGGTGCAATTCTAAGTACTGCAAAGCCTCTTTATTGTCAAACCGAGATAAGACAAAAATTATCAAATGTACGCATGGTGGCCATCTTCACAGTCCTCAAAAATTTTACATAAAAAATGGAACGTATATCAGAATCTAGGAAATGAAGTTTTTTAAGTTTACGAAGCTCGTGTTTCGAGAATGAGGAAGTTCAACTGGGTTAGTTTTTTTAATTAGGGTTAGAGAGGAAAAAAAGTGGAGGAGAAAAAATCTTTTGACACGTTTGTATGAAAAATCTTTTATAAAATACTAAGAAGAATATAGGCAATTTGATGACGATATGAAAGAAACACACGCACGGTACGGCACGTGTGCAAATTGCAATCATACTTAACTTTTTTTCATTTTAATTAATCATAGTTTGTCTGAATAAATAAGTCAATATGACAATGACAGAGGTATTAAAACGTATGAAATCTTCTCAGTGTTTATAGTTTTTCGAAAAAGTACTGATCATAGTTGGATAAATTAAAAGCTTTGATCGAGGTTGAGGTTTGATTGTCAAGCTTTTAGTGTCAATTGCCTAAAAATTAAACCCCGTTGTTTTTTTGTGTTCGACTCCAGTTGTTACAGTAATATGAAGTATGTGTTGTCGGATGGTGAAGCGCATAAAAACTATCTTTTTTTATTTCTATATCTACCATTAAAATTTTTGTTTCCTTTTTCCACTAGACCTTTTTCCTTCTTGTATTAAGAAAATAACGATGTGATAACGATCATTTTACATAAGTCTGTTTTTTTATTGTTTGTCGTTAATTGTCTATAAGTTACAACTTAAGAAAATACAAAATAAGACAATTTATATATTTTTATTTAGGAACTGTTGACTAGGTGATATCTAAAGGTAAATCAAATTATACAAAAATAATCAAAACTATTCAGTGATATCTCTCCTTTCCTTCAAATCTAATACAGATTATTCTTACAAGTTTTATTCTAGATTTACTCAACCTCAGCTAAGGATGTCACTTGAAATCAAAATTACTTGAAACTGGAACTCTTCTAGTCGATAACGGAACTAAGAATTCCGATTATGTATGATCGATTTGGCAAAATCGTTGAATGAGTAATATATGCATTGACAGATAGTCCTATGCTGTTAACAAATCTCCACTTTTGTGAAACAATATTTCTTATTTAAAAGGGAACATAAAATTATATTTTGTTAGTAAATTACAAGTAGCTTAAACAAAGGTTTACATTAAGATCACATTATTCGCGTTCTCATTAACCCAATAAATAACTAAAATACAGAAGAGATTATTTGATACCGAAAATCAATTTGTAATTATTTGGGCAAACTTATTCAATTGTTATTCTCAAAATAAGATCTGGTTCTCACCGATGCTGTGCTTGAGCAGAATAAATCCACGTCACGCGGTAGTTTATAAAACAAGGCAAAATTTCGCCGCATGTATGTTTTAGCCCTGAATCTGGTTTTGACATAAGGAATATCAAAACCAGATTCAGATACATATACATATGCATACATATACAAAAGATATATATAGTTGATTCGAGACAATCATTCCGTACAATCGACCTCACTCTGAGGAATTTTTATAAAAAAAACAGACATCACAAATTTTTTTCCTAATTTCACGTAAAGGGGTTTTCAACAAGAACTTTGTTTCTCAATATGATCACACCGGAACCACATGACAGTTTTGACATTAAGTTTTTGATATGTCCGTAGGAAAAGCTTGGGAAATTACTACAATGAATTCAATTTCACTTGAAATTCGCATTAAAATAATAAAAATTCACTATGAAAATCGTGAAAGTTACATCGTCGTAGATTTACTCAATTCATTCAAGAACAAGTTGGTTTTTCTGAAAAAATAATTTTTTCAGACGAAGCCCATTTTCATTTGCCTGGCTACGTCAACAAGCAAAATTGCCGCGTTTGGGCTTCTGAAAATTCAAGAAAGATTGTTGAGAAACCTTTATATGCCGAACTTGTCACTGTATGGTGCGCTATGTGGTCTGGGGACGTTATTGGGCGGTTTTTTTTCGAAAACTTGGATGGACATGCGTTTACGTACAATGGATTACGCTATCGAGAGATGCTAAAAGACGCTGTTTTTACAATTCCCTCGTCAACCAAAAGTCTGCAGAAGTATGGAAATTCAACAAGCCCGTAGGTATTGGTAAATCCACTGTCAGCTCTCCCATCAACTTTGATTTAGGTGCTCTAAACCAATATTTTTCTGAATCTTCGGTCACTTTAAACCCTAACATCAAAGCTGATACATTGAATTACCTAACAAACCTTCTTGTCACCCATTCCTCTTTCGGCTTCTCTGATACTTCAGAGGATGAAGTCAAAAAGTCAATCCTATCAATCTCCTCAACGGCAGTAGGCAGTGACAAACTGTGCTCACGAATGATTACTCTAATCCTCCCACAATTGCTATCCGTCCTTGCCCACATTTTCAACCACTGTTAATCCACTTGTACTTTTCCGTCATCCTGGAAACTCGCACAAATTACCCTTCAAAATCCCTTACCCGAAATTCAAAATACCTCTTCTTTATCCCATTTCCGTCCCATTTCCATATTACCTTTTCTTTCGAAAGTTCTGGAACACATCGCTCATAGGCAACTTTCTTTTTTCCTTCACAACAACAACCTCCTTACCGACTATCAGTCTGGTTTCCGCTCAGGTCATAGTACTGTCTCTGCGTTAATTAATGTTACTGATGACATCCGATGGGCTATGGAAAACAAGTCTATAACAATCCTTATACTCCTAGACCTTTTTGCGGGCGTCCCTCAGGGTGGCGTTCTATCTCCATTGCTTTTCTCAGTTTTTATGAATTCTGTCACAAGAGTAATTTCCTCCAAATTTCATTTATATGCAGACGATCTACAAATCTACACTCACTGCTTACCATCTAATATTCATATTGCGATTTCATCGATTAATGATGATCTCTGCCGTATAAGTGAATGGACCAAGTCCTTTGGTCTGCGTATAAACCCTACCAAAGCTCAGGCCATGCTAATAGGAAGTCGAGCAATGCGTAGTTTCCTGGATTTGCTCAACCTTCCTCCTGTGCTTCTTAACGACGTCCCGATTGCCTTTACTGATACATCTAAAAATCTAGGCATTATTTTTGACTCAAATCTGTCATGGAATGCTCATATCAGTGAAATCAGTCGGAAAGTACATTTGTCTTTTCACTCTTTAAAACAGCTGCATAATTTCTTACCTTTGTCAACTAAAATTATTCTTGCACAATCCCTCATCCAACCTATTATCGATTACGCAGATGCGTGCTATTTGGATGCCACAGAAGAGCTATTAAATAAACTGGAGCGCTTACAAAATTTATCTATCCGTTTCATATTCGGTCTTAAGAAGTTTGACCATGTCTCCCAATTTCGTCACGCAGCCACAGAAACTATTAATTTATTGCAAACCAACTTTCCCGATTGCATAATTGCACGAAATTCAGCTGTTAAGTGGCCGGCTCGATCATGTGATTTAACACCGCTTCATTATTTTTTGTGGGGTTATGTTAAAGACAGAGTCTATACGGAGCGAATCGAATCGATTTCAGCCTTAAAATTAAAAAAATTATGACGTAATTAACAAAATAGACGTCCCCATTTTGCCTAAAAGTGACTAAACGTTTTGATAAAAGAATCGATATCCGTAATCATAGTCGTGGTGGACATTTGTCCGATATCATCTTTCATTTATGATTGCCAAAACTTACTCTATCTAATACAATAAAATTTTAAATCATTGTCATCTTAATTCTTTGTTTAATCCAGATACAAAAAAAAAACAAAGTTCTTGTTGAAAAACACTGTAGTAAAAAGTGATACTTCCTGCACCTATGATGGTAGGCAGGCAAATGCTGCCTAGTTTTAAAATCCAGATACCTAAGAAACCTACCCTGGATGCGCTTTCTGCTGGAAATGTAAGTTAACTCCTAACGTAGGCACAGTACAGAATTTTAATTGTTTTAATGTTGTTGAGATGGGATGACCTACGTTATATGACTCCAGAACCCTGGAGGCTTTATTCAAAATGAAATCGATATCTTAATCGAATAAAGTTTAGAGTCGTAAACGACACCTAAATATTTCACAACGAACATAAATGGTAATCTGTGTGAAATTATTTCAGGTTTCGTTTTTGCAAAGACTCGATTTGGAAAGCCAATGATAAGATACGGGAGGTATCGATTTAATATACACGCAAGTAGCAGTCGTTGGCCGAGAGGGAACTGGTACTGCACTCACCGACGTGGCTGCAAAGCGTCCATACGCACTGAAGTAGAACAGATCGTCGCAATAAATAACAACCATAATCATAGTTAACAGATTTATGATTTTTATAAATATTCCGAGGGTTTGACTCGCTTTGCTCAGCAGTGTAATTTCTAAGCAGCCTTAAACTTGTAATTTTTAGTGACCCATTTGGTGGCAGGTTTGGTGTTGAATCAACGTAATAAACTGAATCGTTCGTTGTTTTGCAATAGCAGACAAAACATAATCACCAAGCACCAGAAACCAAGCAATAATTCGATTGCTACGGGCGAACCAGCCCCGAAGAAGTCCAAAGCAGTTTTATCGGCCAGTAAACTGACAGCTACAGTTTTTTGGAATGCATCCATATTAACTACCTAGATAAGGATATAACGATTAATTACTAATATTATGAGAATATATTGACCAGTTTAAAACAATTTTACCTAAAATCGACCTTATTCGGATAAGAAGAAAATCCTTTTCCAAGACAACGCACGGGTGCAAACCTGCGCGAAAACCATGAGGCCAGATCGCAATTTCCTTGCGGCTATTATCTGTTTCCCAATAGAAAAAATGGCTTGGTTAGCAAATATAATATAAGCTGCCTGAGTCTTATTTTATGAAAGGGTTCAAAAAGCTAGTAAATCCCTGGATGAAGTGGATTGAGTAATAAGTTTAAAAAAATTTACTCCTTGTTTAATTTTATCAGACTTGTCAATCCGGTCTCGTATCCAATACGTTTGATGAAATATATTTTTTTAATTTTAACATACACTGTTTAACTATGCCTTTCTGATCAATACGTAACTCGAGATCAATATTCATACAGAATCACCATTTCAACTGGTTTTAAAAATGTTTATATTTTGATATATTTTTACAGTAATACTTATGAAAAATTATCATGGTAAGGAGTTAGCAGGCTTATCTGGATATAGCTTCTATACCACGCGGTGCGCAAGTACTGCACAAACTCTGCCTCGAGCCTCGCGCGTTACATTGCACATCACACCAAGACGCGCTTGTTCCAGAATATTTATAATAATTTATTTTTCTTTATTATGCCACTATACAACTGTAATGGTTAGTATAAAAGCAAGTATCTCTATCTGAAAATCACATGTCTACAAGTATAACAGCATTGAACTTAACAGCAGTCTTAACGGCTTATGAATTTGAAGCTTATACATTTAAGCAACACCATGGAAATAAAATCTTTTCGCACTAAAAAGTGTATTGTTTACAGAATCGTTTGTATGAATATATAAAATGAAACTTAATTCATGTAAAACGCCAAATCGGTCGATCCAGAAAAAGTTTGTAATGTTGGGTAGGACCGTCGATTTTGAGCATTCTAGACAAAGATAAATTACACGAAAGAAGGGTTTCTTTATGCACATCTCAAGGAGATATTGTCAAATAATTGTTTTTAGGTGCCATTTTTCCAATATGGAAATGCCATTCGCACGGCAAAGATAAGAGGTGGCAAAGTTTATATTCGGAAAGAGCACATCGTAATCTATAAAATTAACAATTTTCCAAACTCCGGGTAAATTTTGCAGGTAACCTCTTTTAACTTTTTTAGGACAAAATGACCGTACGAAACGACTAACGTACAATACGTGAGTTCGATTTACCTTTTTGAGGAACTTTATGATTTGTCTTGTAATTCGAAAGAGCATTAAACGAAGAGCAGGTTTTAAAGTGACTTTTTAAGAGCATTATTCAAAATTCATTCATACAAAACAACGTGCGTGAATTTATGTGTCTTACTGTAAGTCTTTGTTTCAGTTCAGTACATGCAAAATATCAAAGGAAAGGACACTCTCATCGTTAATGGCTATAGTTTCTGCTTGGAGAGGCGATACGCGTCTTCGGTGGGCTGGAAATGTACTTCTAACACAACCTGCCGCGCGCGAGTCACTACCGATGCTACATTCACGAAGGCTCTCAAGGGCCATTTGATACATTCACATAAACCACCTCGATATTTTGTGAGGAATGGAATATTTATTAAATGTTAAGATATTGAACAAGGACTTTGGTACAGAGTTGCGTTTTTTTTCTTCTTCAGACGGATTCAAAGTTTGTTCGATGATTTTTAGTAGAAAATACATACTTAATCCTTAATGTAATGAGAGAAAAATTGTGAAGTTCTAAATTGGACCAGAAATGTGTGAAATCGAAAAAGGAACATCATAACAACATTTTGCTAATAAATTGTAAAATGGTAGCTGAGTAATGCTATCTATTCTTTTGCTCAATAACAATCAAAGAACGTTTTGCGGCCGTTGCAATCAAATCAGCAACAATTAAAGAAACGGAGTTAAGATAAATATTATTATTTTAATAAAAATAATAAAATTTAAAAAAATAAAATTAAAATCAATTTATTGCAGAAATATGGTAACATTTGGTGGTCTACATCATTTTTGAGCACAATTTCACTGTAGGTATTACAGCATGCAATATTAACCTAAAACTAATAGGTCTTTGAACTTTGAAAAACCTATGAAACTGCCGTTTTGCCGTACTGGCCATTTCAAATGAAAATATTTTTTTTTTAAACTGATAATTCTAATTTCAAATTAATTTTATTTGACAAACATGGAATTCTTTTTCTAAAATCGTCATTTGTTTAATAGCTAGTGTTTTGTTTTCAACGCAATCGAGCATTTTTCGTCATCATGGATAAGTTAAAAATTCGAGTAATTATGGAGTATGAGTACCGTCGTGGCAGCAAAGCGGCACAAGCGGCACGCAACATCAACGACGTTTACGGAGCGAACACTACAAACGAACGCACCACCCGTTATTGGTTTACCCGCTTCCGTTCTGGAAATTTTGACCTGAAAAATGAACCCCGTGTTCGTCCGAAAACTTTGGTCGACAATGACGAATTAAAGGCAATCGTGGAAGCTGATGAAACTCAATCCACGGCTGAATTAGCAGCAGCTTTCGACGTTAGCATCAAAACAATATTGGTCCATTTGCGTCAAATTGGCAAGGTAAAAAAGCTTGACAAATGGGTACCCCACGAACTCAATGACCGCCAGCGCGAAGTACGCGTGGAGACGTGCCTTGCACTGCTCAGCAGGCATACAAATGAAGGAATTCTGAACCGCAATGTTACTTGTGACGAGAAATGGATCCTATTTGACAATCGTAAGTGCTCAGCAAGTTGGTTGGACCCTGGTTCAGCACCCAAACAATGCCCTAAACGAAAACTTACCCCTAGAAAAGTGATGGTCACTGTTTGGTGGTCTAACGCGGGTGTAATTCATCACAGCTTCTTGCCAAACGGGACAAGCATTACTGCAGATGTGTACTGTGAAGAACTGAACACAATGATGGAGAAGCTCGCACGTCTCCAACCAGCTTTGGTCAATCGTTCGGCTCCACTGCTCCTGCACGACAACGCGCGACCTCATACTGCACAGCAGACGGTCTCCAAGCTACAAGAGTTGGGGTTGGAAGTTCTCCGTCATCCGCCGTACTCACCAGACCTTGCGCCTACAGACTTCTACTTTTTCCAGAATTTGGATAACTTCTTGGCGGGAAAAAAATTCAATACCCGAGAGGCAGTACAAAATGCCTTTGAAGAATTTGTTGCCTCCCGTCCAGCTGATTTCTTCAAGAAAAGCATCAATAAGCTACCAATGCGTTGGCAAAGATGCATTGATTGCATGGGTGATTATTTTGATTAATAGAAATAAAAAATATATAAAAAAATTACGCTTCATTTATTTCGTGAAAAACGGCAATTTCATAGGTAAAGACCTAATATCTAAAATTACTCTACAGTTGATTATTTTATATTGATACTGTTATATTACTATTTATAATTATAATCACAAGATACTCATTCCTTATTCGGGAGCACAATTATTTAATACTTAATATTATTTTTCATGTCAAATTTACTATTAAAAAAATCTTTTATATCATAAATACATTGTTCAATTAGCCATCGGCGTAGAATATATTTAAATTTAATTAGTGGCAAAGTTTTTATGTATTCTGGTAATTTATTAAAAAATTTTATACGCATAACGAGACAATTTTTGCTACATATTTCGGTTTTAACATTCGGAAGACATAATTTATTTAGAAATCTAGTATTAAAACACAAGATCTCTTTTTTTTAACAAAACATTCAGGATGCATTTTAACAAACAACGCTGTTTCGTAAATATACCTACATACTTGGAACGGTTAGAAGTTTCATACTTTGAAACAAAGGCTTGAAGGTTGTCCACGAATCAACATCAGCTATTGCTTTTGAGATATGAATGCTTTATTTCTTTTAACCGAGTTCCCCCGAAGCAGAATACCATACCTTAGGATTGAAGCAACATAGCCATGATATGCTTTGAGTGCCGTGAGTTACTTTTCAGTAAAAAATAGACAAACTTTCTGTACGTGTCTTGAATTTTATCCACGTGTAACGATGTGTATTGGTATTATTTATTGTGTCATACCTACATTTTGACTTTTACAACGCCTGCTTGTTTTTCATACTTCTGTGCCCTTCATCACTGCTTTGAATTTCATCTTACACTATATATTTTGTTCTTACGAATAAATTCATGTAAAAATTTTATATTTTTAAATGTAAATAAGACGTGAAATGCCTTATTACATAATATAGCCCGTTATTTGAAAATGCTTAAATGCTAGACTTTATACAATTCTAATTTATAAGAACAACCAATGTATATACGTAATACGAGTAATTTTTTGTTTTATTTATTTAATCTAAGGTCTACATGAGTAGGGGATTACTAAGTAATTTAATTAAATGAATTTCGACAATGATTCTTTGAAGCTGAAAATTGGAGCTGAAAAGGCTAAGAGAATTCTTAACGAGTTACACTAGCCTTTTGACTGGCAAAAATCCTACATTTTAATTAGTTTTTTGCAACTAGTTAAGGAACTAAATATTGTACCTTGGAGTACTCAGAAGCAGCATTAGCATCGGTTTAGATTTGGATGGGTTGAAGGTGAGAGAATTATTTATTACTCACGTTATATTATGAAACTTCCACTTTCACTTTACTCTCACCTAGAAAACATACATAAGAAACTTCAGGGGAGTTACGAGCGACAGTTAAAGAAGCTAGACTATTATTGAGGAGAAATCTTCTTTATTGTGTTTACAGATCTGATAGCCAACGAACAACCTCATGGTCAGCTGATATTGAGCGGCATCCGTTCCATAGAAACTTTAATCGCTGATGTATTATTCGTTAATATTAGCGTTGTGTACAAAACTGGAATATCAATGAATGATGATTTAATCCTGTAATTTCAATGGCAGTTTTTTTATTTTGACTGCATAAACCTAATTATTATTTCGATCAAAATAGGAAGGGCTGTAGTCTCTTCTGCCACTAAAATAATGCGTAACATAAAATAGGGTAATTTTGTTTGTAATCGACTATATTTGATGTGGCCTTGTTTAGAACTATTTGACAAAAAGACGGCTATCATGCGATCACTATAACCATAGCGTAAATCCATCCCTATACTTGAAGAAAATTAAAATCCTAGTTACTTACTTAATTTATACGGGAACGAATTGAAACGAGATAAGTCTGATTGAATAATTAAAACAGATACAATTAATTGGGTAATTTTTTAAAAAAGTTGGTAAATGTTACCAACTTTTTTAAAAAATTGACTATTACTTTACTAAAAATTTACAGTTACTACACAGCCACAATTACTCAATTTTAGGTTCAATGATGCCGATGTTTGTCATATCACGGAAAGGCCACCAGCAGATCCAAGTCGGGCCCTATAAGTTCTACTTGCATTCAGGAAAAGGCGGCAAAAAACGGTGGGTGTGCTCAACTCATTACCCTAAGGGATGTAGAGCAGTTATTAAGACGGTTGACGAAGAAATTATTGAAATGGTAAATGAACACTTTCATTGATTATTGCAACTGACCATTTTACTGAAATTCTTAGAAATCGTGGACAAGCCGTTTCCCTAGTTTTAAGCATTTTGTGAAATAAAATCTTACTTTTAAAAATTGTTTCATCATTCCATATTCAATGCCTTAAAAATTTGAACAATGATATAAGATAGGTACAACCGGGAAAATGAATGAAAATGTTTGATTTTGCTAAAAGAAAAACTTTGTAGTGTTTATATATTTATGCGATTATCTGCGATTTTTAAATTTTAATCTGAAATGTTAATATCGGTATAGATAATAATACACATTTGTCTTCCGTAGACAGTTTCACGTTAATGGCATTCAGACCATTGTGCGTGAGCGCTGGAGATGGAAGTAAACAGATTCGTCTCGGCAAGTACGCATTCGTCATTCACAGGAGAAGTGGGCAGAGGACCCGCTGGCGATGCAAGGAATACGATAAAGGTTGCTTGGCAGTATTGACCACAATGGATGATGAAATTGTTAAATCTAAACGCAGTCATAATCATTAAACGATAATTGTTAAAACAATTACACTACACAGATTCAAGCATTCCAAATTCTATATAAATAATGATAATATATATTTCAAACAAAGACTATTTTTGTTATGCAATGTAATAACATTGGAATTATATAATGCATTGAAACATACTTTTGCCTTTATCCAACAATGTTCTATAATAAATGTAGTTCATGAACTACATAAACAATTATTTTCATTTTTTGAATTTTTTACTCCCAGACTAACACACTATGGCCCAGAGTAAACAGAGCTTGTGTTATGGATGACAGAAAGCATATAAGGTCAGTGCTCAGTCGTGCCGAGAGCGTTATCCTATTCGGGTATGATTTAAGATTTTCCAGTTACCAGCCACCTATTCAAATACAGTCCACTACCCCGCAGTGTGGATAGCAATATTCACACCACATATATAAACAAATAAACATAAACAACTACTACCCGAAAACAAAAATCTGTGTTCATCACACAAATGAATGCTTAGACTACGCGAACCTGGGACCTCCGGTAGGTATAACTCGACAGACGATTTTAATATTTTCTGTTACTGTTGTGAAAATGGTTCTGCGTTGATAGTTCTCTTATTTCCCGTCTTTTTCCAGTTCCTCTTCTTGAACTGCTGTATAAAACGAAACCTAAAATTGTTATCGGTAATTTAAGTTCAGCCTGTAATACCTTCTATGAAAATAGCAAGATAACACAGTTAAGATAATTCAAGAGATGTCCGTCTTTTTCCAGATTATGAATTCACAACGACTCGGTCAGGCAACGTAGCCCTCCGGGTGGGGCCGCACCTCTACTACAGGTACCACCGGTGCCGGGGCCCGCGAGTGCGGTGGGTCTGCCAACAGACTCATAAGAAATGCAACGCAGCTGTCATCACTATTGAGAATAACATTATGTGGTTTAAAAATAAGCATTCATGTAGAGATTAAATATTGTGTTTTTTCTTAATATTGTATATACATGTTTCCTTTCTTGGCATACTTGTAGTCTAATTAATGTACCTAGTCAACCTTAATTAGTATTAAACCTAAATTTATGTAGAAAACCTTTTTGAAAATAGTTTACCGAGATTGATTTTCCACCGGATTCTTTTCCTCTCAGTCTACCTATAAAATCTATTAGAAGCCTAAATTTAATAATTTGTGAGGCTTATTAATAGGTTTTAGTTATAACAAAATAAATTAAAAACTACGGGCAACAGTAGAATAAACATGCATTTTGAATAAATGAACCGGTTTTCTAGTAATAATAAAAACATATTCAAAATCAGCCCATTAGGCGCAGATTCACACTTCAAACCTATAATGTCATCTTGCGTAGGGCGATAAAATACTCCAGAGTTGATTGGAACTAAATCGTGTCCTCAACCACCGACCCTTATAAACTATCATGTATGGGCATCGTATCATGTTTCAATACGTTTTTTAAGGTTTTTCGAAGATGGTCCCGTTTAATACTTGGTTAACAAATTTGAAAATCCCTAGATCTTAAGGGGTCATAACCGAAAAAAACATACATCACATAATATACTTTTTTAAATATACCATATTGTTTTTATCATTCTAGTTACTCTGGTGCAAAACAGTCGTGGTACTGAGATCGCGTTGGTGGCGGGGTTTAGTTTCTATTTGAAATACAAAACAGCGAAATCAAAGGGCTGGTGCTGCACGACCGGGAAGTACTGCCGCGCGAGTATAGTCACTGACGTCTACGGACAGACCCTGCTGAAAAAAAACCTGCAGCATACGCATGACCCACCGAGGTTTGTGATAAGAAACGGAATGTATATTAAATATTAGAGCTGTCTGTAATACTTTCAACGTTATTTTTATAAGCAAATAAAAAAATTATAAAAAAATCAACGCTACTTTCTTTTTAAATTAATAAGACCTTTAATATTTCAAAATTTCAGTAGTAATTTTTCAACTTTTCTACATTTTCTCCGGTCATGACCGGCACTGAAAGCTAATTGACACCAAACACAAGTTTAGCCACACCGCATGTTGAAGTCATAATTGTGTGGTTGAGCTTAGGAAAACAAAATTAAAAACAATAGCTAGAAATCTAATAGGGTCAATTTAGATATTGGTATTTTATTTTAACTCTCTTATTCATATAATCTCATAATTCATCGTTACGATCTGAGAGGTTTGGAATGACTTAAGAATGTTAAGTATTTTAGCCAAACAAAATCTACCGGAAATGCTGGAAATACTGGGTCCTGGTGAATTGGTTTAATAGTTGACGGTTATTATTGTAACTAGTAATCAAATAAATTAAATTATATTTGTGCCAAAGAAAAAGTGAAGAAAAAGTTATTGTTGTTAAGCTTTGATTGTTTTTATGGCATCTCTAATTATGTGTTCCTCGTTTGTTCGAAGTGGTAGCAGATGGGATATATGTGTATCTGTATAGAACCAAGTTTAAGTATCCTGTTTTTTATATATTAATTTAACATAATCGAATTTACACGCAAGAATAAAAAAAATGGCTAGGTGTCTATAATTACTATCACTATCATCGAAAATTTGGTATCATCATTTCCTTCCAAATGTTGGGAAATGCCTCGTAATGAATTTTATACTTACGTTTTATATTATATTATATATTAATTTATTTTATAATACAATATAATGAAAACTATGTAGGTGTCTATTTTCAGCACAATGTTTTACTTGTATTTTTAAACATTTGAATAATTCATCTCTCTTTCTCTCTCTCAAGCATGTTCTAAGAAGGGAGTTGAATATTTTGTATTCAAAGTGTCCAGCCAACATCAACCATTAACATTTTTTTGAAGACGGCGCCCTTTCACGAATTCCTCATAAATCAATAGTTCTCGTCAATACCAACTTATCATGCAGAATGACAGATCTCGTAAAGCCTCACGTTTCTAAAGTATGCTGTCTAAGATGCCGCGCATAATTTTTTTATAAGCCCCTTTCTGATCATAGGGGTATGGTAATGCATTTGGTCTGTTGAATAAAAAATCAATAACCGTATTCCTCATTTGAGTCAACTGTAGTTCACAGTTCTTGTTGCTAATATTACATATTTGGTTTGGGCGTTTTCTACAGTTATCTTCATTTCAAATATGTACAGCAGCCTGACATTTAATTGTAGGTTGTAGCATATGTTGATATGGTAATTTTCAATTTTAACTTAATAATTTTAGTCTATCCAATCCAAGCGGTTCCATAGTTTTAGAGTTCTTTCAAACAAATATTGTTAATGTTTTAAAAATGGTCATAATTTTTTTTAATGTCAACAGTAACGATCATAAAAAATGGACGTGGTAAAGAGTTGGCAATCTTATTAGGATACAGTTTCTACAGACAAAATTATAACGGGGATTACAAGAACATATACTGGCGCTGCACCAACCATACCACTTGCCGCGCGCGCTTCGTCACCGACCACTTGAAGACGCACTTGCTGAAGAACAACGTCGTACACACACATCCACCACCGCAGTTTATTGTTAAAGATGGAGTTTACATTAAAATATGATTACTGGGCTTAGATGACGATGAAACCAAAATAAAATGTATGAAAGTTATCATTACGTTTTATGTATTTTATTGGAGTTAGATTAGAAATTAAAAAACAGAGGACATGTAAATGACTTTTATTTAAGTACCCAACTTCTAAAGAAGTGCTTATTTTATTTAACGAATTTGAGGCTTTATAATTAGGTATGTAAAGTAATTTTTAAGTATCTTTCTTCATATTTATTTTCCCGAAAGAATGGGGTATTTTGAAGGAACAAATGAAATATTTCCGATTTCTATGCAGTATTTATTTTCAATAAATAAAAAAAAAATTTGTATGATTGTGCTATCTATGGATTCTTGTGACAGACTGTAGATGACTGAGATGTATTGTAAACATTGACCAAAGAGTAATTAGAAGTTGGTGCTACTTGATAACGTCATATAGAGGTTGAATGATTAGTATTAGATTTTCGCCATCTCAAAAACAAAAGAACGAGCTCGCGTTCATGTTTTGATTGGACGGATACATTTGGTAGCTTAGTATTGTCAAATTGTTTAATGTCGATAGATTAGATTCAATGAAAATATATTCAAGTATTGATTTTTGTAACTTTTTATTATTAAATTAAACACACACCTAGCGATGTAACATACTATAGAGTATACAATAAATTTTTATGTTATTAAATACACGAGGACAGTACAAATATTGATATGTTTAATTCGTAGACGGAATCTACGCATTCTAATCACTTCTAACAATGTATCAGCGACCCTGACGAGTACAAAGGGGTTTTTGTACTCAAAAACAAAAACTGAAAGCTCAAAAAGGTTTGCTTTTTAACGGAAACCAACTTAATTTATATTTATTATTCCAGATTCAATGGGACCAATTTTCGTAACATCGCAAAAGGGTTACCCGCAGATCCGAGTCGGGTGTTACAGCTTCGGCGTGCAAGGCGGTAGCGGCGTGAAGAAGCGTTGGCACTGCTCTACACATCATAAAAAAGGTTGCAAAGCCTTGATTTACACCATAGACGAAGAAATCGTCAGTGCCAAGAATGAACATAACCACTAAACATACGTATAGTATGAACGAGTTGTCATATAAAATTCTCAGAAGTGTCAGCTTTCTAACATTTTGTAACAGATACACCTGCTGTTTTAATAGAAACTTATTATTTATCGCTCCGTCGATTGTGCTTATTTGGATCGATAATATATAATATAATGCAAACCAAAATCCTAACTTTTTTTGTCTAATTCATTAATAGGGATTTCAATTTGTCTCCCAGTTCAGCCCAAGTGGGCTTCATTTTAATGTCACGAATGTAGTCCCTGGACCTCGTATACCTGGTATACCATGGAACGTTTTGTTTACTATTTGAGGATTTGATATAATGATGATAGCACAAACATGATAGGTACGGTATGATGGTCAAGGATTTCCAGGACAGGACCTGGGTGCCACCAACAAAACAGCTTAATGTCAAATAGGTTGTTTTAATGACTCAGTCATTTATTAGAATCGTTCCTTTGGATTTGGGCTCATGTAGTTTAGTTTAGTGAGACTTACATGAGACATTATACATACATTTGGTCAGAACACGTCGCGATATTTATCACCAAGAAAGACAAAGTAAAATTAAAAAAGCAGCTCTTGCAGCGAAGCTCGTTTTAAGGCCTACGTGATGCAAGTCTTTACATAGAAGCTGGGCGTCTTCGTGTTGGATGATTTCTGTCTGATTAGAGTATTGTATCGGCGCTTCTGGGGGAGGCTGCTAGAAGCAGCGCCAATGTTGTGCTAATTAACCACCTTCTTACATAGATTTAAATTTTGGATAGGAAAAAATTGTATTTTACATTCCAAGGGCCCTAGATGCCTGACATAAACTTAAAAAACGCTTGTGTTTGAAGTCGGCATCTATTTTTAATTCAAATTATGATAACTTGAACAACGCTTCAAACAATTCAAGCACTCTTTTTGTTAATTTATCTACACATTTATTTGCCGACTTGACATTTTAATTTATTTTATTTGTCTATATACCTAATTTCCACAGTAATGTTAACGAAAAATTGGCGTGGTACAGAGATAGCAGTCTTATCGGGATACAGCTTCTACAAAGACTGTCACAAGACGGCGTGCAAGAACATTTACTGGCGCTGCACCAACCATGCCTCGTGCCGCGCGCGCTTCGTCACCGACTGCACCAAGACGCACTTGTTGAAGAGTAGCGTTGTACACACACATTCACCACCGAAGTTTATTGTAAAGGATGGAAAGTATATGCATGTATAATCATCGCGCTTTCTACATTGCCAAATTTAATGAACACTAGTTAACATAATTTGTTGTTTATGTTCAATGTCGAATTTTTCTATTATTTCATCATAATGTTGTTTTTTCAAATTTTAATAAAATAAATAAAAAACGTTGTTGTGTATAGGAACTTTACGTTAAAAATAAGAAGGTTATAATCATATTGTCGATAATGTGAAAAAAGCATAAAAAGATTTATTTAAATTTAAATTTAGATACTATTCTGGAATAAAATAATATGTAGGAAAAAGTTTGCCATATTTTTATAGTCACTTACAATTTTTTATGACATATCCCCACACAGTCTTATTCTTATTAATTGATTTTAATTTCAAACTTTAGAAACCGGTTGTTGTAAAATTTTAATCAAGAAATTACAATTCTGAAATTTATATAAATAGTTTCTTTAAACTAAGATTTGAGAAAGTTCACATTTTTTCCACGTGCGCACTATGAAATAAAAGTTTGGGATTTAAAATCCTGACTTGTCTAACTGAGCAGTGTAATATTTCAAAGTGAAACCTTATATCAGGTTGCTTGGAAGAGATCACTCTTTTAGTGATAAGACCGCCTATATTGTCATTCTCTATTTGTTGATTAATTTCAATTTTTTTGTGTATTTTAATTGTAACTGGTTTGGCAATAAAGTGTTTTTTCATTTCATTTCATTCCAGTTCAATTCATGAAGAACTCCCAAGGAAGGAGGATACTAGTTTCGAACGGCTTCTCGTACTACCTCGGACAAAGTAGCCTGTACAGTTACACCTGGCGCTGTACAAGATGGTCATCTTGCAGGTCCCGACTCATCCTTAATAAGCAGAACAACTCGGTGTTGGCTGCTGCTCTTCAACACAACCACGCACCTCCTCAATATATCATCAGAAAAGGAATATATGTCAAAATTTGCCGCTGACGATATATGAAATCATTTGTTGATAAGCAAGTCAGCAATAATGATGCATGGGGATCCTAAGTCAGTAAATTCTCTCGTTTGTTTTTATAAACCTTTTGTTCAGAATGCAAATGCTAATTTATATCGATCACCTCTGCTACATTTTTTACGCTGTGTAAACTCGGCAGTCTCCACACGCCTCGATATTATCGATGATGATAACGCCTTTTGGAACCAGTCAGATATGCCGTAGCGTTGTGACGCGCCTGGCGTGTTTACAACATTTGACTCTTTCGGTGTAATTATCCCACATTATGGACTTTTTGGAACAGCGTTTTGGAAAATATTATTATAAGAAATTTTATTATTATTGGTAAAATGACAAGAGTGTCTCATATAGGTACATATGGACTAATGATATAATACGAACATTTATTTGTTTAAAATAAGTGTTCAAGTGAGCTGAAGCCTTATTGAAGCCTTATAATAACTGTTCAAGAAACATACTTTTATAAACTCTTGTCAAGGTATATTTTCTCAGTAAAAGTTTTATTCGATTAAGCTTATAAAATATCATAATTTCAAGTATCAATTTTCAAAGTCCAAAGCTACACAATTTTTTTATAGTCGAATTTTTAAAATGTGTCTCATTGTATTCTGAGCATAAAGTGAACGCACCCCAACATAAAACTTTTTGCTAAGCTAAAGCAATAATTGGAAATAATTTTGTTCCTTTTAGTGCCTTATATATTAATTTCTTTGTAAACTTGCACAAAACTAAGTATTATAATTATACCAAACTGATTGTCAATTTCATTCTTATGTCAAAATAATCTGTCAGTGTGACGTTGACAGGGGTATTCTAGAACTCCATCAAAGCGCTGTGTTACATTATTAAGCTTACAAAGCTCACATCTAAACAAAAAGATGAATGTATGTTATTCTTAGCGTAGAAAAATAAAATCAATAATTATTTACAATCAAGTGATTACTTATGTTTATGAAATAAGTAATAAAAACCTTTTTTAACAACTTACAATTTGTCCCTGTGATAAAAATATATCGGTAATAGTTTATCTGGCATAAACATACAATGTATATTTATTTTGACATTAAAATGGATATTTTCTGTCAACTGATATGATCTTCGCTTTTAATTAATTTTTCAGCATCTATACTTCAGTGAAGACTCTCTGTGAAAGAGTATACCGTGTCCCGTAACGTTCACGTTTTTATTTAAGTTCATTAATGGTTAGTTTGTTAAAATTTATGTCTAAAATAGCGCAGTACTGTTTTCTTTACATAAACAATTTAATCAAGATATGGAGGTTACTATGTTGTGTTTTAATATTTTGATCGATCCTTGGCACAAAAGTGTGTGGTGCTCCACTAGAAGACTCATTTTTGCCAGCCCTTCGTAATTTTTTCGTAAGGGGGCATAAATCCTGGCATTCATCAGACTTACGTATGTATTTTTGCGTAGCGCTAGTTGTGTTTTGTGTTTGCATTGAAAAATTAGGCCTCATTCCGACCTTTCGTCTAGTTCGGTTTTATTAGTTGTACAATCTCTTTAAAATAAGACAAAGTGAAGAATTCTCCCAACAGTTGACTCGAATGAAGTTCATCGCAGACTCTATTTGCAGCTTTAATTTTTGTACATCAACATAAGCGTGGCAGTTGAGCTTACTCTTGGTTATACAAATCTCATTTATTTATTGGACATATCTATTGATAGGTCACAATTAAAACTTAATAAAGATCATGATGTCCTTATAAGTTATAAGTACATATATAGAACATATATTCTTTTTATTTAAATTTTATGTATTTAAAATACAGTCTACGTAATTTCTGTATAATAAAATTTCTTAAAGGTTAAAATTTTCTTAAATCTGCTCAATAGTATCAATGTTTATCTATTTCATTCAAACACACAAACGAATTTTGCAGCCCTATAATAACTGTTCAAGATGTATATACAAAAGAAAATATACCTTCTCTGGACAAGAGTTTATAAAAGTATACTCTTTTTTACTTACAAAATTGGTTGACGAGTTTTATTTAAGAAGTAGTAAAAAACTAATTATACTTTAAAATAAGAAATATGCCATTATTTTTAAATAAGTACCCTGGAAAACGGCTAAGTTGAGACCATGGAATATTTTAAATAAAAACTATACTTTTTGGTAATACTAGCAATATTTCGTTATTTTAAAAGAAGGGCTTTGTATAGAGGTACATGGTCTTCCCGCTGGGTGGCGTATATGACAATGACGATAGAGTTTGTTTAAAAACCTAACACAACAGGACCTATCTCAGCAAAGTTTCATTACTTAATGTCTGTCATTAAGATGTCCAGAGTACCGTCGTCGAGCATTGCTAAATGAACAGCGTCTACTAGCCTTCTACAAAATGTAGTCTAACTACATATTACGTTGGTCATAATTGCATTTGTATTTCTTAATTACAGAATATGGTCGTCCAGTGTTTGTGTCTTCAAGAAGAGGCAAAAGTCATATACAGATGGATGGATACAGATTCAGTATTGACAAAACCTACGGAGTAAAAACAAGATGGCGATGTAGCTTTCGAAATGGTTGCAAAGCTAAGTTATTTACTGTTGATGATGAAATCATTTCAGTTTATAATTCTCATAATCATAATATGAATTATTAAATTTAATATGAATTGAACGTTAAAGAACTATTTTTTTAGTATTATAAGTATGTCTATCACAATAACCGAACTCCATAAACCTAATTTTGGCATGCTTTTACGAAAATCTTTTGTTTCAGTGCAAATCGTCAAAAACAGCAAGGGAAAATCTTTAGCTATTATAATTTTTTTTTTTTTTTTTTTTTGTTCCCCTCCGCGGGAAGGGCAGGAGGATAAAAATGCTCTGACGCATACTCCGGCGCGATTCCGAAGTTATGTGGGACTCGTCCCGACGCCTACCAGAACCATACCCACTAAAAACCCCCTGTCGGCTCGTGCATTTTTGCCACTCAGCCTTCATCGGAGCGACGGCCAATTGGAGAAAGAGGCCGCGCTAGCGGAGCCCTTAAGGGGTCACCCGCTGGGATTTGCATAGCACTGAAGGTGCTCAAAAATTAAAAGTAAAATAAAAATAAAAACATTAAAATGAAAAGTAAGTAATAAAACATTAAAAATTGAAAATTAAATTTGCATTAATTCGAATTTACGTTAGAATTAGAATTGGCGGCCTGAAGGGCCTCGAGATCTACGGTTATCTTCGAACGTTCGCTTGTGTGCGCGTTTCTCGGTCTAGCGATTTTGTAAGCCGAATCTAGAACAGGAGCAGTATATGAGACTGATTTTCGAACAAGAGGATTGGGATGGGATTCGGCGCGTTTGAAGAACGATTCTGAGAGTGTTTTTAGATACTGTTGAACTGTAGGCAGTTCAAGATCTCTGTGCAGGTCCGCGTTGCGCACGTACCAAGGTGCGTTTGTGGCCCTGCGGCAGAAGAGGTTTTGAACTACCTGCAGTTTGTGCAGGACGGAGGGTTTGGCGTGAGCAAAGACTGGCGAAGCATATGACATGACTGGTCTAACGCAGACCTTATAAAGCGTACGTTTGTTTCTGAAGGACATTTTACTTTTTCTACCTAACATACTGTAAAGCCGGCCTAGGTAAAAACGTGCGAGTTTCGTTACTCTATCGACGTGAGGATTGAATGAAAGCGTCTGGTCTAATATGACGCCTAAATATTTAGTACTGCGCTTCCAGGGGATGGGAGTGCCTTGCATTCTCAATTGGAGATTGTTGGGGATACGACTGCGTCTGTAGTCGAAGTAAACCGCAGAGCTCTTCTCTGGGTTCACATCGATACGCCATTTTTTGAACCAAGCACCGAGGGTGTTAATAGCCTTTTGAAGTCTGGTGACGAGACCCGAGGCTCTGCGGCCTTTGGTGTAAAGGGCAGTGTCGTCGGCAAAGAGAGCGAGTTCGACGATTTTAGCTGGGATGGGAATGTCGTTAGTGTATACGGTATACAAAAGAGGGGCGAGGACTGAGCCTTGAGGGACTCCAGCCTTTATGGGACGAGGCGCGGAGAGCGTGCCTTCATGTTTGAAACGAAACGTGCGGTCTTTGAGAAACGACGCGATTATCCTAACTAGGCGAGCCGGTAAGCCTATTTTATAGAGTTTATAAACGAGACCGCTGTGCCAGACTTTGTCGAAAGCCTTGGCTACGTCAAAGAAAACTGCGATCGTTTTCTTTCGTTTCGGATAGAAGCCGTCGAGTATGTACTCGACGATTCGATGGACTTGCTGAGGGCAGGAGTGCTTAGCGCGAAAGCCGAACTGGTGGGGAATTATGAGAGGATCGCCGTCCGTTGGAAACAGATGGTTCCGCATTCGAGAGAGTATGACTCTCTCGAGAAGTTTAGACATTGCCTTGAGGAGGCTGATGGGTCTGTGATTAGCCGGGACATTAAGAGGTTTACCCGGCTTGGGTATGCCTATGACTGTCGCTTCTTTCCAAGCTTTTGGAAAGTAGCTAAGGTCGAAGCAGGCATTGAAAATGACAGCTAACAAGGTAAGCACCTGTTGAGGCAGGTGCTTAAGTGCGTGGTTGGAAATACCATCCGCACCCGGAGCCTTTCTGGACTTTTGACTTTTGATGTGAAGCGAGATTTCATCATTAGAGACTGTGACGGGGTCGTCGGTGATGGGGAGAGAGTTTCTACGGAGGACTTCGGCCTCCACCGATTTGATGTGATTGGGATTCGCGGGTTGCGTGCTGGGCGAGCATTGAGACGCGACGCTGTCAGCGAAGCATTCGGCTTTCTCTTCGTCTTCGAAGGCGATAGAGCCATCGGGACGAGTGAGAGGAGGGACGTGAGAGGCGGCGTCTACGCGTAAGGCTCGGGCCATTCGATAATACGCTTGGTGGGACGGGGAGATATTCGCCATGAGATCGTTCATCTGGGCGTCTCGGAGTTCCGCGAGGCGAGATCTAACTTTACGTTGCAGCTGATTCGCAGCTGTTCTATAGGCGGGCGTGGGATATTTCTTGGCTCTCCGGAGAGCCGCGTTCTTAGCTTTAATAAGATTGCTAATGGCTAAGGGAAGCGTGGGTTTGCCTTTCTTAGCAACCTTTTCGTTTACACTGATGGCTGAGTTGATAGCATCAGTGAGAGAATTTACTAACGAGTCTATTTTATCCGGGCTATCTAATTGTTCGGGCGAGATCGCGAGCGGAGAGTTTGGGGCCTCTAAGGCAGAAACTATCGTATTTTTAAAACCTTTCCAGTCGGTAAAGGTCTTAGGAGAAGTGACGTTAACGTTAGGCGGTCCTAGCACGAGGGAAACGGGGCGGTGGTCAGAACCTAGGTCATCGAGCGGTTCGATAGACCTGAGGTCGAGGTTGATATGCTTGACGATTGCAAAGTCGAGGATGTCCGGAGAGTGGTTCGGGTTGTCGGGATAGTGAGTGGGAGTGATAGGGGAGACGACGTCTAGGTCGAGTAAGTTGGTGATGTCGAGGAGAGCTATGCCGCTTTGGTTGGTAGATAGGCACGTCCAGTCAGTATGTTTGGAGTTAAAGTCTCCGAACATAATGACTGAACGGCCGAGGGCGAGAATGGTCTCAAAGTCGCTGCGGATAGGTTTGGTGCCACTAGGTATGTAGACTGAGGCTATGATGATGGTCGGATGACCGGTCATAGCCAATCTACACACGGTGGCTTCCATGTTAAGGAGAGGAGGGGTAGGGAGAGGACAGCAATGGAATCCTCTTTTGTAGTAGATAGCAGTGCCGCCGAAACCGTCGCAGTTAGGCCTATCGTTACGTGTAAACGCGTACTTGGGAATCGCGAATCCCCTGGAGCGATTAGGAGTGAGCCATGTCTCCTGGAGAAGGAATAAGTCAGGTTCTTTGTTCTGAAGGAACAGTTTAATCTCGGGAAGGTTGGTGTTAAGGCTACGAGCGTTAAAAGATACTAGGGATAAGCCCTTAGGTTTAATACGACTGGATGCGAGATTCGCGGGTCTAGACATTAAAATTTATTTATTTAAAGTTTACAAAAATAAAAGAATTTACAACGAACTTAGGAGCGAGTGATGCTCGGCTAGCGCGAATAATCGCTCTTGAGGAGAGCGGGCGGCTCGCAGTTTGCGTGCGAGTACGGAAATTTCGTTAATGTCGACGTTTTGGATGACGTCGAACACGGTCTTCATGTCCTCAGCCAACGACGACTGAGGGGAAGATGACAACGCGGGACGCGGCCCTACTGGAGCTACGGGAGCTGGGATGGGTCGGGAAGGTGCAGGCGGGACGGCCGGACGCTGCCTCCAAGACAGAGCCGGAGTAGGCGTCGGCTGAACGGGCTTTGCTTCCGGGGGACCCCGGTTGCGCAGCGGCGGGAAGTTGGCAGGAGTGAGTGGCGGCGCCGGTTTAGGCGCGACCCTCTTGGTGGTGGAGCGCGGAGCGCGCGGGCAACCCCTGTAGTTTGCTGTGTGGCCCGACTGGCCGCACAGCACACAGGCAGGGGGGGAAGTGGATTCGGGAGTGCGAGTGCACTCCTTGGTGAAGTGGGGATTCAGGCACTTTACGCACCTGGGGGGAGCTGAACAGTTAGCCGCTGCGTGGCCATATAGCTGACAGCGGTGGCACTGCCCAGGGTGACCACGGGGGTTGGGACGCTCGACGGAGATGTTCGAGAGTCCGCAGATTGTGCGAGCCTCTTTGAAAATCTCCTTCGAGTCGGGAGTATTGGACAGGATTACTAGCGCTAACGGAAAACGCCTACCGCGGTTGGAGTGCATCTTGTGCACTGCTGTGACCGGGAAACCCTGAGACTTAAGGTCATCAAGAATGTCTTCGTTGCTGAGTTCGAACGGGACGCCCCGTAATACTGCGCGGATCTTACGCTCCTCCGGGAGGGCGTAGGTGTGATATGCGATTTGGTTTAAACCGAGTAACCTGGTAAACTCGCGGAAGTCGACGACGGTCGCTAATTGTATTTTGATTGTATCGCCAGCGTTGGCGGCTTTCAAGTAATTAATTTTGTGCACTTTGCACAAGTTGGAGACCGCGGTCCAGCGCGCTTTTTCACGCAGGAATACGGGCGGAGGGAGCTGAGGCTTCGGCGGGACGGGAGCGCAGCGCGTCGCTGGCTTCGATGTGACCGACGGAGACGCGGTTACTACGAGCGATTTTAACGGCGCGGGGGCTGGTGTTGAAGACACCGGGGAGGGCTCGGGTATTGAAGATACCGAAGCTTTCTTAGAGCGCTTCTTGGAGCGCTTGGCGACGAGTTGGAACGCGGGCTCAGGAGAGCCGGTTAGTGTGACGGCATCTGACGACGTGTCAGACGCGGGTTCGGAGTCGCTCCCGGGAGCGGTACGCTTACGACGCGACGCGTGAGAGGATGCGACCGATTCGCAGTCCATCTCGGACGAGGCGGGAGACGCGGGAGAGCTAAGGACCTGAGGGGTCTGGACATCGGAGGCCTGAGGGGCCGGGGACGCGATAGTTGCCTGTAAGGCCTGCGTTATTAAGTCATCCGATATGCTGGCGCCGGACGCAACGAGCGCCTGGGCGAACGACCTAAGAATGTTTGCAATGTCCATTGGAGAACTTGGGATAATATGAAATATATAAATATATTATGTATGCCTAGGTTCCCTAGCAAACCTAGCGCCTATTTATATAACAAATGCCTAGAATTCCTAAATAAAAATCTAGCGGACCCTAGCGGCAAACCTCCCTACCAGCGGTAGGGGGGCTGGGGAGAATAAATTAAAACTAACAATAGTACGCCGAAGGCCGCTACCTAGAAAACCTAAAAAAGGGTGCGCAGGTAAAGAGTTGACCGCGTTAGGGTCAACCTTTACCGACAGAAAGGACAAATACACACGAAAACACACAGATATGATAGAAATAAATATGAAAATAGGAGAAAAATAAATAAAATAGAGAAGAGAAATAAATAAAAATAAAAAGGACTGGTTCAGTACAAATTCGTTGTCACCGTTAAGTATCCTTTGCACTGAAACCAGACTACTTACGCCGGGCACAACACTGCACTCAGCACAAGCACAACACAACTTAGCACAGCACTTTGAAGACTAAGAGGCTTAGTCGCAAAGAAAAATCGCACTTCGAAAGCACTCAGACGGAGTAGAAAGACTTAGGAAACCGTAGCACGGAGCCAACACGCTAGACTGTGACGTCAGTAAACTGAGCGCCGCGGAATGGCGGGAAGGGACCGATCAACGGAGAGCTGGGTCTTGCACGTCCGAACCGCGTGGCGATCGGAGCGAGTAGCTATTATAAATAACTACAGCTTTTATATTAAAAGAGTGAACTCCTCCAGCCTAGCTTGGGTCTGCACGAGCGGTGCCGCCTGCGGGTCGCGCCTGACTACTGACAAAGACACTCAGAAAATTATTCAGTCAAAATTGCAACACAATCATAGAGCTCCGCTGTTTATGATTCGCGACAAGCGCTATATTAAACTTTAAATGTATAATTTAACAATGCAGTAGTATTTATTCCGCCGAGATTATATAAATTAAAAATTATCAGTATTCATCCTACAAATATTGCTTTTACTTTTTGCGCAATCGATGTTGCGTTATTATACCAAAAAATACAAAAAAATCAGATCCTCCAGATAGTTTACGAGATCATGATTTGCAGTTTATTCATTAATTTCCGTATATGTAATACAATAAAGTGAAAGCGTTATAAAGATTTAAAACAAATATAATGTTTAAGTATCGTAGGGTGTTAAAAGTTAAAGATGTTATAAAGTTTTTATGATAATATGGGAGGCAATAATTAATTGCTTGTACTGCATATTGCCTACAAAAATGTTATGGCCTGGTCTCGTGCTGTAAAGCTGACATAAAGTTTGTTTATTTGTATTTGTTTCATGAAATAGTGTTTACTTTAGATTACTTTTAAACCAACTAATATAAATGTTTTCTTGTAGAAGCGTCCTTTGTACATTTTAACGAACCTGGAAATATTTAAATAACTTTTGATTGACGTATCGATTTGAAATTATTTCAATGTATATTCTAAAGAAAATACAATACATTCAGGATTAACACAGATAACATCCTGAACGCTACGCTCGCAGACTGAGAAACAGTTGGAGATGATGAACGTTTTCATAACTGTCAAGTCTGTTACCTCAGGAATTCGTGACTACGGAGTCTGTAAAGGCACCGAAAAGTTTTAACAAAATGCACAAATATAATTAATTATACTCAGTAAAAGCCGATACAAAATGTGTTTTATTTAATACAAAAAATTATTTCCATCGTGCTGGTTTAATGGTGCAATCAGCATTCGAACTCTTCAATGGCATCTAGGAAACGCCTTAAGTTTGGGCTTATTTTAGAAACATGATATATTTGTTTACGAAACCACACAAGTGACGTACATGTCGGGGTATTAATGCTTCCAAAGAAACGTTTTTTGTTGCTGCCTCTTCATTTCACTGTAAACTTTATATCGTAATGAACAACCAAAAGAGAAGTCGGTGACCATACAGTTTCCAACGAACATCATGTCATCGCCAGGTTTGTTTCCAGGGGCACGATTCTTATCGCTTGATAGTAACCGCCTTAAACTTCTCTTGCAACTGAAGTTAATTATTTCGATTGCAAGTCGAAGTCCAATTTCGATGTTTTTTTTGCGGTTTTCTGAGTGATACTGATCCCTGCAGCAAGTTTCTACTCTGTCTTTTCACTAAATTTGTACTTTGTCATGGATATTACTAATGTGTTCTTAACGATTGCAGATGTTGAATTTTTGAAACTGACCAACGGTTCTGATGGATTAAGAATTGGACAGTACAGATATAATAAGATCTACACAGGCATTGGAGCACGAGTTCGATGGATCTGCACCAGGAAGAGAAGACGCAGGTGCCCGGCGACTGCTTTCACGCTCGATGGCCAACTTGTTGAAATGCGATATGGACATATTCACTAAACAAGCTGAAAACCCATTTATATATAATATTTACAACCGTTATTTATTAAGTGGAGCGATGAAATGATGAAATTCAAGATTTCTTGAAAGTACTTTGTAACCATGTACCTATATTTATTTTATTCTTATATCATTAAATGATTATTTGTGTAAAAAGTTAACTTGACCCATTTTTTTTCTATTGTTCGTCCACCATGTTATTACAAAGCATATTAAATACGTTTCTCATTCTTTTTGAAATGTTTTGTTCTAAAATCAGCTGCAGTAAAACTACGACTATATGTGAAAGTATTTTAGAATTTCATGTCGGTCTTTTATGTGGAGCTAGATTTTGTAACTTACGTCTTTAAGTATGGTAACAAAAAAACATATGGTGCCTCGAGTTCTCTTCAGAAGTATGTCTTCCTCAATACCACTCCTAGTATAAGGCTAAAGTAACAATTTGAATGTAAATCTAGGGCAACTCATTGTCACCTTCAGGTGCAGTGGTCACAGTGACAAGCACAAGAAAACCCACGCACACTCATGCTTAAATTTCTGAAAGTGTTGGTTATTTTCAGTTAGTATGATAACAATTTTTTTTATCAACAATGAATATTGTAGTTTGTCGGCGCCATATTGGTAAAGAATAAACCATTGTATATCAAAGCTAAACACAACCACAACACGTCGTAATCAGATGTTTGGGGCATTACATAGCGGCGAAGAAACTCCATTTACACACAAAAGAGGATGCGATGTTAACTAATATAATTTAAACTAAAATAAATAAGTCCCTAGACCCTAACAAGGGGGCTGGGCATGATGGTATACCACCCCTGTTTGTTAAACAATGTGCTGATGCACTTTCTGTACCACTACATTATATTTAATAAATCCTTGAGTTCTGGTATTTTCCCAACTGAGTGGAAGAAAGCGCACATTGTCCCCATACACAAAGCCGGTGAATTTGACGACTGTACCAATTATAGACCAATAAGTATATTATCCTGCTTTAGCAAAGCATTTGAGTCATTGGTTTATGATCACCTTTACCATCATCTTAAGCCGCAACTTTGTGAACAGCAGCACGGATTTGTTGAGGGGAAGTCGACTGTCATTAACTTGATGGAGTACACCAACTACGTCTGTCAGGCTTTTAATGATCACGGGCAGGTCGGTTCGGTGTACACATATTTTCAGAAGGCATTTGATAGAGTAAATCACAGGATATTACTCTCCAAGCTGGAATCTGCGGGCGTACACGGTTGTCTTCTGCGGTGGCGAAAATCTTATATTTCACAACGTAGTCAGGTGGTTGCTCTTAAAGGATACCTATCGGAGCCTGAGTCAGTAGTATCTGGTGTGCCCCAGGGCTCTCACTTAGGCCCGTTAATGTAGATCGTATATATTAACGATTTAATTCCAAAGTTGAAGAGTACATCACTTCTCTATGCTGATGACTTAAAAATGTTTTGTCGTATCGACACGATTAGGGACTGCATACAATTACAAAGAGATCTCGATAAAGTTTCTAGTTGGGGCAAAGGAAATCATATGAGTCTTAACATAAAAAAATGTTGCGACATATCTTTCACCCGTAAAAGAAATTTGATCACATTTGACTATTGTATTGAAGGTGTAAAAATTGAGAGGACTGTCATGGTTCGAGACTTGGGAGTACTATTTGATGCAAAACTTAGTTTTAATTATCATTACGAAGCCGTGTCTAAGAAATGCAGTAAGCTACTGGGCTTCATATGTCGAACATCCAAAGAATTTAAATCTCCCAATAGTTTGCTGCTACTCTATAAAACAATTATTCTGGCCCAGCTTGAGTACGCATCTGAAGTGTGGTCTCCGCAGTATAATACGTACGTTGACATGCTTGAATCCATTCAAAGGCGTCTTCTAAGGACGGTTACTTTGAGATATAGAAAGAAAAAGGAGCTCAAATGTTACGATTTTCGCCTACGTTATTATAAGTGTAAGACTTTGGAAAACCGACGGAAAATATCCGATTTAAACTTTCTTTACAACACCTTGCGCAGTTTTATAAACACTTCACTTTTGTCAGACATACAGTTTAAAATTCCCACTAAATCGTCAAGACATAAATTTTCCTTTTCCGTACCATTTTGTAATAACAATGTTTCTTTTCACAATCCCATCTTACGAATGTGTAGAGAGTATAACATTCTTTTAAATAAAACGGACAGTGAACCTGACATTTATCTCTACTGTAGGGATTTGGAAATCTGCTACATAAAGTTACTAAGTAATTATCACAAGTAATAAATAAAAACCTTATCAATTCTATTTCCATTTTATTGTATTATTCTAGAGAATTTTAATAATTTAATATATTTATAATTTAATTGTTAATTAGAATGCATTTAGAATATTAATCATTTACAAAGTTTATAATGTTTTGTTTACTCAAAAATGTATCATAGTGTAACATTAAGTTAATTTATGTATATCTAGTGTAAAACTGTTTTGTACAGCAAATAAATAAAATAAAAATAAAATAACTAATATTCGCTTTCGTTACTCAGAAAAATGAATTGGTCATATCTTTTTTCCAGTGACTATTGTCAAAAACGGAAGAGGAAAGACTGTTGCAATTCTCAATAACTACAGTTTTTACATCAAGCAAAAGCATTGTGCTACCTTGGCGTGGGTGTGCACGAATGCGTCTGTGTGCAAGGCCCGCTTCACCACCGACATAGCTGGCAAGGTCATAATAAGATCTAGACTGCACCACGAACATGAACCTCCGTCGTTCCTTATCAAAAATGGATGTTACATAAAAGTTTAGTTATTGATTGGGAACAAACTGCTTACAAGACTTTTGTATGAAATGTAACACACGTAATAATAAATATATTAGTAATGTGAACGATAAAACATTGGATATTATTGTAAATTTATTCTTTTTGAATCTACAATCCTCAGCAACAGCAGAGATAAAAACGTGAGCTTGAAAAGTTTGTTTGATATTTTTCTACTTTTCCTACGCTGACCATGCTGGTCTCAAATATACCTACTAAAACAATTAAAAATAATTAGTTTGATTAAAATAGCTGAACTGATGCACACTGAATTGTCTACTTTGACCAGACTAAATTGACATAAAACGATGAACATAAACATATGGCCACGAGTGAATGTAACTGGTTTATCCGCAAAATTTAATTTAAAAAATCGATGAAGTGAAAATAAACTAATCATTTTATACATGCATTGTACCTAACTAAAATTATATTTTCAGTTACGTTCGCGGTATCAGCGAGAGGAAAACCACAACTTATTTATGCTGGATACAAATATTCCCTTTTGAAGAAATCCATGAATCCTATAAAGAGAACTTGGTACTGCACTTACAGGAACTGTCCTTCTATCATCGTCACTAACTCGCTGGACAACACAATCCTCAAAATGAGATTGGATCACAGTCATTACACAAAGCCGAGAGTGACGCAACAGCAATCGATGCGCGCGGCGGAGTATGAGGACTACTGACTGCACGACGTAGTAGAATATATCGTGGCCTTATGATAGAATTGCTCATTTCATAAAAGCTCGACTCATGCCAACTATATTTGGCCAAACCGTAAAAAACCGTTACACGGTTTGGTCATATCGCGAATTTTTTTTCTTAAAACCTAGTTCATATGTTCATGCTATTTGCGCGAGCCCAGCGAACAAAGGAGGCATACGCGCCATAATGACAATTAAATTAATAAAGAGCACAAAACAGCCAAAAAATATTGAACAAATAGACATGTTGCGTGATAAATCAGCTAATTAAATCATCAAAAATCACACCACTACCAGTAGTTGAAGGAACCATTTTATATATATGATCAATATGATTAAACGTGGCCATTTCATGCAATAGCCACGCGTTAGTTGGTCATATTGACAAACGATTTCTAATCTTTGATCTGGCCAAGCCAAGTTCTGTTGTGCCCAACCGACTGTCGATCATTTCGTGAAATGATCGATCTTTTCATAAAATAATTGAATATTTTATGAAGTGTACAATTCTATGTTATGGCAACGACATTACAATATGATGAGTAAGGTTCTGTTATGTATGATTGAAATATAATTCCTCCTTTGCAAGCGAACTCTTGATAAGAGCGACGCTATGCGGTGCAACATAATGAACTCCATGATGAATCTCCACGTTGATAGGACGAGGATAGGCTATTTCAGGATTGATCATAAGTATATCACTGAATTGATGATAGTGTAAGATTATTTGATGATTTTTCATTTTGGTTAAATAATGGATACAATTTAACATTTAAAATACGCTTTGTAAAAAGAGTGCGTTACCGCAGCCAAACGTTTTATTTTAGAATATGAGAATATTACAGAAAATAAATGTGTCATGAAAATTGGTTTACTAATGGCAAAAAGTGTATTATTGTCTTTATGCCATCAAAATGCAACAAAAGCTATCTGTTCATTTACGTGTTTTCTTGTGTACGTTTAAAAAAACATTTTTTCAAAAACATTGTTGCATCATGATCTTGAATAGCTTAAAAAACACCATTCACACAAATTTTGCTTTTAGTAAACAAATTTTAACCATGTGACACTAATTATATGCACAGTTTAATCTCTGAAACAGTTTGCTGCGCATACGCACGCTTTTATTTAAACGTTACAGTAGTATAAGAAAGTTTTAATTGTTTACCGAACTCGTTATAATTGCTTCCCAAAGTAACTTTTCGGGTTATGTACTAGTATAATATTATTAAGTCGAAAATAGAAATGTCTGAATGTTTTGTCTACAATTTCAAATTCTTAAAAATACCTAGCTTTTTCAATAAGTTCTTTATAGTAGTCTAATCTCTAGAATATGATATCATAGGATGGTGTTTGTATATATCATTTCTGATTTGAGTACATAGGTATACCGTTTTTACATTTTCTTATTGTATTTCTATAATATGTTAGTAGTCGTAACTATTCAAAAGTCATAAGGAGTCACAAAAGAAATATCGCAAATAGTTTAATATATATTATTCAAGACTAAAACACAAGTGCTTTAAAGAACATTTTCACAAAGAACTAATGCAAACTAAAGGCATCAGGATGGCAGCTTAAAGCTGAACTTCGTATATCAGGCGTTACGGACGTTTTGTTTTCGGATCAAACTCACTTTCATCCGTATGGACACATGAATGCCCAGATTTGCCGCTAATGTAATGTAATGAATCCGATACGGCAGCATTTGATACCCCTTAATTCGCCTAGTGTCCATATGGGCAGCGATATCACGGAGATATAGAAAGGGGTGCAGTTAAAGAGAATTCCGTGTGTTATAAGGAGATGTCAGACAATACCCAGCGACTGTAACCAAAATCATCGTCACAAAGTCCAATAACTTCCTGTCACGAGTTCTTATAATTTTCCTAGGAAAACTTTCAGGAGAGATGACCTCCATCAGTCTTGTTTAAACCCCTCTGGACCCTTTGAGGAAACTTCTTTTCTTATGGGTTTATTTTAAGTCTAACTTAAATTTAAACGTTCGAATAAATGATTGGCTTAGCACGAGACTACATTTGGGCGAAATTTTTGAAAGAATTCCCAAATTACTCTTTTGAGAGTGTGCGAATGCACTCCTTAAAAACGTTTTCGCTTTTTGTGACATTTAACTAGGCGCATACATAAGTTCCACTCGTTTGTAGACAACGACGTATGACAAAGTTTTTTGGTTGGAAGAAGTGTTGAGTCATATGAAGAGGCAGGCGCCCGTTTTTTCAGACGATTACGAGTATAACCCTCTAGTTTTAAGCGTATGGCTGAATAAAGATATCCATTTCATTCAAATCAACATTAATTAGTAGAATTAATAAGTTTATGTTTAAGTATTGCAATATCATTTTGATACATATTTTTGGTCTTGTACTACCACTTATTAAATGAGGGTGTGGCCACTGAAAAGCATGATATTTGTTTTTGTAATAATTGAATAGATTTAGATAAATATTAATCGACATGACGAATTAAAGAGTATGAAACAAACTAAATGGTCTATTGGTTTTTATTTTATTAAATTTAGATTATCTGTATTTTATTGGTCATACAATGGTTAAAAATTCAAAATATTTCATTATAGGTAAAAACGTACAGTTGTTAAACTTGTTATTTTTCTTCATTCTCATCGATATGACGTAAGATTACCTTAGCCTCGGCTTTTAAAGGGCTCGCTCACTTGCGAACCATTACAATAAGCTTTACAATTCAATTTATCATTAATTAATTTCTATTATTTTAGTTACTCTACTTACGAACACGCGGGGAAATAAAGTCGCTTTAGTGCAAGGTTACAGTTTCTGTATAAACCACAAATTAGCGAGTTCACTTGGATGGCGCTGTACGATGGGCAGGAATTGCCACGCGAGCATCGTCACGGACCTGCGCGGACGCATCCTGCTGAAGGCGAAACTCAAACATGAGCATAACCCGCCAAAGTTTATGATACGAAACGGAACCTATATCAAATTTTGAACTATCCGTTGAATTGTTTTGTCTCAGAATAATATTTTTGGTAAATAATGAAGTTTTCTTCAGAATTATGCACCTTTTGACGACCGAGGGATATCAGTGGTAGCGGCCCTGTCTCTCACGTCGGACGTCCCAGTGTCTAATCTCGTCGGGGCTTTCATTTATATGATGAACACAGATGTATTCTCAGGTCGTGGGTGACAATATGTATATATGTATGTTTTTGCTGAGTTCTTCTCTGGTTCACTGTATGGTTATCAAACGAGTAAACACAACCTTTAAATACTCTGGGGCAATACAGTTGGTGTGTTTGTCTGGCTTTGAAATGTGCCTCCTTGCTTTGAAAGTTTTGCTTATCCTTTAATGACATTAAAAGAATATAATATCGAATTCACATGCTCAGTCTGATACTAAGTCATCTTAATGCTTACTGTAAACGATTCCTATTGCCGTGAAATGTACCGAATTACGATTTAGTTTTTATCTCTGTAATGTCACTGACAAACTTCAAGAATAAAGCTCCGAGGTTTGGTACGTTCTGTTTATTTCATTCAAGTGTAAAATTATATTCGATTAAATCATATTTTGTATTTAGTTCACGATGAGATGTTTGTTGAAAAACGTATCTTTTAGCACAAATTAGTGCTATTTTTTACACATAATTGTTTACAACTCTTGAAATGCGGCGTGTTGAACCTTGTTTACAATTAAATTTAAAAATAAAAAGTCGTTGTCGTATAATACTTTACTTGTATATCTTACATAAGGCTTTACTTGTAGTAAACATGTACAAACAAGGCTAAGATGTGTGTGTTTATCACACCCAGTCACACACATATTTGTTTGAACACTTATAACAACAAGAAAAGCCAGGTCGCTTCTTGAGATAAATACGAAGCATTAACAGTAATAGGTTCCTAAAAAGAACTGAAGGCAGTTATAATTTGTATTTCAGTCACGTTGTGCAAAACTGCAAAGGGCAGAGATTTGATGATTATTGATGGCTATACCTTTGGCTTGTATCGAAGATTTTCAACTACAATTAATTGGAGATGTTCTAAAAACCACAAATGCCGAGCGCGAGTCACCACAGACGCACAGTCCACACTCATTTTAAACTCTGCGTTAACTCACACACATGCACGATCAAATTATGTCATTCAAAATGGTATTTTTATATCACTTTCTAAATAAAAAATTCATTATTCCTTCGTTCTCCCTTTAATTAAAACAGTCAAATACAAATTGCAATTTATATATATTAAATGTGTTAAGTAATAAATATATTAAAAATAAATACACATTTATTTTTCTTTTATCATATATGTATTTTATTGTATAGGGGGTATTTTTCTCATAATTTTTTTCTATTTACGTGAATATCAAAATTTACTCAGGGTACGTTTACAAATTGGTCCGTTTTATCGTATTAATTTATTTATTTTAACGATCCGACGTCCGTTTTATCTTATGCTTTATTTGGATATGGCTTATGATGTTGTATGAGCAAAATTTCATACACAACGTAATTAAAATATGGTGTGAACATTACTTACAATAGCGGCGGGTCCGAAGACGTTTCTGTTAATATGCACTTGATGTGTGAACGTACCCTTACTCCAGAGTCACGCGGTTAATCTGCAATAAATTAATAACTCAAAAGACATCATTAGACACAGCGGGATCGCTTCCCGTACGCAAGATGCAAGTATACTGGAATTCAACTTTATTTATTTGGTTTAGTTCTTTTAACTTAAAAATACTATTTGAGTGGAGCAAATTGTATCAATTGCTTATCAAAGTACTTTCGATCGTCTGGAAGTGGATTAAAATACTAACATACACAACAACTATTCTGTTTGTACATATTGTTGTTTTCTTACTTCGTAACATTGTACGTATTTACAGGAATACGCATATTTCGATCACAAAGAGGAGGAATGTGCCTGGAAGTGGAGGGTCACCGATATTACTGCTATCGACGAGCCGGCGCGCGCACGTCGTGGTACTGCAGCAAGCGCCAGCGACGCCGCTGTAAGGCGTCCATCACAATGCTTGACCGACAGATAGTCTATCATAATAAGGATCATAATTGTCGATAGGAAGAAAGGAACACAGTATTAATTATCAAACTACAACTTTATATCGTTAATATAAAATAAACCTCAGTCTAAAAATTTAAATTATTATTGTATATGAATTATTATACCAACTACTTTAACTAACGTCAGTCAGTTGCATAATGGATCCACCACATATGTTTAAACTGTGTTGAAATATTTTGGAAATGGTTTTGGCAGAAGCCAATTGAACTTCAGAACAGAGAAATACAGATTCTAAATACATTAAACCGCTTCAAAAACTACATGATCTCAGATAAAGATTTAGAGTCAAGCACCCGTAACATTTTATTCTTAATGAATAGACTCGTATTAATTTACGTTTAGCAACTCAAGGACCGCTAAATATTCAGATTAACACGTTAACTTATACAACCCCTATTTTCTAGTCAGGGGTGAATAACACCGTTACATAAGACCATTATGGTTATTACGGCCTTAGCTATTAAGCTGCAGAACCCTATTTCGACTTTCACTGAAAGATTAAGAATATACCTGCATATCTATACCAATGGGTAAGTCGCATTTGTCGCACTTCTGACCTACCTACTAGGCTGTTACAAACTGTTATATCCTATCTAATGTATACAATAATGCTTAGTTAAGACTGCTGACACAACACCCCCTACGTTCTCATTTAATGTGTTTGTATAGTCCAGTTTTTGCCCAGTCAGTTCTAATTCAGTATTTGTCTTGAACACACCTACGAAATCCATTATTCTTCTATTTCGTTAATTCTATTCCAATTGTTTATTGTTCCGAAAACCTTTTGTTTTAAATATACCATTCTAGAGTAAGTAAGCTTTTCTTTAAAAAAAATTGATTTGCAAAGTCCCGTATAACAGAATCATAGTATAAAAAGTAACTAAATTAAAATTTTTCACTTGATTTTCAACTTGGAGTTTACCACCTAAGAGTTCAAGTAGGCTGATGAGCTGTAGACTGTATGTTTAGCTTCATGGTCACTTTTTTTTTGTTCCCCTCCACGGGAAGGGCAGGAGGATAAAAAATGCTCTGACGCATACACTGGCGCGCGCGATCCAGGTTATGTGGGACTCGTTCCGACGCCTACCAGAACCTTACCCACTAAAACACCCCCACTCGGCTCATGCAATTTTTGCCACACAGCCTTCATCTGAGCGACGGCCAGTTGAAGAAAGAGGCCGCGCTAGCGGGGCCCAGAAGGGGTCACCCGCTGGGATTTACATAGCACTGAAGGTGCTCAAAGCACTGAAGGTGAATTCCTAGCACTGAAGGTGCTCAAAATTGCAAAGAGAAGTTAAATTAAAATACATTAAAAGAAGTTAAGTTAATTCGGATTTACCTTAGAATTAGAATCAACGTTACAATTAGAATTTGCGGCCAGAAGGGCTTCGAGATCGGCTGACAGTCTGGTGGAAGTGTACGCTTGCGCATTCCTAGGCCTAGCGACTTTGAATTTCCAATCTAAGAAAGGAGTAGTATAAGAGACTGAATCTCGAACTAGAGGATTAGGGTGGGTTTCGAGAACGATTGAATGAATTGATGAGCGATTGAAGAACGCTTCAGAGTGTTTTGAGGTGTTGTATTGTAGGCAGTTCAAGATCTCTGTGCAAGTCCGCGTTACGCACGTACCACGGTGCGTTTGTGGCCCTGCGGCAAAAGAGCTTTTGAACTACCTGCAGTTTGTGCAGGAAGGAGGGTTTGGCGTGGGCAAAGATTGTCATGACGGGTCTAACGCAGACCACAAGGACACAAAGTGTACGTTTGTTTCTGAAAGACATTTTACTTTTTCTACCTAACATGCTATTGAGGCGGCCTAAGAAGTGACGGGCGAGTTTCGAAACTCTTTCGACGTGTGGCTTGAAAGAAAGCGTCGGATCTAAGGTGACGCCTAAGTATTTAGTACTGCGCTTCCAAATTCAAATTCAAATTCAAATATTTATTTCTCAACATTGACAATTACTTGTTCTTATTGACGTCAAATAAAACATGATTCTACCACCAGTTCGAAAAAAAAACCTTCGTGAAGAAGAACTGGCAAGAAACTTCACGGGTATATTTTTTTTTTTCAAAATAAATTTACAGTCTCTTTATGTCTATACAAAATTATTCTTTTCTGCATCTGTTAGCTCGGCAAGTCTCCCTCCCCCCAAGTATCCAAACGACGAACACCCTCAAACGGCACCCGTTCACGAGTTAACGCGGGATCCAGCCATCCAGCCAAGGGATGGTAATGCCTAACATTCGAACGTGGGGATCGCCAGCGGGACGACGGCGTTTGTGGTCGAAGCGCATCGCAGAACTCTTTTCAGGGTTCACATCGATGCGCCATTTTTGAAACCATACACCGAGGGCGTTTACGGCCTTTTGGAGTCTGGTGACGAGCTGCGGAACACTGCGACCTGTGGTGTAAAGTGCGGTGTCGTCGGCAAAGAGGGCGAGTTCGACGCCTTTCGGCGGGATGGGAATGTCGTTGGTGTACACGGTGTACAACAGAGGGGCGAGGACTGAGCCTTGCGGGACTCCAGCCTTTATGGGACGAGGTGCGGAGAGCGTGCCTTCATGTTTGAATCGAAACGTACGGTCTTTGAGAAACGACGCGATTTATCTGACTAGGCGAACCGGTAAGCCTATTTTGTAGAGTTTATAAACGAGGCCGCTGTGCCAGACTTTATCGAAAGCCTTGGCTACGTCAAAGAAGACCGCGACTGTTTTATAACGACGCGGATAGAAGCCTTCGAGTATGTACTCGACGATACGATGGACTTGCTGAGGGCAGGAGTGCTTAGCGCGAAAGCCGAACTGATGGGGAATAATGAGGGGATCGCCATCTGTTGGAAATAGATGGTTCCGCATTCGAGAGAGTATGACTATCTCGAGAAGTTTAGACGTGGCCTTGAGGAGGCTGATGGGTCTGTGATTAGCCGGTATATTCAGAGGTTTACCCGGCTTGGGAATGCCTATGACTGTCGCTTTTTTCCAAGCTTTTGGAAAGTAGCTATGGTCGAAGCAGGCATTGAAAATGATAGCTAACAAGGTAAGCACCTGTTGAGGCAGGTGCTTAAGTGCGTGGTTGGAAATTCCATCCGCACCCGGAGTCTTTTTGGACTTTTGTTTTCTAATGAGAAGCGAGATTTCGTCATTAGAGACTGTGACGAGGTCGGCGGTGATGGGGAGAGAGTCTCTGCGAAGGACTTCATCCTCCACCGCCTGGATGTGTGAGGGATCCGCAGGTTGCATGCTGGGTGAACATTGTGCGGCAATGCTGTGAGCGAAGCATTCGGCTTTCTCTTCGACTTCGAAGGCAGTAGTGCCATCGGGACGAGTGAGAGGAGGAACGTGAGAGGCGGTGTCTACGCGTAAGGCTCGGGCCATACTATACTACCCTTGGTGGGACGGAGAGATATTCGCTTTGAGATCGTTCATCTGAGCGTCTCGGAGTTACGCGAGGCAAGACCTAACTTTACGTTGTAGCCAATTCGCAGCTAATCTATAGGCGGGCGTGGGATATTTCTTGGCTCTCCGAAGAGCCGCGTTCTTGGCTTTAATAAGATTGCTAACGGCTAAGGGAAGCGTGGGTTTGCCTTGCTTAGCAACCTTTTCGTTAACACTGATGGCTGAGTTGATAGCATCAGTGAGGGAATCGACTATCGAGTCTATTTTATCCGGGCTATCTAATTGGTTGGGCGAGATCGCGAGCGGAGAGGTCGGGGCCTCTAAGGCTGAAACTAACGTATTTTTAAAGCCTTTCCGATTGGTAAAGGTCTTAGGAGAGGTGACATTATCGTTAGGCGGACCTAGCACGAGGGAAACGGGGCGGCGATCAGAGCCTAGGTCATCGCGCGGTTCGATAGACCTGAGATCGAGGTTGATTCGTTTGATGATCACAAAATCGCGGATATCAGGAAAGTGGTTCAGGTTGTCGGGATAGTAAGTGGGAGTGACGGGAGAGATGACGTCTAAGTCGAGTTGCTCAGTGATGTTAGAGAGATCGATACCGCTGGTGTTAGTCGATAGGCACGTCCAGTCAGTATGTTTGGAGTTAAAATCTCCGAACATAATGACTGAACGGCCGAGAGCGAGAATGGCGGGTCTAGACATTATATTTGCTTATTTACGAATTTATACAAAAAAATTAAATTTATAACGAACTTAGAAGCAAGTGATGCTCGGCCAACGCAAATAAACGCTCTTGAGGAGAGCGGGCGGCTCGCAGTTTACGTGCGAGTACGGCGATTTCGTTTATGTCGACGTTTTGAATGACGTTAAACATGGTCTTCATGCCCTCAGCCAACGACGACTGAGGTGAAGACGACGGAGTGGGACGCGGGCCTACGGGAGCTAGATTAGGACGGGAAGGTGGTGCAGGAGCGGCCGGACGCTGGCTCTCCAGGACAGAGCCGGAGTAGGCGACGGCTGCATGGGCTTTGCTTCCGGGGGACCCCGGTTGCGCAGCGGTGGGAAGTTGGCGGGAGTGAGCGGCGGCGCCGGTTTAGGCGCGGCCCTCTTAGCGGAGGAGCGCGGAGCGTGCGGACAACCCCTGTTGTTTGCTGTAGTTTTTTAACCGAGAGTAAGCGAGTAAACGCGCGGAAGTCGTCGATAGTCGCGACCTGAATTTTGATTGTATCGCCTGCGTTGGCGGCTTTAAGATAATTGATTTTGTGCTCTTTGCACAAGTTAGAAACCGCGGTCCAGCGCGCTTTTTCGCGGAGGAAGACGGGCGGAGAGAGCTGAGGCTTCGGTGGGACGGGAGCGCAGCGCGTCGCTGGCTTCGACGGAACCGACGGAGACGCGGTCACTTCGAGTGACATTAGCGGCGCGGGGTCGGGCGCTGAAGGCACCGGGGTGGAATCGGGTGTGGAAGACACCGCGATTTTCTTTGAGCGCTTCTTGAAGCATGTAGAGACCAATATAAATGGGGGCTCAGGGGAGCCGGTTAAAGTAGCGGCGCCCGACGACGGTTCGGAAGCCGAATCGGAGTCGCTCCCGAGAGCGGTACGCTTACGCCGCGACGCGCGAAATGACGTGACTGACGCGCAGTCCATATCAGATGGAACGGGAGACGCGGGAGAGCTGGTAAAGACCTGAGGGGTTTGGGAGTTGGTGGCCTGAGGTGCCGGGGACGCGTTTAGCGCATATAAGGCCTGCGAGAAGACGTCGTCTGGAATGGGGATGCCGGACGCAGCGAGCGCCTGGGCGAACGACTTCGCGAAGTTAATAATGCTTTGCGAATACATTAGGGAGGGGTTGGATAATTATATGAATATGAATATATAGGTATATAAAAGATGCCTAGAGTTCCCTAAAATAAACCTAGCGAACCCTAGCGGCTAACCTCCCTACCAGCGGTAGGGGGGCTGGGGAAAATAACTTATAACTAAACATGGTACGCCGATGGCCGCTTCCTAGAAACCTAAAAAAAAAGGGTACGCAGGTAAAGAGTTGACCGCGTTAGGATCAACCTTTACCGACAGAAAGGACAAATACACACTAAAACACACAGACATGATAAAAATAAATATGAAAACAGGAGAAAAATAAATAAAATAGAGAAGAGAAATGAAATAAAAATAAAAGGACTGGTTCAGTACAAATTCGTTGTCACCGTTAAGTATCCTTTGTACTGAAACCAGGCTACTTACGCTGGACACTACACAGCACTCAGCACAAGCACAACACAATGCTGCACAGCACTTTGAAGACTAAGAGGGTTAGTCGCAAAGAACACACACTTCGATAGCACTCAGAGGGAGTAGAAAAACCTTGAAAACCGTAGCACGGAACCAACACGCTAAACTGTGACGTCAGTAGACTGAGCGCCACAGGATATCGGGAAGGGACCGATTAACGGAGAACGTGGTCTTGCACGTCCGTACCGGGCGGCGATCGGAGCGAGACTGATTCATGATCACACCACATTTATGACCTTTTATACTGCTTTAAATTTTTATTTAACTTTATTCACTCAAGATTATTAATAATTTTATTTCGGTATTTTGTTGAAATAGTTTGCTTAATTTTTAAAGTTGTAAACATATTCAGCATTAAAACATCATAAAACTCCCATTTCTAAAAATAATCTTTTTTCTTCCCACACCTTTTATGCCGCGGAACTAATTATACGAGGTTCTTACATATGATATTTCTGTTTTGTCGTACTGGATATTAGTATTAGTAAGTATTCCGTTTTGTAAACTAAGTGACGCAAGGAAAAAAACAAATGAAATACAGTTTTCGAATCACAAACGCGTGGGTAAATAGCTGTATACATTTGAAATTGGAATTCTTTACCAAAGAGGAGATGATACTGATCAATATCTCCAGTACGACAAAACGCGAATTTCATATGTAAGGACCTAATAATATATTCTTTATTTAATTTTCATTTGAAACGTACTGATATCTCAAACTTATTTAGATTCGTGCTACTTTTTGCCTAGCAATATTTGCGCAGCGCTTTAAGTTGAAATCTATGAAATGGACTAGACTTATCTCAATCAATCAACGTGAAAGTTATGGCAATCAGCCGCCGTTACTTTGCGATGAACTATTTCTGCCAATGACATGTAGTAGATGACCCAGTGGTACTTTCAATATACGCCGACCTTAACAGAGGTCCGTGCCTCTCAGTTGGCCTTAGGCGTATCGTATGTAGTAGTAGTTCAAGTTCCGGCTAAGCACCCTCAGCGCTAGGCCACAAAGTCCGGTGAAATTTAAAATAGGGCCTTAAAAAACCAGGACACAAGACATCGTAAATGGGACGAAACAGAATTTTGGATTTCGGGCTAGGGAAGACTTACCTCGGGCTCATTTGAAATAAATTGTGTACAAATATTTTGATAATTATTTGAAATTATAAAAATAAAAATAATTTTAAACGTGTGTCACCAATCTTGTTAAATTTTTTTACCGAGATTTTCATCTCTATGCAGTACAAAAGAAAGTCGCTTTTTGAGTGACTATTTAACTGAGATAAGGCTGCGAGAACTACAAGCATGCTTACATCTCAACCTAACCGCACTCAAAGACGTCAAAAAGGTTAATAAAGGCTACCATAGTAAAGGTTTCGCTAAGTGAATCTGTACTTTATGTCTACAACAGGTAAGTCTAGATTTGTGTAGCAAAATCTATACCAAAGAGCGCCTTAACTATATTATCGATCCCCAGAGAAACACTCCAACTGTATGACCCAAAGTAAGCAGAGCTTGTGTTATGGATGACCGTACAGAGAACTGGGGTGGGGAGAACCCAGAATAAACATACATACCTATATACAACCACGACCCGAGAACAAACAATATCCCGACCAGGACTCGGGCCTGGATCCTCCGACGTATGACGCATTTACCATTTTTACCATTTAATGGTTACCACGGGGTGCAGCTGTGAGAGTTGTATGTTTGGCTAGAACATAAGGTTATTTATTGTCAATAAGAACTTCAATTTCGGACAGCGTTGAGCAAAATTGTATTATGGTGGTATAGATTCTTAATTTTGTTTATATTACCTTTCAGCGCTAATTTTGAGAAATTCACGCGGAAAGGAACTAGTTCTACACGACGGATACACTTATTGCGTGAAGAGAAAATGTATCAAATCTACTACGTGGTTATGTACAAACAACAACGTTTGCACATGCACCCTGACCACCGACCTCGATGAACGCATAGTTCGAGTGCACGGAGAACACCGCCACCCCGCTCCTCGAGTAATGATCAAAGATAACGTGATATTTAAAATGTAACTTGTTTTCATTGGCACTGATTCATTCGTTTGAGTTTATTTTATTCTGAGTGTCAGCATGAACGTTAAAAGTGGGCTTATTCAGCGAAAAAATAAAGCTTTTTACATTTTACCTACTGTTGACACCGTTTCAAATTATAAGTTAATACCGAATATAGTTTCATTTTTATTTCTCCATTTATTTACACTTAAGATGCCTGGTTACACTTTGGGTAGAGCCTTAGTTAGCTAATCGCGGTTAGTACATAATAGCCAAATAGAGACTGAAACTCATGTATATTCCTGTTAATAGGATTAAATCTACAGATAAGTGTATTGTCTCTACTTGGATCAGTGTTTTATTACAGCTCAATAATATACCTACATTGTAAATTTTTGTAACTCCACCTGGATTAAATACTGGATAACTATAAACCTCGCAAAGCTACTTATTAAATTAATAAAGCAAAACTACCATCATACATTTCAGAAATACCCTTACCACACCCGGGAATCGTACCGGATATTAAATAAAAATATATTTAAACGCGTTGAAATCCGGTTGAAAAGTGTTTTATTTAATAAAAGATCATTCATTTTATTTAATCCTAGTTCTGAAGTCGATCATTAAAACTAGTTAATTCTTGAATTTATTAATCACCCCCTTAGTTAAGCGAGGCTGCTATCCCTGTACTCCCTGCCATCCACAACAGCCTCAGTCACTGTGGTGGATTACAGGACCATTTTATTCAACCTTTATAACCGGTAAATCGAGATCAAGATGGTGGTCGAGCCATTTAAAAAATGCGGACATATCCAAAAAAGGTTAAAACAACAACCACCTTGTAAATCAATGTCACCCTATGTGGCGGCTTCCAGAACTAAAGCTTTGGATCAATTCGCTCTTACAAACGTGGCATTTGAAATAACTCTTAGAGACAGTGTTAAAGGGATCTTTCTTTTTCAGTTCGATACCTAAAGAATACTAAAGGAAAAGATGTGTTGGTCGTTAACGGCTACAGTTTCTGCATACACCACCGGCGGACGTCAACAGTGAACTGGCAGTGCACCACCCATTGGCAATGTCGCGCGCGCGTGACTACAGATGTAGATATGAAATATGTTATGAGATCAAATCTAACACACACTCATAAACCACCTAAATATATTATTCAAAATAATGTTTTTATTAAAGTTCGAGGTCTTGTCTAAAACATAATTTAATTGTAACAAAGAAATGTGCTTAATACCAATTACTTACCGTGAGTTCGCAAACAATGGAGTTGTAATCGAAGTTCATTTTTGTCTTTGTACTCGTATTTGTTACATCAGCGTCATCTATTGTATCGTTCTAATAAAGATTTAGGAGAAATGCAGATGTGACGAAAAGTACGATAATTATTTTGTTCCTGTATTTGTGTTGATATTATCGTATTATTCAAGTGTGTATTAGTAATTTATAATTATAAAAACTATGATTACAACCATAAATTAAAACACCTAGTTTTTTTTTCTATTGTAAAAAAAACACGCTACTGCTCAACATATGTGTGTGCATTGTGCAACATGTGTTGTATATATTCTGTGAATATATACAACATTCCAAAGAATATTGTACATGCAAAACAATGAACATGCATTCAATTTGAATTTGTTAACCGAATTTACACACTTAAACCTGATTATTGTGGCGGTCAAAACCTGATTATTGTGGCGGTCAAAATAGGAAGTACTGTATTACCGCTCCAGACAAGATATTCTCAAGACAAAAGAAACTCAACTGTTATTGATCAAATATAACAATGTTTAATTTAATAACAATGATCAAATATAAAAAAACAACATTCTGAGCTTTGTAATAATACTTTCGAGACGTTTCAAAAGTCTTTTATTTTAGTGCAAATTTTCAAGAACTAAGGAAAAACTATATCTGTTGTATATAACTACAACTTTTATATTAAAAGAGTGACTTCCTCCAGCATAGCCTGGGTCTGCAACTGACAAGGACATTGGGATAGAAATGCGGTCCAGAATGCAACACAATCATAGCGCTCCAGCTTTTACGATGCGCGACGGTTACCTTATTGAAATTTAAAGTTATATGTTGAAATTTTTCTCATGTATTTTTTTTACTACTTTATTACTATTTTATAAAAAACATTCACTAAACGCCACCAGTAAAAGGTGGTCCAATTTTTTTATGAACGTTTGCTGTACAAGAAAGACAAAGAACTACGCCAAACAGTCTGGACTGATGTAAATATTTATTATGTTTCATTTTTTTATTAGTTTAGCACTGAATAGGTATATTATGTCATTGAAGTAACTTCACCTTCTTTTCAGCCTACTTATCTTATACTATATATTCGGACCTTCTTTTCGTACCGCCATCTATAGAAGTTATCTGAACAATTGCTTTTTCTGAACTTGACTGAGGGAAATCCTTCATTCATACTGAAATCACAAAAATCAATCAAGTAATGGTAACTTAAGTAAAGCTATAAATCGTAAATCCAATAATAACAATAAAATAATAATAAGCATAGGAATACAATGCACAGATTCATTCACTCATATTTAATCCCAGACATTCAGTATTCATTTTTTCAGAACTGTAATAATAAAACGAATAACATGAACTTTGCTGAACAGCCCAATGTTTTTTGCAGGTAACTTTCAACTAAATAGTGATGGAGTAACTTCTTTAGAAGGAGAGCTAGCATTTACTGCGTCCAGTAGAGGAGAGCTGTCTCTGGTTTGTTCTGGCCACCGCTACGACAAGAAACGTGTCTACAAAAATGGCTCTATACTGTGGCGGTGCACGAACCGCAAAGTTTGCAACGGCACGGTCACCACCAAGGACGATCATGTCGTTAAGTTTGTAAAGCACAAATCTATTTGTGTTTCAAACATTTAATAATTTAAGTTAGTATATTTTATACTGCAGATAGTAAATTACGGTATAAAAAAAATTTTGTTAAAAAAAAATTACTTCGAAATTTATTTGATAATACGCTTGTCCCACAATCAGAAATACTGGTAGACTTAGCTAAATTACAAAAAATTTGTAACCCCTTATTTAAATGTCTTCAATCAAGAAGAGCGAAACAAACATGAAAAATTAAATTAAAGAAGCATTTTTGATACCTTAGTACAATAAATAAGTACATAGTAGCAACTGGGTTGCAACTCAACAATACTCAACAACCTAAAAATAATATTTATAGCTAAACTCCGTTACAGAATGAACATTATATTGTTGTGTACACAAATGTATTCTCTCAGGGAATTAATTTCGAATAACTTATTTATTTATTGCATGCCATTTAGTTTTACATTAACATTAGTTATACAGAGTTAAAGGAATAGGATATACAATGGGTGGCCTTATCACTAAACAGCGATCACTTCTAGACTACCAAGACTATTTGAAAGATTGCAGATACGACCTGTAAATGCAATACAGTAAAAAAATATAACGTTACACTAAAATGTATCATTAATATCATGTCATTAAACTTTATATTCATACATAATATTAAGTACCTATGTAAAAAACAATGCACATATGAGCATTTCGTGAGCAGTTCATCTTGTTTTACATGGAAGACAAGTTATAATATCGATTAGTAATGATACTTTATTCATCAGTCTCGGTCTGCGTGCGTTCTCGAGCGCACGTCGATCGCAGACGCCTTCCCGCTCCCTTAGCCCCCGCGCTAATCGAGCACCCAAATTTCACTGGTTGTTGCCGTAACAAATAATTTCATAGTTGTATACCGTAATAAGTTTCTAACGCCGTTTTCACGGCGGAAAGTGGGTTTTAACCGTACATCTAATAAGTTTCTAACGCCGTTTTCACGGCGGACAGTGGGTTGTAAACCGTACATCGTGGAACGTGAGCTTCGTCGACGGGAATTCGTCGTTCCAGGTGCCTCGAGTCTTCGTGTTCGAGTAAGTTATCCGCGTCGTCCTCAACCGCCCTACTGCGTGTAGGGTGGTTTTAGGAAGTTAGTCATCGTTGTTAGGTTCATAGTATATATATTTATTTATTGTTGTCCCTCCCCAACCCCTCCGCAATGGCTTCCCTAAGCTCTGATGAGATTAGGAAGAAGTTACTTGAAACTACCGGTGCTGAAGGCATGTCTATAAATGCTGGTAAGTATCGTTTCCTTGATTCTCTTATCCCGCATATCATGGCGTTATTTCCCCTAATGGCCCCTCAGGCCACCCCAGTCCCCCAGACCCCTCTGGTCTTAGGCCCTCCCGCGTCCCCTTCCTCCAGTGACATGGAGTGCGAAGTAGACGCCCCTCCGCGCCGCAAGCGCGCACCCGACCGAGTCATCCTCGGACGCCACCCAAACTGGCCCTGATGAGCCTCCCTCTTTCACCCTTGTTAAGAAGTGCTCTAAGAAGCGCTCGAAACAAGACCCGGCGCCCTCGACGCCCGTCCCTACACCCCCTGCGGCGTCTTCAACGCCAGCTGCCCCGGTGTCTTCAACACCCGCTCCGGCCCCAACTTCTGTCAAGGCCAAGGTCCCACCACCCGTTTTCCTTCGGGAAAAGGGTAAATGGACTGAGGTTTCGACATTGTGCAATGAGCACAAGATTCATTACACCCGAGCGGCCAACTCGGGTGAATCTATTAAAATCTTAGTCTCGTCGATAGACGACTTTCATGCTTTAACAAAGCTCCTCACCGATAAGCAATATGCTTATCACACTTATGCTCTGTCAGAAGAGCGTAAGATCAGAGCGGTACTCAGGGGAGTCCCGTTCGAATTATCGAACGAGGCTATCCTGGAGGATCTGCACTCCCAAGGCTTCCCGGCAATCGCGGTGCATAAAATGCACAGCAAGTACGGGAGGCAACACCCTCTCGCTTTGGTGGTTCTCGCCAACGTCCCCAAGTCCAGGGAGATCCTCAAAGGGGTTAGCACTAAGTTTCTTGCCAGTTCTTCTTCACGAAGGTTTTTTTCGAACTGGTGGTAGAATCATGTTTCATTTGACGTCAATAAGAACAAGTAATTGTCAATGTTGAGAAATAAATATTTGAATTTGAATTTGAATTTGACTATATGCGGCCTCTCTGGGATCTCAATCGAGGGCCTCATCGCCGCGGTCATCCCGGCCAGTGCCAGCGGTGCCAGTTGTACGGGCACGCGCCCAGGTGCGTCAAGTGCCTGGTCCCTCACTTCACTAAGGAGTGCAATCGCACTCCTGAAACTTCCTCTCCTCCCGATTGCGTGCTTTGTGGCCAGTCCGGCCACACCGCAAATTACAGGGGCTGCCCTCGTGCACCCCGTTGTATGCGCTCCAATTCCAAGAGGGCGGCACCCAAACAGGCCCCGCGCCTTTCTCAAGAAAACTTTCCGCTGCTGCGTAGTCGGGTTCCTCCGGCTGCAAAGCCTACACAGTCCAGGCCTGCTCCAGAAAATTGGAGGCAGCGCCCCGCATCGAATCCCATCCCGGCTCCTCGCCCATACAAACCCTCTCCTCAATCCTCTGTAGCAGACGATAGGCGTATCGTCTGCGACGCTATGAAAAATATCGATGTTAGTGAAATCGCAGTCTTAGCCCGTAAACTTAGGGCTTCACGTACTCCGACAGAGCGCTTGCTAGCTCTGGCGGAGCATAGTTCCCTTCTCAATTCATTATAGGTTCATTTAAATGAATCGTCGGTGGCGCAAGCAAATTTATGAAAAATTCTTGAACGCTGTTTTGCCTCTCTTTAAAATACAGTTTTATTTCCTTAAGGCAAAACTTGCCATATTATTATCTAGTATTTAATATAGTTGTCTTTCAGGTGGCATTACAAAAGTTCCACGCTGTGTATTACGTGGTGCCTGGTTTTAAGAATAACCCAAGTTATTATAACTATTTATTTCGAATATTATTTCTATGAATTTCGATTTGAAAGTTCATTAAAATTTGAAATTTTTTAGAAAAAGAATAATTTCAATTTTGGATCATAACACTCACTAGGTAAAATAAAACCTAGGAAACTCTCTTCCTATAAATTTGACAGGTTTAAAACCCTGAACAATTTACTAGCTCGAAATATTAATAAAGAAATTATTTATTCCATATTTTGTTTTTAATCTGTACTGTTGAATGAAGATGGCTTTTGCGTACCGCACGTTTCTTAGTAGTAAAGTTAAGTTGTTGGAATAACCTTTACAAACCTCTAAGAAATCTTCCAATTTCTTGTGCTTTACTCTCTTAGAAATTTCAAAAGCTTTGTCTTCGACGGGCTTGACCCTATTCTTGTTAATACAAAAGAACAATAAGGCAGTAACTGTTGTGCTTTCTTTTCAGTTATTTGGGCATTCAATACAAAAGGAAAGAAGATGTTGGTTGTTAATAATTACAGTTTCACATTCGAAAAACGTTCAAAAATAGCTTCCTACTGGGTCTGCAGCCACGGGAGGTGCAGGGCCAGAGTTAACACGGACAATGGCGAGGTTGTTAGAGGCAACTTGGTACACAACCATCCTCACAGTAACTTTATTATTCGTAACGGACAATACGTTAAAGTATGATTAAAATATTTAAAAAATTATATTATTATAAATATTTTCTTTAGTTCCTTAATTGTCGATTTTATCTGATGTAGCCTACAGCATCTCTATAACCTGGCTACTTAACAAATCCGTATTTAAAAATTCCCAGATAATAAAAAATATACATATTTATGGCGAATAATGATCTTGATACCTTAATATAATTCGAAAAAGTTATTGTATCCACTGAGCAATGTAATAAATCCTATATATGAGAAAGTGAGTGTTTCTTGGTAGCGCTTCTAGTAGCTTACTATTGTGGCGGAGAAAATTTTGGTTATCCACGTAAGCACGACTTGATTTACCGTATATTAGTAACAACATCAACGAAGGATTAAAATTATTTCATAAACACACCTAGACCGCTAGCGGGTCTTCCGCCTGTAGTGAAAGTTGCACTGAAGGTGCTCAAAGGGACATGAGTTGGTGGCCGTTCTGGGCAGCCTCCGGTGAAGCCGGGGCTGGGCAGAGGTCGGCCGAAGCATGATTTAGGGATCAATTCATTTAAATGAACCTACAATGAATTGAGAAGGGAACTATGCTCCGCCAGAGCTAGCAAACGCTCTGTCGGAGTACGTGAAGCCCTAAGTTTACGGGCTAAGACTGCGATTTCACTAACATCGACATTTTTAATAGCGTCGCAGACGATACGCATATCGTCTGCTACGGAGGATTGAGGAGTGGGTTTGTATGGGCGAGGAGCCGGGATGGGATTCGATGCGGGACGCTGCCTCCAGTTTTCTGGAGCAGGCTTGGGCTGAGTAGGCTTTGCAGCCGGAGGAACCCGGCTACGCAGCGGCGGAAAGTTTTCTTGAGAAAGGCGCGGGGCCTGTTTGGGAGCCGCCCTTTTGAAATTGGAGCGCATACAACGGGGTGCACGAGGGCAGCCCCTGTAGTTTGCGGTGTGGCCGGACTGGCCACAAAGCACGCAATCGGGAGGAGAGGGAGTTTCAGGAGTGCGATTGCACTCCTTAGTGAAGTGCGGGACCAGGCACTTGACACAGTTGGCTGCCGCGTGCCCGTACAACTGGCACCGATGGCACTGGCCGGGATGACCGCGGCGATGAGGCGCCTCGATTGAGATCCCAGAGAGGCCGCAAATAGAGCTAACCCCTTTCAGGATCTCTCTGGACTTGGGGACGTTGGCGAGAATCACCAAAGCGAGAGGGTGTTGCCTCCCGTACTTGCTGTGCATTTTATGCACCGCGAGTGCCGGGAAGCCTTGGGACTGCAGATCCTCCAGGATGGCCTCGTTCGATAATTCGAACGGGATTCCCCTGAGTACCGCTCTGATCTTACGCTCTTCTGACAGAGCATAAGTGTGATAAGCATATTGCTTATCGGTGAGGAGCTTAGTCAAAGCTCGGAAATCGTCTATCGACGAGACAGTGATTTTAATAGATTCACCCGAGTTTACCGCTCGGGTGTAATGGATTTTGTGCTCATTGCACAGTGTCGAGACCTCAGTCCATTTACCCTTTTCCCGAAGGAAAACGGGTGGTGGGACCTTGGCCTTGACAGAAGTTGGGGCCGGAGCGGGTATTGAAGACACCGGGGCAGCTGGCGTTGAAGACGCCGCAGGGGGTGTAGGGACGGGCGTGGAGGGCGCCGGGTCTTGTTTGGAGCGCTTCTTAGAGCGCTTCTTAACAAGGGTGAAAGAGGGAGACTCAGGGCCAGTTGGGGTGGCGTCCGAGGAAGACTCAGTCGCGGGTGCGCGCTTGCGGCGCAGAGGGACGTCTACTTCGCACTCCATGTCACTGGAGGAAGGGGACGCGGGAGGGCCTAAGACCTGAGGGGTCTGGGGAACTGGGGTGGCCTGAGGGGCCATTGTGGACATTATCGTCATGAAATGAGGGATGAGAGAATCTAAGAAACGGAACTTGTCAGCATTTATATGTATGCCTTCAGCACCGGTACTATCAACTAACTTCTTCCTAATCTCATCAGAGCTTAGGGAAGCCATTGCGGAGGGTTGGGGAGGGACAGTATATGAACCTAACAACGATGACTAACTTCCTAAAACCACCCTACACGCAGTAGGGCGGTTGAGAACGACGCGGATAACTTACTCGAACACGGCACTTGGAGTCCTGGAACAACGAATTCCCGTCGACGAAGCTCACGTTCCACGAAGTACGGTTAACAAGCCACTATTCGCCGTGAAAACGGCGTTAGAAACTTATTAGAAGTACGGTTAACAAGCCACTGTCCGCCGTGAAAACGGCGTTAGAAACTTAATACGGTAAACTATGAAATTTGGGTGCTCAATTAGCGCGGGGGCTAAAAGAGCGGGAAGGCGTCTGCGATCGACGTGCGCTCGAGAACGCACGCAGACCGAGACTGGACTCAGACGACTTTGCTATTAAATTAGTATAATAGATTACTGTTCGCGCCCCTACTGGTCGCGATGGCAAAGATACAAGATGCCGTGTTGCTTCATTCGCACAGATCCTTTATATATATATAAATTTTTTAATGTATGAATGTCGGTACTTGTAAAAGCACTTGTAAATCTTGCAATGGAATAAAAAGTCGCATAAATATAAGTGTTCTCTGCATTCAAATTTCGATAATTACTGGAAGTCGTAGATTCCAATCGGTTACATGGTCCTAGTTACAAGCCGGATTTAAGTTTAATAAAGATCAGGAATTATTTCGTAAATTAATATGGAATTTTAATTTTTCAACGTTCGAGAAGAATCTACCAGACAAAGGGCTAAAACGCATGTGGATCGCTTTTTACTTTACTTGTTTAAACCCAGCACTCATAGGTAATGTTAAGTGTAAAATAAGAGTATTGTAAAAGGTTAGTATTAATATTTTTACATTTTTACCTGTTCCATAGTTTAGACTGAACTTTGACCTTGCTTACTGTATTGTGAATAATTCAACTGGTTTTAATAAGTTTATATGTAATTTATGGCCCAATCATATTTAGTACAGGTATAGTAAACAATTTACTATAATTTAATGAATATACGGGATTCTTACCAAGATTTTCGCGACGACGATTTCGCGGACTCTGACCAGTCCGCGATCATGGTGCTTGCAATAGCATCGAAATATCGGAAGCGCGAAATAAAAATTGAACATCGTGGTAAGAATCCCGTAAATTCCTTAAATTATAGTGAAAATAACCGCGATAGTTTAAAACAGTTATTATAGTAAGCAATTCTGCTACATTGTTTGGATTATTCAGATATCAACCGTTAGTATTAAATGATTATTCACATCATAATTTGTGTGTACGTAAGCAGTTTGAAGTTGCTTAAAATAGGTCAATTCTTATGACATTGTTCTTTCTGTGGCGATAATTTCAAGTAATTATTTGCAAGTATATTTTGTTATATAATAGGTTTATATGCAAGTTATTTACATATTACATTTGATTCCTTATAGATTACCTAAGTGTTTGCGGAAATATAGTTAAAACCATATTGTTTGGTATTACATTTATCATTAATCCTTTGTTTAGAAAATAAATATGGTCCAATCACCTACATATGTAATCTTTGTCTCGCAACTGGTATTTTTCCTAATTCATTAAAGCGATCCATTATATTACCCATCCTTAAGTCTGGAAATAAAGATAGTATCAATAATTATAGGCCAATTTCACTATTGCCAACACTTGCTAAGATATTGGAGAAAGTAATTAATTCAAGACTAATACACTACCTTAACTCGAATAACTTCTTTTCTTGTAGTCAATATGGCTTCAGCATAATTTATCAACTTCAGATGCTATAGAAGACTTAGTTCAACACGTTACTCAAAAAATAGATCGCTCCGATAAGTGCTTAGCTATATTTTTAGACTTAACAAAAGCATTTGATACTGTCTCTATTCCCATACTGATAAGTAAACTGGAAGGTGCCGGGGTGAGAGGGATTCCATTGCAGCTTTTTCAATCGTATCTTAGTGATCGTACTCAGTCTGTCAGCATTAATGGGGTGATCAGTGACCCAGTTATCGTCGATTTTGGAATTCCGCAGGGATCGGTACTCGGCCCGACCCTTTTTTTGATTTACTTGAATGATTTGAATGAAACAACAATAAAAAATACGAAAATAATATCTTTCGCCGATGACACCGTACTCGTATTTCACGCCTCATCGTGGAAAGAAGTCCACAAAATTAGTGAAAGTGGATTAAAAATTGTTTTAGATTGGCTTGACAAAAATCTCCTTACACTTAACATTGAGAAAACAAAATTTATGACTTTTAGTATTTACGATAACAAACAGCCATCTAATTTAGGTATCAAAATACATTTCAACAATTGCAATAGGGACTCGGCATGTGCCTGTTTTTCTCTTAGTTCGGTGACATCAATTAAATATTTAGGTATAACTATAGATCGTAACTTAAACTGGAAGTGCCATGTTGAAGCCCTTAGTAATAGACTCAGAAAATTAACATGTACATTCAAAAAAATAAGACACATTAAGGATGGAAATACGAATAAAACCGTTTACTTCGCTTTATGTCAATCTCTTTTAACGTACGGAATAACAGCTTGGGGTAGTGCAAAAAAAACAAATTTACTAAAACTAGAACGCGCACAAAGAGCAGTCTTAAAGGTATTGTACATGAAGCCATTTGATTATCCTACTACGCAATTATATAAAGAACTTTCAGTTCTCACCGTTCGTCAATTATTTATAAAGCTTATTGTGTTAAGACAACACAAAATAAAACCACAAAAAATAATTTCCAAAAGACGATATGCTACGGTTTATCAAGTGCCAACATTTAGAACCTTTTTTGCGCGTAATTCTATTACATACCTAGGACCTTGGTTATACAATAAAATTTGCAAGGCTATTAAAGTGCCTTTGAGAAATGAGACTTATCATAATTGTAAAAAAATAATCACATCATATCTCCACACTCTGGACTATTTATCCACTGAAACGTTAATTATGGCGTAATCTTTTTACTTTTACTATATATTTTATAACGTAAAAATATAACAATATGTATATTTATATGTATTTTATAAACTATATTTAAACATACTTATTTATTATAAACTAGCTTCCATAAAGATATATGTATAATATGAATATAAAGTAAATATTATAGATCATTAATACTGAGTTGACAAGAAAAAAAAAAAAAATATATATATAAAAGGTTAAACAAAGTGTAATAATAGTAAGTAATATTACTATACTTGTGTAGAAAAACATGACCTGTATTATTTTCTAATTTAATGTATAATAAAAAAATAAAAATAAATCTCTGTTTTTGCATAACTTTTTCATCTGTATTTTTGGACTATACTACGTTTTTAGACAAGAGACATACTGGTCACTAACCATTCTCTGTCCTTTTTTTGTGCTAAATGGATAAGAAAAATGTCCCTTATGTCATAGATATTAGATCTGATTTGCTTTGAGTGAACGAACTTACTTTGCCGTCACACATTTGCGAATAGTACGGGAAGTAATTTTTTTCAACTCGGGTTACTTAATTCTACCGTCAAAATGTCGAGTTTATAAAATTTTGATATAACAATTGTATTGTAACTTTTATTTTTGTTTTACTAAAAACTTGTTACATAGTTATGGGTAGGTATTTAGTCTTAAGAACAATTAATTTGTTATTTTTAGTGTAAAAACGAATTTTGTAACTCATACTTTTAAGTTTTTGGCAAATAAAGATTATTATTATTATTATTATTATTATTGGTTGTAAATATAATAATTACAGTGTTTTGTAGTTTAAAGTTTAGTGAATATATTAAAAGAAGATTTGTTCCTTTTGTTCAACTTTGTTCATATATTAACAAAGAAATTGTTCTGTGGATAGTCCAACTAGTTGTTTTGGCCGTTTCTTAATATTTCGCATTACTTTTAATTCATAATTTAATTACACTCTCATCGCACTACTGGGCACGCTGAACCACATTTTGTTTCCTTGCTGGTTGAATGATGGTGGATTAGTAACTACAAACCAACCAGCATAAACTTTACCGCGCTTGTGACAAATGTCACTGTCACGAGCATCAGCGCCGCCTAGTGAGCATTCGTAAACGGCTTCGCATCCCTTATCGCGCGCGCGCCGGCCGCTCCACGAAGCTATAACTTATTACAAGAAATAACCCTGAACAATCGTTGTGAATCAAAGATCTTGTGAGGTGTCAGTGCTGGTATTCGAATCAAGGGACCCTCTGCCTGGATTCGCCGCAGGAAAGCATATAAGGTCAGTGCTTAGTCGTGCCGAGAATGTTTTTCTATTCGGGAACGATTTAAGATTTTCCAGTTACCAGCCATCTATTAAATACAGTCCACTACCCCCGCAGTGTGGATAGCAATAATCACACCACTAGTTATTTAATATTTTAATTCTATGAATTCCAGGTTGATAACGCTTGGTTGAACGTCCCGTAGCAGTTACCGCGGCCCAAACCATCACTGATGCTGGTGCTTGCTTTCGCAGAGCCATTCGTTGGTCTAAATTGTCGTTTGATTACCAATTGAACCATACGCATCGTTTTGTTTGTTCACATATTGCTGAACCGTAAAAATTTTTTCATCGGAAAATACCAAATTTTCAAGCTCGCTACGAATCTGCAAACTGCCTTTGGTGCCACTTGCTCAAGTCTTGCACTTTTTGTATTTTGTAGGGCTTCAGTTGTAGTTTATTTTTTAACATGCGCCCTATGCTCCGAGCAGATACATTATTATTATTATTTTTTTACCGCCTAAGCAGCACCTTCACGGGAGGGAGGTGGAAGATGCGTCATGCATACCGCCGCAGGAAAATACCGGCCTCTGCGGGGTGATGTGGGACTCACCAGAGTGGCACCTACCCACTAAAAACCACCTTGCCGGCTGTAGCATGGGAATGCTGTCAGCCTTCATCGGAGCGACACCCGGGTAAGGAGGTCGGTGCGCATTGAGATACTAAAGATACATTAAGACTTTTCGCCAATTTAACGGCGCTTTGTCGTGGAATTCGGTCAATTCTAGTCTTTACCTTTCGAACCATTTCTGATGTTGTTGCTGTTGTAGGATGTCCACCTCCATGGCGTTTTTTGATGCTACCCGTACTATTGTAACGCGTGATGGTCTGATACACAAATATTTTGTTTAGATGTATATGCCGTAGCTCATTAACAATGGCTGGTTGCGATTTTCCAGCCAAATACAAAGCAATGACACAGTTGCGTTTAAATTCCATCTGGATAACTTTTTTAACAGCGACGAAAAAAAATAAGCTTCTATAAGTTTATAAACAATACAATAGACTTACAACTGTGAAAAAATGGGCGCCATATTTTAAACAGCATGGTTGCTATAGCAACTAAAATTTGGTAACACCTCGAGTGCCGACCCCTGTATAAGAAGGTGTGTGCTTCTCTGCGTTTGACAGTTAATCAGGTATATTTCTGGACAATCTTCACTGTAGTGTTGGGATGGCAGCGCATGCTACCTGCTAGACTTCAGCCATTCGTTCGTAATCGTGTGGCTGAGATATTAGAAAATACAGATGGTTACATATGGCGACATCTTCCAACCGATAAAAATCCTGCAGACCTGATATCTCGTGGTGCGGATATGAGTAATCTGCAAAACTTGGATCTCTGGTGGAGTGGTCTTGAGTTTATCATACAAAGTTCATCTTTATGGCCCTCGCAGCCCAAATATTTTGCTGATGAATTACCCGAGCCTAAACCAGACCTTTCTTTAACTACGGTCGTTAATATTGTCAAGCCACACAAGCTTATTGATTATTCTAGATTTTCTAATCTATCGCGGCTTATCCATTCAGTAGCTTATGTTTTAAGGTTTATTAAACGTTGTAAGTGTAGCGGTGACGCGCTACTCAACCGACCAATCACTGTCGGGCCGTGGGCCGCGGCCTGCTCACCCTTTTCTATCAGTGGGAACGTGTGGTGTAGTTCCCTAAATAAGAAACAATCAATAGAATCTAAATTCATTACGGATAAAGAACTACAGAATGCGATGAATATAGTTATTTCAGATTGTCAGAGTGAATCTTTTCCTGAATTTAATTTTTTTATGGATAAACAGCATTTGCCCTATAAAAGTCAACTCCTAAAGTTTAATGTTTTTATACATTAAAATATTATCATACGGGTCGGAGGCCGTATTGATAATTCTTGTTTTCCAGAAGATAAAAAAGCACCTATTTTATCAAAGTCCAGTCATATTTTTACCAAATTATTGTTTAATTTTGAACATAAAAGTTTATTGCATTGTGGTCCGCAGTTACTATTGGCTTCCATTAGGGAGAGATATTGGCCAATAGGTGGTCGCAACCTGGCCAGATCATGTTACCAGGTCATGGATGTAGGTAAAGTATACATTGCAGCTTTCATTTGTTTTACCACCAAGGCACTTAGAATTGGTGACTTAACAAGCAACCACTATTTGTTAGCTTTACGTCGTTTTTTATCGCGAAGAGGAAAACCCGTAAATATTTATTCCGATAACGGTACCTCATTTGCCGGCGCATACAATGATATTTCGAGATTTCTTAAGGCCAATTGTAATGCTCTCGGTGAAAGTGCGGCCCATGAAGGAATAAACGTCCATTTTGTTTCGGCATATTCTTCCCATTTCGGTGGCCTCTGGGAATTGGGTGTAAATTAACTAAGTTTCGTTTGCAACGGGTGCTGGTTAATTGTAACTTAACTTACGAAGGGCTTAACACTATTTAACGCAAATTGAAGCGGTCCTGAATTCCCGACCGTTGATGCCTCTCTCTTCAGACCCCTCGGATTATTCTCCACTCACACCTGGGCACTTCCTTAAAGGACGACCACTTACTTCTTTACCAAGTCGGGATTTCCAAAACCTTGCCACAACTTATTTATCTCGCTTTCAACGCATAGAGCAATTGCGCCAACATTTTTGGACCAGATGGAGCAAGGAATATATTTCTGAGCTGCAACAACGAGTGAAATGAGCGTTCCTGCACTGATAATTTGAAGTTCGGTACCTTAGTTGTTGTAAAGGAAGATCAACTCCCACCCTTGAAGTGGAAACTGGGTCGAATCCTGGCAGTACATCCAGGAGCCGATGGGATCGTCCGCGTTGCAGACATAAAGACGTCTGCTGGAGTAATCCGGACGGCGTTTAGCAAGATATGTCCACTGCCAGTATCAACGGAGTCTAGTTGAACGCGATGCGTCCAATCGTTTACAATTACAAATTCTGGAAACATCGTGGAAACCGGAAACAAATTTGTCAACTTTCATGTTGTATAGAACAAAGTCGCTTATTATTTGACCATTTAGCTGAGATAAGACTTGAGACAAGTAAAGCACTCTACAAGATTTCAGTCCATTTCTCATTGCTCTCAAAGATCAACTTACTTTACATTTTCTTTTTTAGCCTGGATATAATCAACTTAGCGAAAGATAGGTGGCGTCCTTACATATCGTATTCGGTCAATGCATCTATCTCACAAACTCAATATATGACATTTATGCAACTTACATTATTGACACTAAAAAAGAGACAAATAATAAATAATTATTTTATTTCTTGAATACTCGTGTCGTGTCGAATAGCATCGGTTCTTTTCGCGGAGTGGCAGTCAGATATGACTTAGTTGGATCAGGCGACGGACACCTAATTACTGAGGTATGTGCGTCAGGAGCTGGTGCCCCATCGACCGCTTTTTTCCATCGTTTTCATAATTTACAAAATAAACGATTTTTTTCATTAAAGGACATCACGATATTGACTATAACATCGGATTATTAATGCTGCTTTATTAAACTTTTTCGGATTTGCCTCCTTGTTCCTCTGTTAGTTAGCTGTTGCAGACTTAAACTGCGTGAAAAAGACTTTTCCAAAATAACCAAGGATACCGGTTTAATAGAGTTAGTGACAAACAGTTAAGTGTGCCATGAAGATTTATATAATTTAATCCAAATCGTAATAAACTTGTCTCGCTTTTATTTATTTTATATAATCAAAACCTTGAAGAGGATAAATACTTAAACAAAATTTATATTAACATATAATAAAGGCACGAACTGAAATAATACGAATATGACTGAAAATAAACTAATGTGAGAAGGTGTATGTTTAAAAACTACAATATTATTATAATCAATAATTTTGAATTTTAGGTTCAACAATGCCGAAGTTTGTCAGATCGCAGAAAGGCCACATTCAGATCCAAGTCGGGCCCTATAAGTTTTACTTGCATTCAGGAAAAGGTGAAAAAAAGCGTTGGATGTGCTCAACTCATTACACCAAGGGATGTAGAGCAGTTATTAAGACGATGGATGAAGAAATAATTGAAATTGTAAATGAACACTCTCATTAGTTATTGACGATGATTAGTAATTGATTTGATGTATAAACTACCATTTGAAGAAATCACGGGGTTTTTACTATTATTTTTTAATTTTTAAACTCGCCAAGCGGCATGATCACGGCGACTGGTAAAAGTGGTTGCGTTCTAAGTTATAATTCCTTAAATTTAATTTTATTATTATACTTTTATTTACATAACATATAAAAGACTAAAATATTTTCAATTTCAGAATATACATAAAAGTGTATTAAATAACAATAATTATTTTTTTTAATCCCGTGAAATTTTATTTTTTTATTTTTGTATCGCCGTATTTTTAGTAACTACAAATTTGAGTACAGTACAGTACTTTCCTTTTCTTTAAAAACTATAACATTTTATTATGCAACAAAGTACCTACAAATTTTAGATTACGTTCCTACGATTGAAATATTAATTTTTAAGGCCAATCACCTTCTCTATCAATATTTTTAACTTTCTTGTAATTATCACTTACCGGTATATATACTATTAACATAAATTGGCATAACAACATAAATACATATATACATATAATATTGAAACGATAGTTCTTTTTGTTTAAGATACGTTTTATAAATGGAAACAGCTGATAGAAGTTTTGTAGTACTCGTAAAGTAAAGTTCTAACAATGCATTGCTTCAACGAGGGATGGTTTTGTAAATATGTTGTATGTATCAAGGTAAGAATACAAATACGGTGTTGCATCTGCGTGTTTGCTGTGTGTATTCAAGTACGAGATCGTACTTATGCATGAAATTTAATTCCTAGAACTGCACTTATCAGGTTCTCATTTTTTGCTGACTACTTCACTATTGCTTACAGAAGCTGAATCTCCACTCTATGTGACGTCTCAAAAAGGCAAGAGGCTTATACAAATAGGAAGATATAGGTTTGGGGTTCACACTGTTAACGACATAAAGACAAGATGGCAGTGCGCTACCAGCAGGAGCTGTAAAGCCAGATTATTTACTATTAAAGACGAAATAGTCTTCGTAAATAATACTCACAATCATTAAAATATCTGATGGTTTCATTTATAGTGACGTTTATATTTTGTTGTTATTAACATGACCGTTACTTTATTATAATGTGGTTTAGTAAGATAATTTCTGAATGTGAAGTTTTTGAATTCTTTGGAGAAATTTAGTTAATTTTCTTTTTCCTGTTTAAACATATCTTTTTCTGGCAAAAGTCACTATTTTTAGGACTTTCTACTACGCGACGGTTTGTTTTATGCACCATAGACATTTTCAGCTGTGTAGCTAGATCGTTAGTGAAGCTCGTCGGAGCTCGCCTTCCAGGACAAAGCCAGATCTCAATGGCTAAAATTCCATTGAGTGACGTGTTCATTGCGACAAATTTGATCCACCTGCAGATTCCCTCATTCCTGATTCTATTTCGCTGGGAAAGGCCGAGTATAGGTCAAAACTATAAGTTTTTCCAAAAAGTTATATCTAAAAGTATACCTTGGTAGTGAAAAAGAAACTGGCATTTGAAAAATTATCTAGCAATCCACACACATTCCATAAAACCTAAATCTATTGGCGTAAAACAAATGGACGGCAATCACATCCATCCATCCATCATTATCGTTTCATCCTTCAGTGTATGTATATAGGAAGATGTTAACTATAAAAACTAAATTTTTTCCAAATTTACTAAGTATATGTTTACAATATGAATAGTTCTGTAAGACTGATAATTAAATGTAAAGTACTTTATAATTTAAAATAAAAGATTTTATTTATTACTATATAAAATCTATTATTTTAAAATATAAAGTATTTTATTTTCAGCATGGCTTCACCCCTATCTCCCCTATACGATTCATAGCGAGTCCCAGCCACGGAGACGCGCATGACTGTGTTTCTGGTATATTCATAGCAGTGAACGACCTCGACCGAAACGCAGCGGTGCCCGTCTTCGTGGCATATAAAAAAATTCTTCTTGCTTGAGTAACAAAACTGTGAAATTACATCAGAAAATTTAAAAAAAACACACTTTTTCGTAATTTCATATTTGTTTATTAGTTGGGATTGTTATTTTTAAGAAAGACATAGCGCGTCAGTTCTTAATATATATTTTTTTATTAACGAAGGATCGAATGATTCGACATCGGCCATATCCGAGAAGAACAAGCCCATGTTTATCCAGGCGGGACACAACAAGCAACACATCGTCATCGGAGAGTACAAGTTCGGAGTGCACTACACCAGCGGCGTGAAGACGCGGTGGGTCTGTCTGCACCGGAGGGGCTGCAAAGCTGTGCTCTATACTATAGACAATGCCGTTGTGTTCTCCAAAAACAGTCATAACCACTGATTATTAAACTACATGTTTCATGTTATTTAACGGATTTAATAGAATGTAAAGTTTCCTTGCCTAAGTTTAGAAAACATTAACGGAACTAAATTTCGTAATTATGACATTACCAGCATGTAAACATTATAATATTGAAACTTTTTAACTTACTATTAAATCAAATTGAAAACCATCGAACATCATCGATTTATCAGTAATTTAACTGTAATATACGAAAATTCGAGTGCAATTCTCGGTTATGGAAATATAATTTATATCATTTCTAATTTATATTGTTAGTATCAAATGAACATTATCGCGTTATATGGATAAGAAGCGTGATTTATCTTGCAATTACTTTTTTTATTCTTTCAATATTTTTGGTATCAATCAAGACATGATTATCATGACATTTAAAAATTGATAAAAATAATAAATATTCTAGTAAAATGTGCTTCATTTCGCTCATTTCTTACTTCATACTTCCGAAGATTAGCGTGTGGTCAATTATTAAAAAAATATACTTTAAAACCCCGGCGGGTGCTTTCAAACGGCATTTTTGTAAACATCGTTATTTTAGTAATCAATAAAAGTAATCAGTTTTATTCCTGGTGTAAAACTTGGTGTGGAGCTATGCTATAACCTATCAACCAATTTATCTGTTTCTTAACGCTGTTTATTCATTTTTAGTTCTGAAAGTAAGAAGCTACCACCAACATTATTCCAATATGGTCCAAACTGTGCCGTAATCACGCCCCACATTTGACCATTTGAGCCTCCTTCCAACTTTCAAGTATAACTTTAAAATATTTTCTCTTTCAAATTCACAATTTTTGATCGTACCTTTTATAGAGAAAATAACGATTTATTTATACATAGTTTAAAAGCTTTATCATGTCCTTTTTTCGTAAGAACAAAATACAAGCGTTTTACAGAACGATGGAATTAATAACCTCCAAAATCATACAAAACACACCGAGACGCTTGTGTTGAAAACACAAGATATCTGACGCAATGAAGTAGATACAAGCGGAAGCACGGAGAAATAATTGATTCTGCATCCAACCTGAAACTGGCAACTTTAATTTTGACCTGAGTATTGTTCCCTTTGTCTTTTCCAGCAAGAGACGCAAAAAATATTTCCTTTGCCTAATAAAGGATTATAGTTGTTTTAATGACAGTTTAGTATTGCTACCTAAAAATTAAATAATTACTACGAATCAGATTAATCAGAACTACCTACTAGAACTTTTTTACACTCAAGAAAGTTTTAAATTATAAATGCATAGTAATTATTAGTAGCGGTGATAACTCATGGCTGTGTGATTACGTTTTAATAAGGCTGTAATGGCGAGCGAAAGGGTTAACAAGTTCTTACTAGTGTCGAAAAATTGGATACATTTTTCTTATTTCAAATAAAAAACTCCAACAATTTAGTTCCTACTAAATAAGAAAATCCAAGATAAGTTTATTCTTTGCTATCGATTTCCAATGGGAGTGATTTTATTATAATACAATCGAATATTATGTATGAAAAATAGTACGAACGACGAGGGAACGACGATAATCGATTTTTATTATTATTTATCAAGCCGGAAGCGACTTAACAGAACTGGCAATACTGATTCGTTCACTCTTAGTGGAGAATGACTTGTACAATGACTTAAACAAACCTTGTGCCTGAGCATTTTTGTGTTTTCGGGCAGCGCGATTCATATTTATTATTTTTATGCAAATACTAATTTACATTGCATTTAAGGACAATTATTGTATGCTCGCTTACGTACGTAAGAAACAGAAATTTTTATGTAAAAGCAATAACAGGCATATACGGACAGCAACAAAAGTTGCGTAGTAAAGTATACGTATAGATTTAAAAAGCTAAGTATGCAAGCTATCGTTGAAGGATGTTTGAACTATAAATAATATATTGTAGTAATCTGTTCTTTTTCTTTAACAAATCATAAATAGTAACAATCTATACATTTATTTGGCTGACTTAAAATGTACTACTAAGAAAAAATTTACTATGCGTACGTTATTTTCTGCTATGAACCCGATCAACAATGATAATATCTTTATGTATCAGATAAGCCATGAAAAAATAACTGTTGCACCCAACCTTACTTACGACGTACTATCTACCTGAATTCTAAATAGTTTATTACCCGTCGGAAATATCTGCGAACCTGGCTTGATGACATCATGCAAACTGGAGAGATAGCTACGTTACGGATAGAGAGAGATGGCTACGGTACTAGATAGGCGAAAAAGGGGCGAGGTGCGGGGAAGCAAGGTTCGCAATATCTCCGACGGGTTATATGTCTCAACTCACAGAAAGCAAAACGTTTTAAAGTTTTCGTTAAAGAGTTATTCACATAAAAAATCCAACTTTCATTTTGCACCTTTTCCCAGAATTTTATGAGACATTCTCTGAGTCCTTTCTAATAATATTGAATAAGTCCAAAAGTTGCTCTGTCTTGTGTGTCTCATTTTGATCAATATTTATGTAAACGGGAGAATGAAATAAAGGATGTGTCTTCGTTTGTCTCTTAAGGACAATTGAGGTGGTTTTATTATAAGAACATAGATCCTAATAAACATTAATGAGATTCCTTTTTCAGTTCAACATTTTACCAATTCAAGAGGCAAAGATGTGTTAGTGATCAACGGCTACAGTTTCTGCATTGACCGACGAAGGCCGAAAACGATAAATTGGCAGTGCACCAACAATACTATATGCCACGCGCGAGTTGTCACTAACCTTGAAATAAACTTTATTATAAAATCAAATTTAGAACACAACCATGAACCACCGAGATTTATTATAAATAAAAATATTTTCATCAAACTTTGAAAATCTAATTTTATGTTTTTGTTATTAGTAAAACTGATAGTGTGAAAAGTAGAATTATAAAAATTACAAATGTCGTTCTCATTGTAAATCTAAAAAAACTACATTTTTATAGAAAAAACAGTAAAACATTTCTTTCTTAGAACATTTGTAAATTTTTCAATGAGTTTTATTATAACATTACATTTACAAACAGAATCAAGAACCAATTATTGATAAAAAACAATATGTCCATCAAAACTATAAAAAACATACATTATACAGGAAGAAAAATACTGTTTAAAATTAATGAACTAACTTACCTTTTACATTTTATGAATCGTCTGTTTTTCTATTGAATTTCCTTTTTACATTTAAAACTTCAAGTAAGTGTTCTTTAAATTTTTTTGAGATAGCCAATAATCGACTTACATTTTATAGTCAATGCGTAAAAGCTCATCAATATTATTATAAGTTATAATATAAAGCTCTAACAACATTAACAACGCAAATGTTTCGAGAGTTACAATTTGACGTAGTTTAGCAATAAGGATCCAACCCACAAAAAAAGTCAAAAGAAAAAAAAACCGGTCGACGTCGATCGTTTGGTGTGGTAACCCCTCAGCGCGTTTTTGACTTTTTTGTGGGTTGGATCCTTATTGCGAAACTACGTCCATTATGGAGATAAGTTTATTTCTGCTGATCAAAAATTGGAAAGAATATAATTCCTATACATTCATCCCACCCATTTACTGCGCTGTATTCTCAAGCCAAACAAAATATGGCTGACCTACGTCCTTGCACGACCTTAGAAGAACTTCTGTTATTTCTTTTTATTTTGTGGCGCACAACACAAACAATTTTGATTCGCCCTAATAATAGAAACAATAACATTGGGTACATTAACTGCGCTGTAGACCTTTTATTTCTGTTGTATTTCTTATGTCTTGCTACTTATAGTGTGTAGGAGAGGCAATCTTCAATGTCAAGTTGATCAAACTGCCTCTGGGAACCTCACAGGCCTCTGACGAACAAAGTTTCTTCATAACACTAAAGCGAGAAAAGCACTCAAATAGTTAGTAAAAAATCGTTTTACTTAAATAATAATAATAAATAATATTTCTAACAATCACACCACATTATCTAGCCCAAATTAAGTATCATTGAGAACTTGTGTTATGGATACTAGATAACGGATAAATAAACTTAAGAAATATATAAGCACACATAGATATTTTTTTTTCATGTATAAATATTAGAAATAAACTTAAATAAACATACCTACATACACATCCATGACTAGAAAGCAAATACAATAAAATATCTGCCTCTACGAGGATTCGAACCCGGGACCTCTGGCATGGAAGGCAAGGGTACTTACCTCCACACCAAACAGGCCGGAAATTTAAATGTACTATTCCATATGTCAATTTATATTTTCTGTTACAGCTTATGTATGAGCAAAACTAGTGATATCTTTTCAGAGAAAACGTTTGTGATTTTATATATACATATATTAAAGAGAGGTTGTTAAAACAATTCGCACAGTTTTTGATTTATTTGGGGTCAAAATATTTTTAGGACTATAAAAACTCCAGAAATGATTTTGCTACCATAAATTGTTCAACGTCAAATTGTTGATAACCATAGACAGGGCTACCACTTAACGTTAGATCGATCCGAGGATTCCAAATCTAAATTTGTTTCCTATTTAGTATTACTATTGCCGAAACTAGATTGAGCCAAACTGGAACCGAAGTAATGCAGTATTAAAATCAGATCATCAGCGAGGTTTTTTTTTTAGTACGACCTCACCAACGCTAGAGGCAAACATGTGCTAGTCATCAATGGCTACAGTTTCTGCAAAGACGGACAATGCCGGCGAGTGACAATCAACTGGTGTTGCACCAATAATACAATTTGCCGCGCAAGAGTCACGACTAATGTTGAAATGAACTTTATTATAAAAGCATATTTGGAACACAATCATGAACCACCGAGATTTATAATCAAAAACAATATGTTCGTCAAGGTTTGAAAAGTAACAAAGTATAAATAGGAAAAACTGATGAGTACTATAAAGAGAATCACAAAGTGGTTCTTATTGTTAACTTAAAAATACATATTTGTATAGTTAAAAATATCACAAATGCCTTTTTACAAGTAGTAATTAACTCTTCGCAAAAACATTTAATGTTTGTATTTGTATTAATATACAGGGTGAAAGGAAAATCGATACATTCCTTTTAAGGGATTTTAGTTGAGATTATTCTCAATAGATTTGGATAGACAACATGTGGTCGGAAATTATTGTTTATCAAGTTGTACGCATTTTTGTGTTTTTTTAGAAAAATTCCTGATTTCAAACTCTAAATTGATGTATTTTCTAGAAACACCATAAACAATAAGGTTTAATGTTTTTTTTTGAAGAGTTAATTATTAACCAGAATTTATTAGAAATAATTTATTCAAAGAATTGATTAACCAGATTTATGTAACGATTCAAATGTAAAAGCAGACTATCAACGAACTATAGTAATCTCCATCCATAAAGTCGCACTCTACTGCTTTTTTAGTCTATACAGTGTAGTGTGCACTACCTCACATAAAAACAAAAAAAAACTAGTTGGCACGACTTTATGGCTGGCACTCACTATAATGCGCGGTTTACACGTATTAACTAAATTGTAACTTAATTTTAAGTTACGACATTGTAGTTGTGTTTCCAAACGCATCAAGTAGTTAAGCTCATAAGTTCAATAACAATGAACGGGAATAAAACTTAAGGAATTCGTCAAATTTGTACTTAGATTTGTGATAAGCGAGATTTTGGACAAATTCAGTGAAGAATCACAATATGTTTTATTCTGAAGTGTTTACTTCGTATATCCTACAACCATTCTTATTTTAAATTTTCTTTAAGAATTTTTATAGTAGAGTTTTAATTTCACTCCAACATTTTAAGCAAAAAAGGAAAAAATGCAAAATAAGTACGGGTTCTTGCCGCTAACTGCTTTGTCAAATTATGCACTTAACTAAAAATTCATGTCCGAACGCGTTAAACGAGAAGCCCCGCCCTACTTAATCACTTGCGTACTACATTTAAACATATTTTACTGAACATTTTGTCACTTAAATGACTGTTTACAAGTAATTTTTGACTTAAAATTTATTTACCAAATTAACTACTCAATACGTGTAAACCGGCCTTAACTGTGTATGACCCTGCAGCAAAGAAAACTTGATTAACAGCGGAACTTTTACCGACATAAAGAAGACCATGGCTCGAAAATATATGCCTATGTTTATCACTCAATTGTGCATAACTTTTAAATCCTGTTTCTATTATGATAGAAGTAATGTTCATTTTATTTACGCCATTTAATAGTAACAATAAATCATAGTTCAAAATAAAGCTATTTTCTTATTGTTAATTTTTCAAATAAATTAAAATAAATCAGTTTTATTAGATGATGTATTTTTAATGTTTTTTTTTTGTAATGCATACAACATGAACATTTAGGATCGGCAGTATTTGCTAATTGGCAAGGCCTGCCCGAAGCAATCACTACATATATTCAGCCAATCAAATAGTCCATTCAGGCTTTCGGCATTTCGGCACATTCGGCTTATCTGATCAAAACCCGAACGCCAAAAAATCTATGCAGTGAGATATTTTTGTAAGTTAGTCAGGATTAGCAACTTACGGAATCTAAACACCCCTGACTCGGACAAACTACAACAGGTGCCGTTAGTGTTGTTGTGTATGTGTTAGTTATCAGATGTGCGTTCAGTGTTTGCCGTGTATAAAATTGTGTAAAAAACTACCCGTGAAGTATCTTGCCAGTTCTTCTTCACGAAGATTTTTAGGAACTGGTCATGCTTTATTATACATTAATAAGAACAAGTAATTGTCATCGTTGAGTAATAAATATTTGAATTTGAATTTTACTACGGCTTGAAGGAGATGAGATTGTCGAAATAAATAACAGTCATAATTACGATCATTACCGCCGTAGGTTGCCTTTGTTCCAGCAATTGTACTGGCTGTTCTATCACTTTGACCGGAACACTACCAAGTAAACATGCTTATTATGTGGTCAAAATAGAAGGACCGTAGTACGAATAATTTACAGAAACCTGAAAGATAATTATCCCAGCTCTGTGACGTGTAACAAATATCACAAGACTTCTTTTTGAAGTTGTTCTCCAGCTAATAAAGGTTAACAGTATATTTTCCTGTTTCTGGCATGGTGGTGAAACAATTCAGCAGTGCTTTTGATGCCAGTCTACTCTCTGAGATATTTTGCAAGCTTTTATATCCATATTTATGTGTTGATGTAGTAGATGCCGAAACGTCGAAATAATTTTAAAATTAACTAAAATATACGCGATAATATCCGGTAAAAAGTGTTTTATTTAACGTATCTATCGTGTCTAAGAACGGGTCCATAATAGGCAACGTACTTTTGAAACTTTTTTTTTCAATTTTGATAGAAAGATTATTTTCATAATCCTGTTTATACTTACTCTTTCAGATTTAGTGACACCAAGCTTTGTCAGTTCTCAAAAAGGTCACCTGCAGATCCAATTTGGTTCGTACAAGTTCAGCATGCACACCGCAAAAGGCATAAAGAAGCGTTGGCGGTGTTCTACACACCACAGCAAAGGTTGCAAGGCTTCGATTTTTACTATAGATGAAGAAATTTTTAACGCAAAAAATGAGCACAACCATTAAGTATAGAGGTGTATATTTTTTTGTATAGTCCAGGTGATGTTTGGATTAAATATTCGTAACATTGAATTTATATTTTAAAAAATTAAAACTAAAGTGAAATTATACATTAAACGAATCCAAATATGTACGTACAGTCAGGGAATTTGATGCAGGCTCAGATTTGCATTCAAATCCACTGCAGTGTTGTCGCCTCGTAGTATGCGGAGCACCTATAAAACGCACCGAACAATGTGCAAGGGATTCTTAACCTGAGCTCCGCCGACTTGTAAATGTAATTTCATTTTCAAAGTAGCCCTTTCGTTTGCTGAATAAAATCTTGGAGCGAGAACCAATCATATCTTCTTTGCAAGTGGTTTCATCTTGTGGCACTTAATTAATTTAAAATTAGTGTTACACACAAAATTAAAATTAATACATCAAAGCCGTAGGAAGTTTCATACAACTGGAGAACATGGACGATTTGTCGTTTTGTTTTAGACGGAAGACGCCAATCTTGCTGTCCTTGTTGAGTCAAGCAACACGCTTATTAAATTATTATTTGAAAGTTTAAATAAAAACACATCCTGGGTTTATTAGGAACATTGAGTAAGTATTCATATAAGTGGCCAAGAAAAGACTTATATGAGTCGTTCTACGTCTATACCTAGGTTTACGCATCGAAACATCGCTGAACGTAATTTTTCACGATATATCATGTGTACTATGTTGCTGGCTAATATTTCTTCATTACATTACTATTACATATCAATATTTCTTCATTCTTTTTTCTCGCTGCAGAAGACAAACAAAATGTGGCTTTAGACATACAAATAATCAAGTTAAATAAAAAGAACTTATTGGTATTTCTTGAGTCTAGAATAAAATAGATTGTAGCTAAACATACATTCTTGGAAGCGAGCCTTCAAGTCACAGTACGGCTCTGGGGTGTTATTCTAGAAATTTCACTTAATTGTTTTTATGAACTGTAATTATATTTGTTTACAGTTCAACTCGTGAGGAACATGAAGGGCAAAGAGCTGCTAATTGTGAGCGGGTATAGTTTTTTCATCAACAATCGCAACCATCGGACGATCCAGTGGAGGTGCACGAACCATAACGTGTGTGCCGCAACCGTTACTACAGATCTAAATTTAATCTTTATAAGATCAAGATTACATCACGATCATAACCCTCCGAAATTTATAATTAGAGGTAATACGTTCATAAGAATTTAATATCCTTACTAATTATTATTGTATATAAAATCCGGTGACGTAGAAGTTTCTAGATCAATAGGACTAAGTTTCTTATGGAAAATTTGTTTATTAAAGTAAGGCCATTTTAATAGGTATCATTTGACAATTCATCAAAATTCAACTACGTAACCTTGTAACGGCGGGCGTCAAATAATATATATTTTTAGTTTAGTTAGAACTGCACAGTTGCTGATTACATATTTATTGTAATAATGATCGATACGAGTAATTTTATGATTTGCTTTCACTAACAAACCATTCTAAACATAATAAACAATTTCTGATCTAAAGAACTGAACGTCGTTACAATGTCGCGTCAGTTAACCCTTTTTCTTTATAAACCCTAGGGATGTTACTCTAAAAATTATAAGCTGATAAGTTGAATCGAATGCAATGATTACTTGTAAAAAAATATCACCAAATATCACAAATTAATAACCACGTTGTGATGTAATAAAACATAATTATATTTATTATTCTTTTAACTATTATAAAAATACAAAAAATAGAAAAGTCATTGATATTAGGTACAATTTAGGTGGGATATTGCTGGCGCCATGTCATGTCGCCATTACATGACGCAGTCTTTTGTCGTTGTGCGTTTTTAGTGTGCTCTCTGTTATTTTCTTCTTACCCGGCTTTTTTATTGGACTGATCTTACTGACTACGTTTACCTGGCTATAAATTGGACTCCGATCGCTTAACGATTAGTAAATAAGAACCACATTACAGTCTTATTATGTCGAAACGGGGGAAAACGCTATACAGTCAATCTCGCGAACTAGTGGTGAAATTGTACAATTATTTTGAACGTGAATCAGTTAACGATGGGCCTCTTTTACCATTAACACACCGAGAGCCGCGTTGCCGAAGCATTAGGAATAGCGAAGAGAATAGTTACTCAAATTCTGAGAGAGAAATACGGACCATCAGACTCAGAAGATAATACTTTACGTACACCGAAAGATACGTACACAGAAAATGGTTGGCGTTGATAATGTTGATGCTGCTGCAATTCGCAACCACATTTATGGATATTACTCGAGAAAAGAATATCCTACACGGGAAAAGGTAATGAGTTCGTTAAAAGACGCAGGCTTATTTTTTGGCGGTAAATCGTCTCTATCAAAGGTTTTGAAATCGATTGGCTTTAGATTTATAAAATCTGACAAGCGAAAAATCGTGCTAAAACGCTACGATATTATTTTGAAGAGAGTAACATTCTTACGTCAAGTAAAGAAAATTACAGATTGGGACAATGTCGTGTTTATTGACGAAACATGGTTGAATGCGAACCATACGGTTTCGCGAACATGGACCTATGATACAGCTGCCTCCACCTCAAAAGTTCCATCGGGAAAAGGGGCCCGACTTATTATATGTCACGCGGGATCAGCTTCTCAAGGTTTTATTCCAGACTGCCTCCTCGCATTCGCCTCTAAAACTACAAGTGATAACCATGAGGAAATGAATTTTGAGGTTTTTAAAGAGTGGTTTGAGAAGCTGCTAGTCAGGTTAGAAAACCCATCGAAAATTATAATGGACAATACACCGTAACATTCTGTACAAGTTGATAAACCACCAACTAAAGCAAATAAAAAGCAAGAAATTGTCTCTTGGCTGGTAAGAAATGGTTTGGATGCAAGTCCAACTTTGTTAAAAGTTGAGTTGTTAAATCTGGTAAAGGCAACTAAGCCGTCCAAGCTCCGCTATGTAATCGGTGAACTAGCCCTAGAGCATGGACACGAAGTTATTCGAATGCCTCCCTGTAATTGCCAGTATAACGCCATCGAGGTTATTCGGGCGCAAATAAAGGGTCATGCAGCGCGGAACAATACTGAACCACCCTTCAGTACAGCTAAAATTATGACTCTGCTTCAAACTGCGTGTGCAGAAGTCACTACAGAAGACTGGAGAAAAGTCGTAAAGAAAACAAAGAAAATAATTTTACAAGATTTTGAACGAGATGTAAGAACAGACAATATTATTGATATTATTGAAAATGAATTAATAATATCTCTGAGTGCTGACAGCAGTGATGAAGATAACAATACTAATAACAGTTCTGATAGTGTAACTGAATAAATGCAATTTTTTTGTTATATTATGTACTTGTCTTATTTTGCTCCTTAAATTTACGAAAGAAAAAATAATAATGGGACAGGGATTCGCCTGAGGACTTTTTTTTAAATTCACATATGTTTCAAGTCCGTATCGATTAATTCACTTAAATCGATGTTTTTAAGCAGGTCACCTCACTATGAAGATGAAACTGACAGATGTCAAATGTTACCTATTAAAATGGCCTGACTATAGTTCGTAGTTAATAAGCTAATCAATCAACAAACAAACAGTTCCTCTTAATAGTAGCTTATAATAAAATTGTAAATGAAGCTCGTTATATTAAAAAATGTGCACGGAAACATGTTGTTTTTATTTTGAGAAACTCAGGGAGCTTTCGTCTTACAGATACTTGTTTCGCGTTAAACGTGAAGAAAGCGTAAAGAAACGTAATTTTAAGTCTATCCTTAACAAGACACGAGTCGTGTTCATTAATTTGAACGTGGAAGCAGCTATAGTTAGCAGTATTGTTAGAGTATATCCTTAGATTGTAGAACATTTTCCAGACAATTGAGTCCACATTAAAATAATATACCTAAATCTCCAGACAAACACCCCAACTGTATGGCCCCAAAGTTATCAGATCTTGTGTTATGGATGACCACACAGTGAACTAAAACGAATGGGAACCCAGAATAAAAAAACACACATATATAAAATAAACAAATATTTTAGTAATATAATTTTAATCATTTTTAATTAAGTTAAATATGATAAATTGTAAATATTTAACTATTATTTCTGATATTTTCTTTAAATAAATACAAAGATTTATGTAAATCTTTTTCATTTCAAGTATTATCTTTTGTACAATACATAACACACGTATTCAAAAAATTACAGGGACTTCAATATAATATGATGTACTTACTGGCTTAGAACAATGCCACTTGAATAAAAAGTATTAGTATTCTTAAACAAATAAATAGACGAACAAATCTGACATCCATTGGTACATTATATTGTAGTAGTGTTTGTTTGTAAGATGTCGCGTGGGCGTCACTACAATCCTTCCTATTTTGACCGTCATAATAATCATGGGTTTTCATTTTTAAAACCAATAACTGGGACAAAGGTAATTTGAACGAAAGCCTGCGGCCGGCAACGCATCATAAGTCTATAAAATAATCACATTCACTTTTAATAAACAAAACACCTACAACTAGCGACGTCCATGGGCGCGGACGCCAGTTACCATTAAGTGGCTTGCCTGCTCGTTTGCTGCCTAAAAACACAAAAACAAAAAACAAAAACATTCCAAGACTATATTGAACTTAAATACATTAACGAGGAATTCCTATTAGTTTAAATGGCATCGTAAGCATTCCAATGCCGTTTTTTCACAGATCAAATATTGTAAACTTATGCATATGATACCGTTAATATAATTTCAGATGAGCAATTCTGCTGCAATTCTTCTGGCTGCAAATCGTTCTGGGTGCAGCTGCAAGTCTGCAAGCTATGGCTGTCACCCGCATTCTCGCTGAGAACCGACTGGCGTCAAGCATTGATGATAAACTACTGTAAAGAAATATTATACACAACGCATGTGAAATAATGCATTAATAATACATTCGTATACACGTTTCAATTTCATGTAACAAGCTGTAGTTAGGGCCATCCACTACAAGCGCACCAAACTTCTTCCTAATCACTTGTACTAGAAATGTATCATTGTGACTGACCTAGATCAAAAGCAGTGAAGTGCATCTTCGTAGATGGCACTTACTGTGTAGTATTTGAATAAGTGCAAATGGCACCATGGTTTTAACTCGAGCAGATTTGATACGCATTTTTATTGGTTGTGAATATCTCCTGCGCAAGTAAAGCCTCTGTTTCTTGTTACAGGTACTTAACTGTGTCAGTAGGTACATTAGCCTTACCATGGCCTCACCCGAACAAGGGCAAGGTTTCATCTTATTTATAGTTCACCACGCTTGTACGTGTTACTGTAGGCTGGCAGGGTTACACATGCCTTCAGAATATTTCTTAGGTATGCAGGTTTTCTCACGAAGTTTCTCGCCACCGTCACAACCGTTGGCATTATGTAATTTGTTTGAAAAAACTCGTTGGTTCATTTAGAAGTCAACGTTGGATTGGTTGCGCCGTTGGATTGAGAAGTCAGAGTAGGCCCTCTCATCCCAGCGCAGTAGGTGGTGTTCAGTAGGTTTAGTGAATCATCAGCGCCTGTAAGAAAGTAAACTTGCATGACACCTTTGACCAACCACAGAATTAAAAAAAATTGCGGTTGAACTACTGCACTCCTAGGTAAGAGTTGCAAATGTTTATATTAAGCGAGCATACCGTATTATTTCGATCACACCTTATAAGTTCTTTAAGTTGGACACGTATATTTACGTGGAATTATTTACAGAAAAAAGTACGGAAGAAATGAAAAGATTTTTAATCTTACCCATAGTAAATTTACTAGGGAAGAAGTGTATTGATTTCGTATTTGTAATCGACTTCGAAAAAGGAGCACGTGCTAGGTTTATTATATTTTTTATGTAAAAAATGTATACGTAAATTTTCTTTTTGATGTTCCCATATAATTTTAAAATTAACTGATTTCAAAGAGTTATAGTTACAGCCACATGAACAAGAACACCGTGAACACCTACATGAACATCAAACACAGGGAACCATTCGCGATTTGGCATTACACGATAGCTATTTCTCATTTTTTTCAGTAGCTACTGCCACGGAAGAACTTGTAACTTTTTCCCATTTTTGGAAAATTTTGGAATAAAATACACAATTCCTCGAACTGAGAATAGCCGATACCACACGCAATAATGTTATTGTCCAAAACATAAATATTGCATCAACTCCCATAGAGCTACGACTTGTACTTACCTTTAGGACCTTATTAAAATAATAACAGACCCCACCTTATCCGAAAAAAGTATATGACAGGACGCTTGATATTTTTGACATTTAAATAACTTTTTAGAATATGTGGGATCGATAGGAACTTTTAGTATTTTATTTGTAATAATGCCCTTAAGGCATGTACCATAATTCAGCTCTACGTAAATTAATATAAGTTTAAATGTCTATTTTGAGTGGACTATCTGTGGTAGCGCCAATATTTAAGTTATCGTTCTCATATTATTTAAATACCAAAAATTTATAATGATCATACTGACTTTATAACTCACGATGTAACACTAGATATATTTGTCCGGTATAAGATTATTTTTAGACCACTTATAATTATAATTTTTTGACATCGAAATAATTTATTACTTAGAAATGTGGTAAGTAATACATTTTTGACTTTCACGTTGACGTCTGAATTTATTTCTTCTGAAGCAAATTGTTTTTGATTTTGATTTTGTGATTACTTTCATTGAACAATAATTATGTATTGTACTGTACTACTTTAATAGGAAGATGAAATTGTTACAAGAACACCTTGCACATTTATTTATTTATTATATAATAGGACAACCAGTGAGTAATACATTAAGACTTACAACTAAATATTCATATAGTAAAAAAGAGATAAATGTACACTCTATTTAAGGCTGCCACAACATGCATAAACAAGAAACTGTGACAAAAGTTAACTAAATTATTAAAGAATTTTTACAAATTGGATAAAATAAATCATAGATTATATAATAAAGGTGTTTAAGGGTACAGATGTTTAAGTGTTTGATCAGAGCTTAAAAATTTAATTAGTATAGTAGAGTGGGTGATTTTCAAAATTGATTAATGTATGTCAATAATAAGTAATAAAATAAAAAAATAAGAACTTATAATGTCAAAAATTATTTAATTAATTTAAATAATTAATTAATTTAATTTAATTCGCCTCTTTGGTCAACTTCTGGATATTCTTTCTGTACACAGTCAAAGAATCATTAAATAAATCAACGTCCTGTCCAAGAGAATTATAGGTATGTGACAATCGATAGATGGCATTATGTTGTCGTAAACTTGTACGGGCAAAGGGAGTATGCAGTAAATTCACCGGATTGCGAGGAACTCGACGTGGTACTTTGAGATGGAATTTTTCCAGAAGCCCAGGACAGTTTATGTATCCTCTGAATAGTTTGTACAAAAACATTAAATCCAGGAAGACTCTTCTATTGACTAAACTGTCCATATTGAAATTATTCAGTCTGTCATTATAGCTATGCAAAGTTTTATGTAGAACGCATGAGTAAGCTAAGTGCCTAGTAAAGCGCTTTTGAATCCGTTCCATACGCAAACGGTGGACATTATATTGTGGAGACCACACTACCCTGATATATTCCAAAAGACTTCGAACATAAGCGTTGAACACTGTAATTTTTGTAATTGGATTTTTAAAACCTTTTCCGTTTCTAATAACAAAGCCCAACATTCTTGATGCCTTCGAAATTATTCAATGCGTCAATGTGTGGTGTAAATGTTAATTTAGAGTCTACAATGACACCCAAATCACGTAGATTGTTATGCTCTTGTAGGCAGATATTATTAATGCGGTAAGTAGTACCCCTCGGATTTCATTTACGCGTAAATTTTATGTGATAACATTTATCAGCGTTTAGTTTCATTCTATTACGAACACGCCAATCTGATAGATTGTTTAAATCATACTGAAGAAGTTCAGCGTCGTGAGAATTTTTAATGACTTTGGTTATTTTAAGATCATCTGCATACAAAAATAACTTGCTATGTCGTACAACACATAGTATTAAAAGTCTACGATCAATAGTCAACCTAAAATCTATGCCAATAGAATCTTTCACTTCGTAAGTTTCAGTAATTAGCTAAAAACGGTTGAATATTGCGTTATTACGGGCTTTTGTATGGAACTTTTATTTACACATGATTGATATCAATAATCGGCTGGACCGTAATAGGTACGAATTCTTCGACATTTTTCGACTATAAGAAGGTATGTTAAGAAGAAGAAGAGTTGTCAATATTTGGCCAGTCTATAAGAATAAATAGGTACATTGTCTTTTCTTTTTTAGGATATTGGAGCTGTGCTGTGATTTAAAGGTTTTTAAAAATTATTTATTACCTATTCTTAGTCTTAGTAACTTCATACCCGAAGATAGTTCATCAGATTACGATGCATAAATCCCAGCGGAACGATAGTCTAGAAAAATAACCTTTTTACTGATTATATTTACATTTCTCAAGAGTCTGGTTTCGATGTATCCTTTTACACGTGGTACTTCTGCGCTGTAATAAATAATATTATTTAAAATGCAATATAATTGCAAGCGATCATACAGTACGACCTAAACATTTACATTGGTTAAAATGATTAAATACAAATGGTTAGTTATTATTACATACATTTACGATTTAATAACGTTGTCTAATTTAGATGTCCACATCATAAAACGGACGAAGCTAGGATCTGGCCACGACGTTTATACTTATTCAATTTAAACAATTCTTATATTAGGTACATATTCTGCATGCATTATAACACTTTACATAATATTAATATAGTGATCAGTTCATACAGCAATATTTTTTTTCATTGTTAATATTTTATATTTGTTTTATACTTGACCAAATTCTTCTGCCTAAAGGTTGGTAAATAAATAATGAAAGAAAATGAACTCTCCAACAGGTATGGGTTATCCATAAAGCCAAGAGATTTTTATCATGAAATGCTGCTAGACCATAATGTTACATTGTATTCGCAAGCGCTGATTAGTGCAAGATCGGGGTCGGTACCAACTCTACGCCGCTGGCAACTGTATCAAACGAATCTGGCCAAATTTCAAAAACACTTTTACCTATATCAAGAATACACGAATACTTTATTCGACTCAGACATTTTAGATATCCAGAAGCAACGGTTTTAAAAATATCACTAATCAAGTAGCCAGTTACACAAAAAAGGAAATAACGTGTCATTTCAACTAATGTCTTACCACCACTAGGACTTGTTATGTTTATAATTAAAGTATTTTAAGAATACTTACGAACTAATTATGAATAAATATACTTAATTCACAGAACATACTAAACAAATTTTATTTTCCAGGGTTTCGGTATTAGTTTACGCTGCGTGTGTCGCTTCAGGCAACTACCGCTTCGTGAAGAACAGTGAGTGGAGTGAGAAAACTCTGTGGGTGTGTTCTAATTGCAAGAGCTGATGCTGCGTGGTCGTCACTGTCGACCAGCGGTTCTTGTACGTCAAAGGACAGCATAACCACTGAATATTGTGTAGTTGTTAAATGAATTGTTATCATTATATGTGTATCAATGTTGTGATAACTTACACTTTAATGAATTTTCAATAAGTGATCTATTTAGGAAGGCGGTTAGCATTTACTGCGTTTAGCAGTGGAGACGTGGATTATTCACGGGTGAAAAAATCGAGTCTTGGACATTCCTGTTTTGTATGAATTCCTTTCACTGAGAAGGGTATTTTTTTTAGATTTATTAGGTATACGATTACATGGCCAAATAAAACGAATTAAATACCAAAGATTTATCTTATACAGGTCTTGTTAAAGCCAAACTATTTAAAATAAGACATGTGGCAAAGCGTTGAAAATTAAATTCATTACACATTTTATCATGATTTTGCTAATAAATTTATTGATAAATATTTTTACCCAAATCATGTTAATATAAATGTTAAAATTTCGATGTCAATAATTGTTAGATTGAATCTACATGTTAAATGTTACACAACTGTTATATATATATATATATATATATTACAAAAGCATTGACTTAAACACAAATGGACGGTGAGTCTTACACAAAATTGACGTAAACAGTGTCCCGAGTTAACCCACACGTACAGAATTATAAATAAATTAAATCACTTACAATTTAAATCGTGTTTCGTTGCATTACATGTAATTATCGCTTGCCGCAATCTTTAGCGTTATTCTTATGTATATATTCTGCCATTTTTGCTCGCTTGCTTTGCAAGTCCATTTGTGTATAAGTCAATGTACACAAGGTATTAAATAAGTTTATTTAAAGATCAAAACATTAAATAAATATCTTTTTGTCGTAATATATATTTGATTTTTGTTATTATATTCTTAAACGTGCGTATGTGTGTCTCTATTGTGTCATCGTAGTTTTCTGCTGCGACGCTAAAGGGCCGTTTGAATATTTATATTATTTGAAAACTGAATAAATCGACAGTATTTCTAGCCACGTTCGAACAAAATCGGTGCAGCTGTTCAAAAGTTATGCGACCTTTTTTTAAATTTGTGATTACAAATAACTTGTAAAAGCCCAACAAAAACATGTCGAGAAAAAACTCTTTTCAAGAGTCTCATTGAAAACAGTAAAAATGTTTAGTCTTGTAAAAGAAGGCTCTTAGCCATAACACTATTTAATCTACACCTTGGTCAAAAAATACGGCTTGATATATACTTCATACTAATATACTTCATTTTTCGCGGCTTTTTACGTCTGCCTAGCCAAGCAAGGTATATACTGTTCTGTGCTTTTGATTTCATTTGAGGCAATACAGAGCCAGATAGCATAATAGAGTGTGGGAACATAGTCATATCTAATTATTATAACGAATGTTAGACAATACTTCAATTTTGAAGGGCTGCTAAATCTCTACACTGTCCAGGTTCGTTCATAAAATGAATACCTTTAGGATGTTTCTGCAAAGTACGAACTTGAGGCTATGGACTCAGTTGGCCGAAGAGCCCGTAATCTTATCAACGAGCTTGTGCTGACGAACAAAAATCTACAGAGTTTTGAGCAACATCGCACAGTCGCTTGGTTGTCGGTATTTTATCTGACACATTTTGGTGTGTGTGAAAGTGCTCTTTGAACTTACTGAGGCCGTACAATTGGGTAGATGATACAATTTAAAAATGCAAGTTTTTATAATTTATTTATAAAATATTAGTTATTTTGACAGGTACAATGTTTTGAAAAATATAGTTTTGAATTTAATATGGAAATTATATAGATTTGAAAACTTAACAAAAGAAGCAAAAACTTATTATAATTCGCAATACGATAACTCGGGGCATTTCTCTTGTACATAAAATACAGGCCGTATAGATAGCCAAGCAAAAAGCTGACCACCCCTGAAGTTTTAACAAAGCGCCATCTATCTGAACGAGATAAAAGTCATCACTAAACAATCTTAAGCAAGCATAAAAGACTAAAGCCATCTTTTCATTTTGCAATGAACCAGCAGAGTGGAACTATATACGTTTTTTTCCATCCTTATGAAAACCCAATGAAAAGTGTAGACAGTTTTGTACCAAGAAGTGCGTTTATGGATAGTGAAATCACCCTGTAATTTAACTGTTGACTCTCACCTTCATTGTCGTCATTATTTTTTATTCAACTTATTTCGGAAAATGTACAGCTCATAATAAAAAATAAGTATTAAATAATAGCATAAGAATGCCAATTAAGTACAAGTTTTCACATGATATCATAATCATCATCATGATAAAATAAATATTTACGACAGATTAAGCTGTACGGCGTAGATCCTTGCCTTTCTATAAGATAAAAAGAAATATTTTGTTGACAAACAAAATTAAAATAACGAACGTTTGTCAACCTAGAAAGTTTGTCGATTTTACTTCAGAAATATAATTTTCATTAAACTATAATTATTATAACTAATTATAATTGGCCTGCAAAATCATGAACACCATGTGTAATTTGTTTACAGTGCTTTATCTTATAAATGATTTTGTTTTCGAGGCGATTGGCAAGTGTCCCGCCAGATTTTTGTTTGTTTAGCACTATCAATCTTTTTTTTCACTATAAATTATAACAATCCTGAAAAACTGGGCTAATGAAATACTTGTACGATGTTCTTCTCGCTCAAAAATTTTTTATCTAAGGATTACGTTAGAACTTATTTTTGACAATTTGATTAGTATTTTGTGAAAGTTCTGGTAATTTTAAAGCACTATTCTAGACAAAAAATGACTTATCTCACATGAAATGAGTTCCACTGATATTTGTTGACTGTAACATGTTAAAAAGGGTTAAATATAATTGTTAATTATAAAAAAACGTTTTTTTAAAAATATCTTTTTGCATTTAATGTGTTTAGTTATAAGCATATTATATGCACTTTCTTTATCAAAGAATAGTAATTTTTTAGTAAGTATTTAAGTAGTGATATTAATAACCTACAAAAGTTCTGTTGAAGTCAATTATATATTTTAAAACAGATTATTTTACTTTTCAGAGGATTTTAATTTTAATCCAATAATTAAAAATAAATACTTATGGACTTCCAAGCATCCAACCAACTAACTTGTTGATAGGAGGCAAGCTAGTGAATTCAACAAAATTGCGTTGAATTATACCTGACAGTGAACACAGAATTCTTTGCTTTTATAACATGGTACCAGGTACTGGCTGTACTTGAAGTACAAGTAAGTGAGACTTATTGGTAGTTAATCACTGTTTAAAATAATCATAATGCAATATAGTAGTGTTAAATGGAACATCAAATCAAATTTTAAGAAATACTAGTACTTATGTGCTATAAATGTTGTTTGCTATCTGTATTGCATTACAGCCATCACACTTTACAGTTTCTTCTATTATTAGTTTTTATTTTTAAATCTACAACCAATATGATAAACAAGTTTGTACACAAATAATGTTTTTATAAGGGTTAGCTAGATTGGCTTAGCTTGATAATACAACTGTAGATCCTTGACTTGATATAAAATCACCTAGTGCAATTTTAATAAATATACTTAGAAATTAAACAAATTATATTAAAATTGAAATAAAAACATGTAATATTATTTATTGCATACATATTTGTTGAAGTTTGAGTTCAACCAGATTCAAATCCTTGTTAGGTCAACCATTTATTTAACTGTTTATTTTGGATTACCCCTTTTTCATTTACAATACAAGTTTTGCTTAATTTCTTAAGACATATACAGTAGGCCCTACGTACTGTACCTATTGGTTTTAATATTATTGGTACTAAGCAAGTGTTCCCTTGTTTATATTCCTAAACAAGATTTCTGCACTTTTATTTTAAAGACGAAATATTTGTTTGTTAGCAGTCTATATGTACACAAACTACTGAACAAATTAAATAAATATTTTACCATGAGTAACATTCCATCCCAACATACTTAATCTTATCTACTAAATCCACCTAATGTACATATTACTTGGAAATAGGGATTCTTTGCCGAGTCACTCCAAAGAAATTGATATGGTTATTTGCAGACATCGCAGTTTTATGAACATCAAAAGTTCACTGATTATATTTTCAACTTTATCTCTGCTATGTGTAAGAGGGGTGAACTGTAGTAATATTAAATAAAATCAATTTATTCATTATTACTACAGTTATTAAGCATTCTAGTTCACAGCAGGTGCAATAATAGGATATATAAATAGCAGTAAAATAATATCTTGACTTCTGATATGATACCTGATTTAACACTGCACCAAATGTGTCAAGCCCTCTACAGAATACCATATAGGTACCACATACCATATAGACATGAACTTAGTCAAAATCGAATGTTAAACACGTCAATTTTAATGGGCTTCTAAATATTTTTTGATTCCTCATAATTATAACCCAACTTTGGGACCTTGAATAAGCAAACCTTTTATTAAGTACGATCATAAAATAACCTCGGGATAGTAAGGGGTCGGTTGAAGGCAGGACTAGCTACCGCTACTATTACTTATCTCTGGCAGCCTTTTGTTTTTTATATTTTTATATGAACGTGCCCCACCCTATGGTTCTAGTAAGTGGCATCCGTGCTCATGGATAGTAGTAATCGGAGGATTTTGTACTAATATAGCATTATTAACCGTATGCTTTCTTCCATTTTACAACTAGTACAGGTACAAAAAGTAGAAAAGTCTGCCCTATTTTAGCTCTACGACCCCAAGTTTGTATTACCATTAAAAGTGCTGTAATACGGACTTGCGTATGACATCGATTTCGAACTATGTTCCCAAAATACCAATTTCTTATTAGTAATTTTTTTCAGTTCAGTTCAATGACAGAGATCTCCTTGTCTCAGCCACCAGCGCAGGAGCCGCTTGCACGCTGACGCCATCACAGACATAATAAGATCGAAGAGCAACGTTTTGAGCTGTTTACATATAGCTGCAAAATTGACTCTGCATATTGACTACATAGTGAATAAAGCCTTTCGTATGTTGGGTGTTATAAGTCGCACGGACAGTAATTTTATTAAATATCAAACCTTTACTTCTGTACAATAGTTTCGTCCGTCCCATATTAGAATACGCGTCAACTTTGTGGAACCCTCAATACCAAATTTACAATAATAATATTGAAAGTGATAAAAATAAATTTATTAAATATATTAGCTTCAGATGGCCGCAGTATAATTTTGAAAATATGAATTTCCTCCAATTTCGCCGCGACTTAAAAGACCAAATATTTCTTTACAAAATAATTAATAGCTATGTTGAATCATCCTATTTGTTGAGTAAAATAAGTATCCGTTGTCCTCACTTTAGCTCTAGTAAACAAAAGATTTTCGTGTGCCCTCCTTATAAAACAAATTATGTCACGAACTCGTTTTTTCCAAGGTCGTGTAATAGCCATAACCGACTTTGTGAAAATAATGATATTTTTGCATTAACTCTTCCCCAATTTTTAAGAAAAATAATTGAAACCTTAAGAGTGTAATTGATCCACTTGTCTAACATATTCCTCTTTTTATATTATATATTTTAAGTTTGAATTGTAATATGGGATTATAAAGAATACCACTTTATTTTTCTGTTGAAACTTACTGGCCTGTGTAATATTTATTTGTTTAATGTTTAAGAAATATTGTTATGCTGTTTGTTTCCCTAATATATAAATAAATAAATAAAATGTCCGTTAAATGTAATGATGGAAAATATATGATACCGTCAATAAAATAAAAAAGAATGAAAGAACAAATCTTTATATTTCTATTTATGTTTAACCTACAATAACTAACTTTAATTTAGGATAAATTTTTAAAAGTAATGTTGGATCTGAAGAAGACATATTTTAACACTTAATAATAAAATAATTAAGGTAAAAGTTAGTTCTTCGATATTACCCTAAGAAGTTCCAAATTATATTCCGTGATCGTACATCTTTGCGTATATATAATCTAGAACTGCTAAAATATGTTTAAAATGATAGCCCTTCTTTGTAAAAAAATTGAATTGGCATGCTATAATAGAATGTAATAAGGTAGGTCTATTTTACTTACATTAAATTAAATATTTTTATTTTTATTTCTAGTTATATGGACGTATAGCTCTATTGGCAAAGAAGTGGCAATCATCAACGGATATAGATTCTGTTGCCAGGCCAGAAGACAGCTCACCTCAAGATGGGTGTGCTCTTACGGAAGATCTTGCAAGGCTCGCGTCATATTCGATGCATACAGGAGAATCATAAGAAGTGTTATAGACCATTCTCATAAGCCTCGCAAAATACTTTTCCAAAACGGTATTGTAGTCTCGCGGAAGAGCTACTTGCGGGTTAAGGAACCCTTGTCGTAGGTTCGTTATATAAATTGAGTTTTTTAACAAATATACAGTGTCGAAATGAAATATGAATATCGCAGCGCTTTTTTTTGTACAGGACTATCCTAGCGTGATTTTTAAAGTTTTATCAATGAAATGTGTATTGTTAAATAAACTGTGATAAATGACAATTTACTAGTGGTATTATTTATTATTGATTATTTAATTACGGATATACAATATACTTTAATTATGGATAAATAATATGCATAATCGTTCTGACAAGAATGTACTTCTAGAACGAGCGAACTAGACGAACAGGTGGAATGTGAATTCCCCTACTTGAGGAAGTGACTGCTCTATAATTAGGGTAATTTAGTTTGGTAAATTAATACCACAGTAAATACTGGCGTAATACACCGAAATTAATAAATTTTCACACAAGAAATTTAGTTAAATAGTTATTACACTTGGCTAAATTTAGATGACTAAATTTAAAATGCTATCTAGAACCTTCTGATTTTAACTAACTGTATGCCATTACTACGCTTGTCTGAATTTAGTGACTAAATCATTTACATGACCAAATTAAGCTAAGTGTAATGAATGTCCTCTTAACTAAAGTTAACCTTCCCAAAGAAGAAATTTAACTATCCTATTTAATTTTAACCTTAAAATAATTATCAGAAGCAGCTAAAATAAAATCTTCCTGTAACGCAAAAAATATCTGAATGTAAATTAAACGTTTAAGGGATGAAATAGCCAGTTCAATTACTGGAACAGAGACAGTTTCAACGGTCCTATTTCCAATTCCTACGGTCGGCAACGCATCATTAATTGACATAGGTACAGTCGGAGAACTCGGCGGAAGCTCAGGCTAAGGGTGTTATCACACCAATCGATCGACGTCGATCGATGGTAGAATGGAACAGGCAACGTCGATCGACGGTTGATCGATTGGTGTGGTAACACCCTAAGGCGAGAATCGCTTGCTCGTTGTTCGGTCCTTTGTATGCGCTCCGCAAACTGAGGGGCGACAACACTGCAGGGGATGTGAATGCGACTCTGAGCCCACCCATTTCCTCGATATTTATGTATAAAACACCTTCGACTAGTAAAGTGCTCATGCCGCCTACCCATACCACTACCACTACAAGGCGGAGGAAAGGAAACCTTTTATACTTATAGAGTAACTTTATGAGTACCCTTTGTGTACCGATAAAACAGTCTTCTAATGAATTGCCCAGGGGCCGAATAGTGACCGGCGACGACTAGGTCATAAGCACTTATAGGATGCGGGCTCACAAGATTGAACACCGTGGAGGTACCTGATTGTGCCTTGGAAGACTTTCGGGTGAAGGAAGGGGGGGAGGTAAAATGTAGATCACATTTTTTAGGGGTTCGCTGCTTCTTGCCCAAATGTACCCAGGTACATTCCAGCAGCACGTGCTTTGTAAGTATAGGTATAAAGATGATTCTCGCAGTGAATGTGTGAAGATATTTCACTTCTTTATGAAATGGATATTTATAAAATGAAATCTGATCACTATAGTTTATTAAATAGCAAATCTATTTCGTTTCACTTAATTCGGAGCGCCTTGATTACCGATAGAACCAGTTACGAACACAATGCGTAGGTTGCGAGTTGCTTTTATAGTTTGTGCTAAAAACTTATACCTACCTACTCGTATGAAATAAAAATTACTTCTTGAGAAAATATATTTGGAATTCTTGTTTTTATCTTTTATATTTCAATCTAAATCAAGTAAAATAGGTAGGTACTACTTACATAAATAACATCTTCAAAAAAGTATAAAGAAGCAACTATGTTATCAAAGTTTATGTTATGTGCCGTCTCACGACGTTATCCCTCAACAGAAACAGCCTCAACCAATTAAGGGTTTGGTTGGAAAAATCTTATGAGTTTGAAAAAAAAACTCATCAAATACGGTGTTCATTCACCGTCAGAACAATCGAGTCGTCGATCGACGACGGATCGATCGTCGACCGACGCCATCGATCGACGTCGATTGATTGGTGTGGTAACACCCTAAAACTCACTGTCACATTTTGACAGTCACTGGTGTCAAACACCTAGGATATTAGTGCTGCGTTCCGTTTGCCGATTACAGCGCTCACAGCGCTAAAAGTGCTCAAAACCGTTCCGATTCGTTTGAGCGCGCTAAAAGTGTTATTAGTGATATTGCAATCGGAACGGTAAATAGCGCGCTAACATTCTGATTGTTCGTCGATTAAGTCTAAAGTTATAATTTCATTAAGATCTTTGACCCTGAATGAAGCAGGAGCCATTTTTTACATTATTACGAAAGAAAATTAATAAGCAAGCTTTTAAAATCTTTAATCGCCTAATAAAAACATCAACAAAGTAACGTCATGTGTCAGTTTTGACAGGCCATTCACAGCGACCATGCTTCGTAGCGTTGGCACTGTGAGCGGTAAGATGGCGGCGTTTATGACGTCATTGATGACGTATCGATATCGCTGTGAGCGCGCTCACGGGCAAACGGAACGGGTATATGAGCGCTGTGAGCGCTGTAATCGGCAAACGGAACGCAGCATAGGTCTAGCAGTCGACGAAGTGAATGTCTATCACGACAAGGATTCAAAATGGCTTGTCTGTTGTAACGGGCTAGGCTACTAAGACTTGCACCAAGGCCTCCAATGTCGGTGTACAGTAATACCCCGACTTACGCTACCCCGTTTTACGCGAATTCGGAGATACGCGGTTTTTCACACGTTGCTGGATTCACACAATCCAGAGCTAACAATTGACGAGATTAAAGAAATGAGTGAGCATGATGGACGCATTGAACACACTGATTCGTTAGATCCAGTTAAATTTAAAACTGGAAAATCGAATGTCGATTTGAAACTTACCACAAGGCCTCAGTAAAATTGACAAGGGGTTACAAATTTTAGAAAAAATAGATTCCAATGAAGAGCTCGTGTTTACTACGAAACGGGAAATTAAAAAGTTACTGGCATGCTACGAGGCAATTTTACGTGAGAAGAAGAAAAGCTTAACTTGTCAGGCGACATTGTTAGAGTATATGAAGCCTTCGACATCAAAATAACTTTGGTCTACGTTGTTTTATTCATAGTAATGTAAATTGTTTTCATTGTCTAACATTTTATAAAACATGTTTCTTCAAAATTATTGTTTTCCTTACACTTTGGTCCCGATTACACAAACTTTATAAGTATTTATATGCAAAAATGAACCTCGACTTACGCGAATTCGACTTACACGGCTATCTCTTGGTACCACCTATCGCGAAAGTCCGGGGTATTACTGTATTTAAAAAATCTCAGTGTAAAATGATTGAATTTGGGCAAACTTTTGTTCTCGTTTCGTAAGAAAAAAGTGAGGTTATGAGGTATTACTAAAAATTTGCTCGACCCGAAAGGGTACCAACAAAACCTGTGTAACAGATTAGAGATTAGAGACAAAGTTTGAAAATTATTTAAAAGGTTTTAAAACACCCTACTGCGTCTCGTACCTGATAAATAGATAAATAAGTGTTGCATAAAAACCTGTATTGTCTTGTTTTATGGATTGGTAATAGATATAATATAAATAATATATTTGCTTTGCAGTTGAAACATTTTATACTCCAAGAGGAAAAATGATAGCGATGTATCAAGGCTACAGCTTCTATCCTAGAAATAGGTTTTTATCGACAACGAGATGGGTCTGCACGCACAACAACACCTGCAAATCACACATGACTACCGATCTGAGCGGCGTCATTATTCGCGTCAACATTTATCACACGCATCCACCGCCTTCCTTTATTATCAAGGATGGAATGTATGTCAGGTGTTAGATAGGTTCATATGTTTTATATGAATCTACAATATTTATTTTGAGTGCCATCCATTAAGTCGCACCCCATTCTACTGCGTCTATACATAGCAGTGTGCGGCCATAGACTAAAAAAGTAGAAAGCGTGGCTTTGTGGTCCATCCACTCACGATACGTTGGTAAAGATACATATCTCATTTCACGTGTGATCTTTTGAAGTTAGATACGAGCGATTACGTTTCTTATTATTATTTTGTGTTTTATGGCAATCAGCTGTTGTTACTACACAATAACTATTTCTGCCAATTTCAAGTATGAGTATAATAAAAGTATAAATAAAATGAAAACATTGCTTTCAAGACATGTGCCCCAAAAAACATAAAACATACGTTTCTTATTAGAATGACATGTGATATCCAAATTGTCAACTTGAAATATTCTACGTGAATTGGCTTACTTCAAAAGATCAATCACATAAGTAATAGAAGGTTCGGAAAGTTAAATAGAAGCACTCGCAAACCAAGGTAAACCTATTATTTTTGAATTTAAATACCAATATTTGTGAATAAACTAAAACAGTCCGGTCACTGACTGTTTAAAGCAAGCTTAACGTTTGGACAGATTCTTCTCAAACATGACTAAGAACGGTTTCGATTCAGTCAGAGAAGTTTGACCTGTATATGTGTGTAGCTTTTGTTTTGTAGCTTCCCGGCGGATTTACCTACTTTGATGCAGTTTTCCTGTTTGAAAGCAGAGTTAATTGAGAGTGTTCTTAGTCTTGTTAAAAGAAAACGGATTAGCCCTTCAAAAGTTAATATTTGATATGGTTATAGGATAAAAATTAACTATTTTAATAATATATCAGTATTTGGTTTGGCTCATATAATAGCGAACTGTTTGAAAGCTCCTGTCATCGCTAAAGCTAAAGTGTCGTAAATTGTACAAAAACGAAAATAATTTATTGATTACTTGTAAGAGAAACATATAGTTGTACGTATATAGTATAAATGTAATATATTGTATTGTGTAAATAGTAGTTGAATAAATTATACTTCAGTATATAATTTTATTAAACATTTTTGCTTTATTTGGATGTTTTATTTTAGGGGTCAGGTGAAACAAATTCCTGTCTTGAAATTCTAATTTCCTGTTTATTCCTCGACTCAAACCTAATGCTTCTCCATATAATACAGCAATGTTTTTAACACATTTTATTTTTAGTTCTCAGGGTAAAAACCTATCGCGACAAAGAGCTGGTGATAATGAACGCCTACTGTTTCCACTCGCACCAGAAATACAAGATTTCCAAGAGATGGATCTGCCATCAGAAGCACTGTCGCGCTGTCTTGCAAGCTGACTTGTCCTCCAACAGTATCAAAAGATTGAAATTGTGCCATAATCATACTCCACGGAAATACATCATTCGTAATGGAGTATATTTAACTGCAGACACACAATAAAGTATTGAAAACTTTCAGAAAAAGAAATTTACTTCATAATGATTAGAGTTAAGGTGTTTTAGTGAATTCGGTTTTATATTTCACTCGCTATTATGAAGTACGCAACTCTGGTATGTACAATCTATGTGTACCCTCAATCTATAAAGTTGGTTAGAGATTATTTGCAACGCAACATGCAATGCAACACAAGTATGGTCGCGCTTGTACTGCGAACGTCTGACATGAGTACGATATGAAGACGCTCAATTTTTATGTGTTCATGGCTACCTACTATTGGTAAAAACTCTTTTTTTTTGTTCCCCTCCACGGGAAGGGCAGGAGGATAAAAAAATGCTCTGACGCATACTCCGCGCGCGCGATTGGAGTTATGTGGGACTCGTCCCGACGCCTACCAGAACCATACCCACTAAAAAACCCCCTGTCGGCTCGTGCAATTTTTTGCTACTCAGCCTTCATCTGAGCGACGGCCAATTGGAGAAAGAGGCCGCGCTAGCGGGGCCCAGAAGGGGTCACCCGGTGGGATTTACATAGCACTGAAGGTGCTCAAAGCACTGAAGGTGAATTCAGGGCACTGAAGGTGCTCAAAAATGAAAAATAAAAAATAGAATTTAAAGTAAATGTTAAAGAAGTTAAATTAATTCGAATTTACGTTAGAATTAAAAGTTGCGGCCTGAAGGGCTAAGAGATCTAGCGTCAGCTGCGTCGCTACGTTCGTGTGCACGTTTCTCGGTCTAGCGACTTTGAATTTCGAATCTAAGACAGGAGCAGTATATGAGACTGAATCTTGAACTAGAGGATTGCGATGGGATTCGGCGCGTTTGAAGAACGATTCTGAGAGTGTTTTGAGGTGCTGTTGCACTGTAGGTAGTTCAAGATCTCTGTGCAGGTCCGCGTTACGCACGTACCACGGTGCGTCTGTGGCCCTGCGGCAGAAGACATTTTGAACTACCTGCAGTTTTTGCAGAACGGAGGGTTTGGCGTGGGCAAAGACTGGCGAGGCATATGTCATGACTGGTCTAACGCAGACCTTATAAAGCGTACGTTTGTTTCTGAACGACATTTTACTTTTTTACCTAACGTACTATGTAAGCGGCCTAGGTAAAAACGGGTGAGTTTCGTTACTCTATTGACGTGTGGCTTGAAAGAAAGCGTCTGGTCTAGGGTGACGCCTAAGTATTTGGTAGGGCGCTTCCAGGGGATGGGAGTACCTAACATTCGAACGTGCAGATTGTCAGCGACATGACGTTGTTTGCAGTCGAAGTAAACCGCAGAACTCTTGTCTGAGTTCACATCGATACGCCATTTTTGAAACCATGCACCGAGGGCGTCTACAGCCTTTTGGAGTCTGGTGGTGAGACCCGGGACACTTTGTCCTTTGGTGTAAAGGGCTGTGTCGTCGGCAAAGAGGGCGAGTTCGACGTCTTTCGGCGAAATGGGAATGTCGTTAGTGTACACGGTATACATACATATACAGAGGGGCGAGGACTGAGCCTTGAGGGACTCCAGCCTTTATGGGACGAGGCGCGGAAAGCGCGCCTTCATGTTTGAAACGACACGTGCGGTCTTTGAGAAACGACGCGATTATCCTAACTAGGCGAGCCGGTAAGCCTATTTTGTAGAGTTTATAAACGAGACCGCTGTGCCAGACTTTGTCGAAAGCCTTGGCTACGTCAAAGAAAACTGCGATCGTTTTCTTTCGTTTCGGATAGAACCCGTCGAGTATGTACTCGACGATTCGATGGACTTGCTGAGGGCAGGAGTGCGGTAAAAACACTGCACACCCCTTCGTTATATAATAAGTCGTTAAGGTGTATTTACGCAATCACAATGAACATGAAGCAGAAGATAAAGAAGACATTCATCAGGTGTATTTTTATACCTATGATGAAAAAAAATATTTTGATTTGATTTGTTATTGAGCTAGATATATAAAACGAGCAATGGTTCTGTACGAATGGTAGATCTGCGCTTTTAACATGGAAGTTGCCAACAAAAGAATTTTGTTACTTGTAGAATGACTAGGTACAAATATTACTGTAAAAAGTGGGAGAAATAATTGCCAAGAGGCTTCCTTCATTGAGACCACGTTACGAAGGGAAGCAGCGTCCGCGCAGTAGGCACGCAATGCTCTCGCGAACCCATAAACATATATGGCAAAATGTTGTGTTACATGGTAACTAGCAGTAATTTATCAATTAAAATCAAAATTTTATTTCATCGCAAATAATATTTTTAATAAATGTGAAATAATAATACTTAACCCATTAACTGGTGGTCACAATTACGACGTGATGATGTTCTTCAGTTACAAGAAGAAAAGGTATGATGAAATAATTGTTATTATTTGGCTTCCAATGTCCGAAATGCATGAATAAAATTTTTCAATAAAAGTTAAGCTTTTAGAACGGTTTGTTTCATTTCTATCAATAAAGTTTAGAAAATTCAGCGGTACTACTTTTTGCTCTTTCGCATGCATAAATTGATCCTCTAACAAATGTTGTTCTTGCGTGTTCTTCTTTTTATCGTGTGAGAGCATGGCAACCTCTGGTGTCAGAGATGATCGAGCTACCTCTGAAAACTGCAAAGGTGTTACGTGGCTTAACGACTGTTATTTTGCGACAACAACCGGCACCGACCGCTTAACATGCCCTTCGAAGCACGGAAAAGCTCATGTCCTAGCCGGCGCTTCTCTTATTTGTGTTACTGGTACATTAAGCTTTGTTAACCATATACTTTATTTGAGATTGCCGCTAGTATTGCTTGTACGTAGTATGATATAATCGACCCCTCTGAAATGTCTGCTTCCCTCACTTTTATTTCAGAGACTAGCTTCCGCCAAGTACTTAAAACAGCATAGAAATATAATAATAAATGATTATTTTTTCATTTCCAGTTCGACATTTTACCAATACTAGAGGAAAAGATGTGTTAGTGATCAATGACTATAGTTTCTGCATTGAGCGACGAAGGGTCAACACAGCTAACTGGAAGTGCACCAACAATAATATATGCCGCGCGCGAGTCACGACAGACTTTGAAATGAATTTTATAAAATCATATTTACAACACAATCATGAACCACCAAAATTCTTAATCCAAAACAAAATATTCTTCAAAGTTTGAGAAGCATTACCTTATATGGCATATGGCATATTATTTGGCTCTTGGGATTAGAAATACTGTTTATTAGGTAAATTACTCATTATTATCGTTTTTTTCAATGTAAATATATTTTGTCTGTTATAATATGTAATTATGTAAAATATGTAAACTGTAATTCCCTTTTTTTTGCTGATTTCGGAGAAAGGTGGAAAATTTAAATCCTGAAACATACTCAGTAGCCAATCTTAAATTGAACATAGGAATAAATACCTGCCTTTTAAAATGTTCATTACATAACATTCTGTTCCTCAAATAATAAAGCCAATTATACAATAGTTATCTGAATGTGTGTTTATATTTGCTTTGGAAATCCACCAATAAGAGTAATTTATTTTCCTTTGCAAAGAGTACAAAAGCCAAAAAATATATATCTTATTTGTCAATTGTTACCACGCACAGTTGTTGCCGAGCTGTCCACAAGCTCAGGCTAGCACGTTTATAAACAGCAAGGTATGCCGGAATTTGCCATTCTCGCTCCGATCGCCACGCGGTGCGGACGTGCAAGACCCAGCTCTCCGTTGATCGGTCCCTTCCCGCCATTCCGCGGCGCTCAGTTTACTGACGTCACAGTCTAGCGTGTTGGCTCCGTGCTACGGTTTCCTAAGTCTTTCTACTCCGTCTGAGTGCTTTCGAAGTGCGATTTTTCTTTGCGACTAAGCCTCTTAGTCTTCAAAGTGCTGTGCTAAGTTGTGTTGTGCTTGTGCTGAGTGCAGTGTTGTGCCCGGCGTAAGTAGTCTGGTTTCAGTGCAAAGGATACTTAACGGTGACAACGAATTTGTACTGAACCAGTCCTTTTTATTTTTATTTATTTCTCTTCTCTATTTTATTTATTTTTCTCCTATTTTCATATTTATTTCTATCATATTTGTGTGTTTTCGTGTGTATTTGTCCATTCTGTCGGTAAAGGTTGACCCTAACGCGGTCAACTCTTTACCTGCGTACCCTTTTTTAGGTTTCTAGGTAGCGGCCTTCGGCGTACTACGGTTAGTTTTAAGTTATTCTCCCCAGCCCCCCTACCGCTGGTAGGGAGGTTTGCCGCTAGGGTTCGCTAGGTTTTTATTTAGGAATCCTAGGCATTTGTTATATATTATAGGCATACATTATATATTTATATATTACATTTTATAATTCCAAGTCCTCCAATGGACCTTGTTAATATTCTTAAGTCGTTCGCCCAGGCGCTCGCTGCGTCCGGCGTAAGCATACCCGCTGACGCACTAACGCAGGCCTTACAGGCATCTATCGCGTCCCCGGCCCCTCAGGCCCCAACCCCAGCCCCTCAGGCCTCCAACATCGAGACCCCTCAGGTCTATAGCTCTCCCGCGTCTCCCGTTCCATCCGATATGGACTGCGCGTCGGTCTCATCCTCGCGGTCATCTCGTAGGAAGCGTACCGCTCCCGGGAGCGACTCAGACTCCGCCGCGTCCGTAGCTTCGTCGGTCGCCGCCACCCTAACCGGCTCTCCAGAGCCCGAGTTCCAATTAGTTGCCAAACGCTCTAAGAAGCGTTCGAAAAAGGCCGCGGTGTCTTCAACACCCGAGCCAACCCCGGTGTCTTCTACACCCGCCCCCGCGCCGCCCATGTCACTCGAAGTGACCGCGACTCCGTCGGTCACATCGAAGCCAGCGACGCGCTGCGCTCCCGTCCCGCCGAAGCCTCAGCTCCCTCCGCCCGTCTTCTTGCGTGAAAAAGCGCGCTGGACCGCGGTTTCAAACTTGTGCAAAGTGCACAAAATTAATTACTTAAAAGCCGCCAACGCTGGCGATACAATCAAGATTCAAATAGCGACCGTCGACGACTTCCGCGCGTTTACCAGGTTACTCGGATTAAACCAAATCGCGTATCACACCTACGCCCTCCCGGAGGAGCGTAAGATCCGCGCAGTACTACGGGGCGTCCCGTTCGAACTCAGCAACGAAGATATTCTCGAGGACCTTAAGTCCCAGGGTTTCCCGGTCACAGCAGTGCACAAGATGCACTCCAACCGCGGTAGGCGTTTTCCCTTAGCTTTGGTAATCCTGTCGAATACTCCCAACTCGAGGGAGATCTTTAGGGAGGCTCGCACAATTTGCGGACTCTCAAATATCTCCGTCGAGCGTCCCAACCCCCGTGGTCACCCTGGGCAGTGCCACCGCTGCCAGCTATATGGCCACGCAGCGGCTAACTGCTCAGCTCCCCCCAGGTGCGTTAAGTGCCTGGATCCACACTTCACAAAGGAGTGCACTCGCACTCCTGAATCCACTTCCCCCCCTGCCTGTGTGCTGTGCGGCCAGTCCGGCCACACAGCTAACTACAGGGGTTGCCCGCGCGCTCCGCGCTCCACCACCAAGAGGGTCGCGCCTAAACCGGCGCCGCCGCTCACTCCTGCCAACTTCCCGCCGCTGCGCAACCGGGGTCCCCCGGAAGCAAAGCCCGTTAAGCCGACACCTACTCCGGCTCTGTCTTGGAGGCAGCGTCCGGCCGTCCCGCCTGCACCTTCCCGACCCATCCCAGCTCCCGTAGCTCCCGTAGGGCCGCGTCCTTCTCCGTCATCCGCACCTCAGTCGTCGTTGGCTGAGGACATGAAGACCGTATTCGACGTTATTCAAAACGTCGATATTAACGAAATTTCCGTGCTCGCACGCAAACTGCGAGCCGCCCGCTCTCCTCAAGAGCGTTTATTTGCTTTAGCCGAGCATCACTCGCTCCTAAGTTCGTTGTAAATTCTTTTATAATTTATAAATTCGTAAATAATAAATTATAATGTCTAGACCCGCGAATCCCGCGTCCAGTCGTATTAAACCCAAGGGCTTATCCCTAGTATCTTTTAACGCTCGTAGCCTTAACACCAACCTTCCCGAAATCAAACTGTTCCTTCAGAACAAAGAACCTGACTTATTCCTTCTCCAGGAGACATGGCTTACTCCAAACCGCTCCAGGGGATTCGCTATACCTAAGTACGCGTTTATTCGTAACGATAGGCCCAACTCCGACGGTTTCGGCGGCACCGCTATATATTTCAAAAGAGGCTTCCACTGCTGTCCTCTCCCTACTCCTCCTCTCCTCAACATGGAAGCCACTGTGTGTAGATTGGCTATGACCGGTCATCCGACCATCATCATAGCTTCAATCTACATACCTAGTGGTACCAGACCAATCCGCAGCGACTTTGAGGCCATTCTCGCCCTCGGCCATTCAGTCATTATGTTCGGAGACTTTAACTCCAAACATACTGACTGGACGTGCCTATCGACTAACACCAGCGGTATCGCTCTCCTCGACATCACTAACTCCCTTGACCTAGACGTCATTTCCCCCATCACTCCCACTCACTATCCCAACAACCCGTCCTACTCTCCTGACATCCTCGACTTTGCAATTATCAAGCGAATCAATCTTGATCTAAGGTCTATCGAACCGCTCGATGACTTAGGCTCCGACCATCGCCCCGTTTCCCTCGTGCTAGGACCGCCGAACGATAACGCCTCATCTCCTAAGACCTTTACCAACTGGAAAGGTTTTAAAAATACGTTAGTTTCAGCCTTAGAGGCTCCGAACTCTCCACTCGCGATCTCTCCCGAACAATTAGATAGCCCGGATAAAATCGATTCATTAGTAAATTCTCTCACTGATGCTATCAACTCAGCCATCAGTGACAACGAAAAGGTTGCTAAGCAAGGCAAACCCACGCTTCCCTTAGCCGTTAGCAATCTTATTAAAGCTAAAAACGCGGCTCTCCGGAGAGCCAAGAAATATCCCACGCCTGCCTATAGAACAGCTGCGAATCAGCTTCAACGTAAAGTTAGGTCTTGCCTCGCGGAACTCCGCTCAGATGAACGATCTCATGGCGAATATCTCTCCGTCCCACCAAGCGTACTATAGCATGGCCCGAGCCTTACGCGTAGACACCGTTTCTCACGTTCCTCCTCTCACTCGTCCCGACGGCACTACTGCCTTCGAAGTCGAAGAGAAAGCCGAATGCTTCGCCGACAGCATTGCCGCACAATGCTCGCCCAGCATGCAACCTGCTGATCCCTCACACATCCAGGCGGTGGAGGACGAAGTCCTTCGCAGAGACTCTCTTCCCATCACCGCCGACCCTGTCACAGTCTCTAATGATGAAATCTTGCTTCTCATTAGAAATCAAAAGTCCAAAAAGGCTCCGGGTGCGGATGGAATTTCCAACCACGCACTTAAGCACCTACCTCAACAGATGCTTACCTTATTAGCTATCATTTTCAATGCCTGCTTCGACCATAGCTACTTTCCAAAAGCTTGGAAAGAAGCGACAGTCATAGGCATTCCCAAGCCGGGCAAACCTCTGAACGTCCCGGCTAATCACAGACCCATCAGCCTCCTCAAGGCAATGTCTAAACTTCTCGAGAGAGTCATACTCTCTCGAATGCGGAACCATCTGTTTCCAACGGATGGCGATCCTCTCATTATTTCCCATCAGTTCGGCTTTCGCGCTAAACACTCCTGCCCTCAGCAAGTCCACCGAATCGTCGAGTATATACTTGACGGTTTCTATCCGCGTCGTTATAAATCAGTCGCGGTTTTCTTTGACGTAGCCAAGGCTTTCGATAAAGTCTGGCACAGCGGTCTCGTTTATAAACTCTACAAGATAGGCTTACCGGATCGCCTAGTCAGGTTAATAGCGTCGTTTCTCAAAGACCGTACGTTTCGATTTAAACACGAAGGCACGCTTTCTGCACCTCGTCCCATAAAGGCTGGAGTCCCTCAAGGCTCAGTCCTCGCCCCTCTGCTGTACACCGTGTACACCAACGACATTCCCATCCCGCCGAAAGGCGTCGAACTCGCCCTCTTCGCTGACGACACCGCACTCTATACCAAAGGCCACGGTGTTCGGCGCCTTGTAACCAGACTCCAAAAGGCCGTAAACGCCCTTGGTGCATGGTTTCAAGAATGGCGCATCGATGTGAACCCTGAAAAGAGTTCTGCGATGCGCTTCGACCACAAACGCCGTCGTCCCGATGGCGATCCCCACGTCCGAATGTTAGGCATTCCCATCCCCTGGAAGCGCAGTACTAAATACTTAGGCGTCACATTAGATCCGACGCTTTCTTTCAAGCCACACGTTGAAAGAGTTTCGAAACTCGCTCGTCACTATTTAGTCCGCCTAAATAGCATGTTAGGTAGAAAAAGTAAAATGTCCTTCAGAAACAAACGTACACTTTACAAGGTCTGCGTTAGACCCGTCATGACGTATGCCTCGCCAATCTTTGCCCACGCCAAACCCTCCCTCCTGCACAAACTGCAGGTAGTTCAAAACCTCTTTTGCCGCCGGGCCACAGGCGCACCGTGGTACGTGCGTAACGCGGACTTGCATAGAGATCTTGAACTGCCTACAGTACAACAATATCTCAAAACACTCTCTGAAGCGTTCTTCAAACGCTCCGAAACCCATCCCAATCCTCTAGTTCGTGATTCTGTCTCATATACTACTCCTGTGTTAGACTCGAAGTTCAAAGTCGCTAGGCCTAGAAATGCGCAAACGTACTCATCCACCAGACTGTCACGCGATCTCGAGGCCCTTCTGGCCGCAAATTCTAATTCTAACGTAAATTCTAATTCTAACGTAAATCCTAATTCTAACGTAAATGCGAATTAACTCAATTTTATTTTGCAATTTTTTATTATTGATTTTCATTTTGAGCACCTTCAGTGCTATGTATTAACCTTCAGTGCTTTGAGCACCTTCAGTGCTATGTAATCCCAGCGGGTGACCCCTTCTGGGCCCCGCTAGCGCGGCCTCTTTCTCCAATTGGCCGTCGCTCCGATGAAGGCTGAGTGGCAAAAATGCACGAGCCGACAGGGGGTTTTTAGTGGGTATGGTCCTGGTAGGCGTCGGGACGAGTCCCACATAACTTTGGAATCGCGCCAGAGTATGCGTCAGGGCATTTTTATCCTCCTGCCCTTCCCGCGGAGGGGAACAAAAAAAAAAAAAAAAAACGGAATTTGCCACTACGCATGTTCACGGACAGTGTCGTCCGGGAGTACCGATCGATGCCGGCGCCAATATGTGGGTAGTCGTAGCGTCCCTTAGCATCGATACAGTAAATAATTTTGAATGTATATTTTCTCGTGTCATTGGAGGCGCAAATGTCATATCCACTTTTAAAATAACTTTTAACTTGGTAGAACCATATTGAACATAATACTTACCTTTTTAGTTAATGTTATAACGAAACTAATTTACATATTTCAGGTTTCGTTTTTGGAAAGACTAGAAATGGCAAACCAATGATAAGTTACGGAAGGTACCGATTCAATAAAATTGAAAAGAGTAGTCGTTGGCCCAGGGGTTACTGGTACTGCACTCACCGAAACGGGTGTAAAGCTTCCATACGCACAGTGGAACATCACATCGTCAAAATAAACAACGACCATAATCATGATTGATGATAAATCTATATTTTTAAATTTATTATAATAGGTAGGACAGGTAGACGTACAGGATCCTGTCCTTTATCTATGAGATAAAATAATGATTTCAAAGATAAAACCATTTCGATGAGTACTTAACCATTAATAAATATTAATAAATATATTTCTCCTAGAGTGAAGTTGAATTGATAAGTAAAATATTTTACATAATCATGTTGGACTTTTTAATGTGGCCTTTTTCCATACAAAGCCCTATTAGAGTGAAGTTGTGATTGAATATACCCAATTTTTTTATTTTCTCATGAAAATATCTGATTGATTTATGAAAACTTATTAAATTTATTTTTTTCAGATGCAATGACTCCAATTTTCATCGTATCGCAAAAAGGCCGCCCTCAGATTTTAATCGGCCCTCACAAGTTCGGCGTACAGTCAGAAAAAGGCTCTAAAAAGCGATGGAATTGTTCAACACATAACAGCAAGGGATGTAGAGCTCTAATACTAACGATAGATGAAGAAATAGTAAGAATACGAAATGATCACAATCACTAAAATGGAGTAGACGCCAAACAAAAATCTTGTCAGTAAAAATATTCAAGGTTTATGTGTCACATAGATGTGACTTATACCGGATACAGTCATCTAAAAGTATTATTTTACGAGATTTAAGCTATTTTTTTTTGTTTTTTTGTTGTAAATGCGATTTTGATATACTTACATAAAAATTCCCAATAATAAATGATTTATTTTTTAATTAAATTTTGTTATCAAATAGGACCAACCTTCCACATAGTATATTTTAGCTTACAATTAGTGCAAGGCATTACAACAAAACAATAAGCAATGAACAACATAAAACATCAAACCTTCTTTATTTAACTCACAAAAGGCCGTCCTACCAGAATATCTACCAGACTAGTGTGCTATTTGACAAGGACCAAAGAGCTTAGAGTGCAATAGGTAAAAACTCCTTTCTCATTCATATTACAAATAGCGAAAAGAAATAGAGAATATTTCATCAGTACCGTCCGCTGAGATATGTCATAAAGTATGGAATTAACATCAAAACTTGATCTTATAACTAGTCTCCAGAACATATTTTCAAAATAAACGTTAGAACTGAATGTCTTATTTTTGCCTTCAAGCAGCATGGGCGTATATCCATTTATGTTTCCATGAAGATTTGTAGGATTATAATGTGTCTACTACTTTATTCACTTTTAGACATATGGAAATAGTGCTTGCGGCATTTGTAAATGTTGATTATCAATTCAATTGGTGGGTAGAATCAATTACGTATATGCGCTGACTTATACCATTAAATAAACACTGAGTCACTTTCGTGGTAACCCAAGAGACGTTTACGGTAACAGAAGAGACTTAATAAAGGTTTTAATAGATTTTGTATTTTTTCATAATTATTACTTGTTAACTTTGTTATATACGATAACTGAGTAAGGGTGTTACTACACCAATCGATCGATCGTCCATCGATAGACATCCATCGATTACGATCGATTAGTTTCGATTAGATCGATTAGATTCCACTCTACCATCGAACAATGGCATCGATCAACGATCGATCGATTGGTCTAGTAGAAACCTAGGTCTAGTAGATCTTTAACCTTTTTAAAATGAATTCCAATGCAAGTTTTTATTTACGTTCAGCGCTGTCCAAAATAAATATTTATCTTTGGTTAAATTAACTTTCTGATTTGTGTTTACAAATCTTAGATTGATTTACTAATTTGTTTTAGCGCTCATTACACCATTAACAGCTGCTGAAAAGCAAAGGCGCTACAAAGCAAAACTGAAACTAAATACCAAAAAATACGAAGAATTCAAGAAAAAGAAAAGAGAAGAATATCATGCAAAGAAAAGACTAGTAAAAGATCTTACTCCAAAGGAAAAATTCAATGCTAGAGTTATTTGGAAATTGAGAAAGAGAAATAAGAGAATAGAAAAATGGTAATGTCATTCTTAATGCTACACCTCCTTTACATACCACAGTTCTCTTTACATCATGCTAGGATGGACATTTCTTGACAAAAAGTAATCTACCTCTGCGAAATTGAATTTGAGAATATATTTGTATATTAACTTCTTTGTTAAAAAAAAACAAGTACTTAGTTAATATTTTAATAGTTATTTTTATTCACAAATAGGAATATTTACCAAATAACAATAGGAAAAAGAACTAAAGGGAAGAAAACGAAATAATAAGCGCTATATTACTTATATGTGATAGCATGTAAATGGTGTTAACTATGTCTTCTGTAGTAAAACTGTATAATTATGTACACTGTTTGTTATCCAATGAAAATAAAATAAAATAAATAAATAAAGATAAATACAACGCCTTAATTACTATGTACTAAATGCAAAGTGGCCAAAAGTTAGATCGTTAACGACAAACGTTAATGTTTGTTTACATAGTTGATTTGGAGGTTAATTGTCTTTTGGGCCACGAAATTTGTATCGTAAGAAACTATGTTATCTTAAAAACTTCAAAACGCGGTGACTTCTGTATGATTTGGTTCAAAAAATACAGAAGCTTTATTTACTTTTTGTTAATCACTTTCAAATTAAGAGATGAACATGCGAAAATATTAACAGTTCATTTATTTGCTTTGAAAACTACTACGACAAACGTCATTTTTTCAATCAGTGACTCACAAGACATAATTTAAGGACACGTAAAGTATGGTAGCAATAACGTTATTGAAGTGTTGTGAAATTTTTTCAAATAATTGTTGAACAGAATACCAGTCACCAAGGAGGCGCTTTATGTGGTAAAGTTTACACACCGGTCTATAAATAAAATATACCAAGGTTGTAAATTATATAAAAAAAGGATTTTTTTAATATTTGTCATAGCCAGCAAACTAGCGCGCGATCTATCTCATTAATCGTAGATGTTATTGATTTAATACTTCGTTATTTATTAAATATAGTTAATGATGCATTACCGACCGAAGCCTTAAGTTTAAATTGCCTTTCTGTTCCTTGATTTCACCCGGATCACAACCACGTAATCACGTAAACTTTCGTACGCCCCAGACGAGACATTGAGAAACTCTAATACCAAATAAAACTTTATTGTTACTAACAATATTACCCTTCATAACAACAAATTGCTAATTTACTCACGAAATACACGAATTTCCATTAAAAATTAGCTTTGTTCATTATTTTGTATTTCTTTTGTCAACATTTGTATTTATGTGTGCATAGAATTTTGATAAATAAAAGACTATCGTGGGGCCCTATCCAAGTTGCAATCTACGATCGCTTAAGCTATAGAAATCTCGTAAAAGGTATGACATAAGGATAGTCGCGTAATATGCTCTATCAATTAATTTCATAAAACTTACGTGAGACATTTTAAATTAGGTATTTAATAACGCGGCTTACTCACGGTACACGGTCGGATAGGTCCGACTAGTTTCGGACTCGTCTGGAGTCCATCTTCAGGGGGTGAGTGTAGTCGCGGCTACACGCCTCGCAAGATGGACTCCAGACGAGTCCAAATCTAGTCGGACCTATCCGACCGTGTACCGTGAGTAAGCCGCGTTATTAAATACCTAATGCTCTATCCAGTTCACGCGTTTTCTATAGTGTTAGCTATTATAGATTGCAACTTGGCTAGACCCTCTGATTCAATAACATAATGTAGGTTTAATTTGTATCAACTCCTTGATGAAGTAGCGTACCGTGGATTTTAGATTCTGTTTTATTTACTCTTAGGTCACTATTTAACGTAATTTTTTTGTATGTATTAATTAATAATTAATAATTTTAGTCTGCGATATATCTTTTTACGTCGCTCACACAGATGGGCGAGGAGACGTTCCACGTTCATAGCTGCTTCGGAGTGTACACCAGGTAACATAATAAGTGTTTTCAAATAGACGATCCAGAGCTACCTTGATAATAGTTGGTATAAAATGTAATAAAAAGAGTTTACTTTTTAAATACTGACGCAAAAAGAGGTGTTTTGAGTTTGATGTGAGACGTGAGCGAAAGTGTATTTGTGAATGTCCGTGGTGTCATCTTTCTCACGATGATTCTTTTTAGTTAAAAGCTTAATGTATCTAAAGTGTTTAGCTTAAGTTTAATGTTAGATGCAAATAGGCCCATCGGAAGTTTTGCTTGCTTTTCCAAACAGTCGAGGGGTTTTCAATTTGTGTTTAAAAATAACTTATTTGTACATATTGTTTTAGCTTTCGTGTGTAAAACCTGTAATGGCAGGGATATATTACTTAAAGATGGATATGCTTTTGGTGTTCAACAGCGAAAGGAAAGTACAATTTACTGGCGATGTTTTAAAAACGGCATATGTAAAGCGCGTGTTGTCACAGACCGACAGTCGACTACCATTTTAAGATCTGCGTTATATCATACACACGAGCCATCCAAATTTATAATAAAAAATGGAATATTTTTCTCTATTTAAAAATAAACAAGGTCTCGCTTAGATGAATTTGTCTTTATCGAACCACCAGGTAGAGGCTGATGTCCAGTGGATAAGCCAAAGCCATAAAAGTATCATGGTTCTTTGAAAACTAAGTGTAATATCTAATTTCCTAATACATTTAAATTATTTTTGATGTCAAAAGACAGCCTATAATTGCTAAATAAAAAATCTATCAAACTATTTTACGTTTGATTTTTTCCGGAACATTGTCACGCGTCTTTTACTATTTACAATTATATACGAAAACAATGAAAATATGGATAAAAAATGTAGTTTTATAACACTTATTTACGTTTTCTTCCAAAATGTACAATGCTTTTCAAAAATTACAAAATATTCACATTTCTATTGTTAGGTTGATTCACACTAGGCAAGGTAGGCTATAACAAAATATAATTGTTTCAGTACGAATCGTCAAAAACAGTAGAGGAAAAGACAAAGCCATTCTAAATATCTTCACTTTCTACATTCAAGGCGAGAGCTCCTGCACAATAAGCTGGCAGTGCGCGAGCGGCGCCGCCTGCCGATCTCGCGTCACTACGGACAAGAAGGTCCACACAATAATCCGGTCTGGACTGCAGCACAAGCTTAAACCCCCTACGTTCATAGTCCGCAATGGACTCTTTATTGAAATTTCGTATTTCGTTGTGTTGATATTTTTGTCAAAAATAGAACGTTCATAACCGTCAGTAAATAAATTTAATTTTTAAGTACGATACATTTTATGCGACTGTGAGTTAAAAAAATATTATTCCCGCGATATTCTACACGTATACATGCACAAGAATTGCGTTTATTACTCAAGATAGTGAGTATCCTTTGAGCAAACCGTTACAATTTTCTGATTTCTAGCAACTATAATGGGTTAATGCCGAGTGGCAAAGTGGTTACTACTTTACTTTACGTACTTTCAATTTGTAGTAGATTATGTAAAAACAGTAGATAGGCAATTGTTAAATAAGTTTTATACGCGCATAAACAGATAATCATTTCAATTCTTGAGTCATTTCATTCAAATGTATTTGTTAATTTGTAGTTTTATGTAAAATAATAAGATTTGCTTGTGGATACTTGTAAAAAAATTGTCGAGTATAATATATGTATATAGTTTTATATATATATATATTTTAGTACTGGTAGCTCAAATTGCTAATATTTTAATAAAGCCTTTGAACTTATTTGCGGTCTAGTATATTTATAATAAAGAATAAGCTTAGAAGTTAATAATTAAATGGGTTTTAATTGGTTTGATTGCAGTAAGTATGTAGTGTTTATCATTGCAGGGTTTCAATATTTTTTCGTCAAACCTGGCATGATATAAAAACAGTTACTTTAACTTTCTGAAGTTGATAAATTGTAGTCCTCCCAATTTGTGTGCGCCATATTAAGAAAAAAAAAACCATGATTATAAAGAGATGAGATGAACTTATAAAGAGGTTAATTCCTCTTGTAATTCCTGTCTACTAAAGGCGGTGGGCCATTTAACGATTTTGCCCACAGTCTTGTGGATACGTGGTCTTTAAGCTTTGCTTTCTCGTTGGCGTTATCAACTATGGAACAGCCCAGTTTAATTGCGTTAAATTACTTTCAGTCCTGACGACTCCAAGAGGAAAACCAGTATTGATCCTGGATGGATACAGTTTCGGCATTCATGAACAGAGAACGTCAACTCGCTCCTGGAGGTGCACTAAGAATAATGTCTGTAAAGCCAGGGTTGTGACGTCATTGGGAAACAATGAAATCCTACGAGCCACGACAGCGCACAACCACCCACGCACTCGCTTTTATATCGAGAGTGGGTATTTCATTAAATAAATCATTGTTCAATATGCCTAATATTTTATTATTTATACAAACTCCCTAGTAAGATTAATTGGGCTAGGGCTCAGTTACATTGGTAGACAATTCGTACCTATACGGGGAACTTCCCGAATGAATAAATAATAATAATATACTTCCTAGAGAACACACCAAATGTATGGACCAAAGAAAGCAGAGCTTGTGATATGGATGACCATACAACGAACTGCGGGGAATTCAGATTAAACATATAGATATAAACACCCGTGACCCGAGAGCAAACATCTGTGTTCATCATACAAATGAATGCCCCAACCAGGACTCGAACCTGGGATCTCCGGCCTTTGAGACAGGGCTACTACCCACTACGCCGTAGGTCGAAATGAAATCCACTAGTCGATAACATGTTTACGCCTGGATTGCGTGGATCCAAGGACGGGCTGACGGGAACGATTCTGTCCGAATGAGCACCTACTCTTGAGAAGTTTCTCAAGAAACGTTTGCGGTACCGTAAATGTAACTACATTTATGGTACCTACTAACTGAAATGATACACAGGAGTTGGCGTCTGACCAAACGAATAATAAGAACCTTCTAATTCAAATATTAATTTCTCAACAATATTCTATTTACGTAGAATAATTTGATCAATTAAAAGCGAATTCATACCAAGCCTTTTTACACAGAATATGAAAATAAATTATTTTGGGTATTTACAGAATTTTTATTATGAAGTTCGTATTTTAGTACCCAGGTTAAATTAGTTCATTCATCAAAAACTCAGTTCATTTCTTTTATAATAAAAAAAAAACAAAGAAAATTATTTAATACGTTTGCATTCAATGCATTTATACAATCCAGGTTCTAACTTTAATATTTTTATTTAAGCTGTAATTGCACACAACAAACGTGGCAAGGCAATTTTGATTCTTCATGGATACACATTTTACGAAAAGGTAAAATATGTGTCAACTACTAGATGGGTGTGTACCAATAACAACATTTGTCGATCGGCCATTACCACGGACGTTGAAGGACGAATAATTCGTTTGTACGGAGACCATACTCATCCTACTCCTCGGTACGTGATCAAAAATGGAGTCTTCATTAGACTTTAGCTTACCTTTTAAAAACTTTGAGTTAATATTTATGTTTTAGTATACTTAGGGCCACTTGCGCAGCAGCTCCTCTTAGCCAAGGGTAGCCGGTTAGTTAGTTGCCATTCCGTCACTTTCTATTTCTATTCAACTGATAGAATCAAATCTAGACATCACAGCCTAATTCTTGTATTTATATTATTTTGTTAGCTGTCAGTTTTCCAAACATAATTAAATAAATAAATAAACAATATTTAGCAAAAGGTAGCTTTAGCTGACGTAAAGCGTTAGAAAATCTGAAATGAATTCATGAATTGGAAAATGGAAAGTTCGAGATGGGAAGCTACAACGGCAAGAATAACTCTACTAAAGTGACTATTAAACCAATGCTAGGCATTGACTTGATAAAAGAGGGGCTTGACAAAAGTGTTCATAGCTAGTGATTTAAAGTTGAACGTAAATAGTAAAGGAACATAATGTTTATCTTAATGTAGTTTCTCTGTTGTTTCAATATATTATTTTATTGTTTAATTTAATTTCGATTTTTATAAATTATATACTTGCTGGATCTGGCATTGTAACCTGTAAGAATGTTTAATACAAATTTTATGAAAAGTGAAGCTTTCATTGACCTGGTGTTAATTACACCTGTTTTTGCACGCTGACTAGTCGGCAGTATATGAAAGGACATTTAATTCATTTGTAATATGCTTATAATTATATTCTGGAAAATAAAGATTTGTTGTTATAACATAAATGTTCATTTGACAAGGTAAATTTTACGTATTTCAGGAGCTATATCGCCCATGTTTATAATATCGCAGAGAGGCCGCCCGCAAATCTCAGTCGGTTCCTACAAGTTCAGCGTGCATTCAGAAACTGGTTTAAAAAAGCGCTGGAATTGTTCTACACACAAATACAAAGGGTGCAAGGCTGTCATATACACTATAGATAACGAAATAGTAAAATTAATAAACGAACACAATCACTAATATACGCAAATAAACATATAAAAACTGCTGTAAACAAATATTGTACCTTATAATTTAATGAGTTTACGGGGTTGTTACCACGATTTGAAACCATGATCGTGGACTTTTTCTTGCAGAAGCATCGAAATATCAGACGCTTGGAATAAAAATCGAAAATCTTGGTAAGAATCCCGTAAATTAATAATAATAATAATAAATATTTCTAAAAATCACACCACATTATCTAGCCCAAATTAAGTGTCATTAAGAACTTGTGTTATGGATACTAGATAATGGATTAATAAACTTAAGACATATATAAACACACATAGATACATTTTTTTCACACATATATATATATATATATATATATATATATATATATATATATTAGAAATAAACTTGAATTGAAGTTGAACTTTGAACAATGTTGTGAAAAAGATTTATAACTTTTTTGGATGGAAACGTTTTGATGTTTCAATATCGGGACTGCGTAAAACCAATCGCCAAAATGTTTTGTAGCAAATGCGAAGTAAAAAAAAAACTCTCAATGTCATAATTTTGTAAAATACCCGCCTTTCCGTAGTGAAGGTGTTGGAGGTGTATAATGCTTGAAATCATGATTTAAAATATAAAACTTACTGTAAACAGGTATGTTTTTGTGTTTTTCTGTAAAATGTAGTTTATATATTATCATTGTGAATTCGTTATCCGTTTTTGATGTTAAATATCGAGTGAAACTAATAGTTAGAACTTGAGTACGTCCAAAATCGAAATTATTCGGATAATATTGAATGGTTCAAAGTTACCTGCATCATACAAATATTATGTTGCGTAACTTTAAATATGTGCATAATGTTACTCAGTTCTCATAACGATTTTTTTTCCACCAAATTGGTTTTCCTTGATTTATACGGCAAGACAAAGCGATCTATCACATTTATACGTCAGTGTAGATGTATTTTCATAGATTAGGTTTTCCTTAATAAAAAGACATCATTTATTATACCCAAACCTTTAAATATTCCAAATATAAATCAGATAGTAATATCTCAAATACTGTAAAAAATGATCAAAGTCACCCAAATTGACTGTATAGCCAATTCATTAAATTATAGTGAAAATAACCGCGATAGTTTAAAACAGTTAATATTGTACCTGTCACGTGGTTGTCTATACGGTGTAAGAACGCATTTGTAATTCAAATGTTATATGAAAGTTAATTCAATAAAGAGTACCTACATAATAGTTTTATATCGATTGTTGAAATGAGACTTTTATTTAAATTTTTTTAAAACTCTTTTAATTTATAATTCGGTATGTAATGTAATTTTGGGTTATATATTTTTTCTGAAACAATGAGATTATTTGAGAAAGTCATTTGCATATTACATACAGTATTTAATTTTAATAATTTTTTTAAAGAATTTCCTATGACGGTGTCCCGGAGTATTATTTTTTAAAGTCCCATTACAAAGTTTATTATTATACCTGGAATTATCGACTCTACATTTATTTTATGGATTCTTGTGACAGATATGTATTGTAAACGTTGACATGAAAGTTGAACCCAAGAGTAACTAGAAGTTGGTGCACTCGATGACGTCATATAGAGGTTGAATGAGAGTCAATGTAATTTGCGCATTATTGTTAAAATAAGTTCAATCCCAATATTCTGCGCGTTGTTACTAACAAAATATATTATAGAAAAGGGATATTTCCAAATAGTCTTCGAATAAGAACCTACAAATTTTTCTTCACATATCGAATTGGAACATCTGAAATTACGAAAACATTTCTTTATCCGACGTTTCATCAAAATCTTCATTAAAATAATTTAGATTGACTTCACGGTGAGTTTCTATAGTTAATCGATGTTCTGTTACAATAAAATAAAAAATGTTTACTGTAGAACCTTTGCTACGAGATATCAATAAATGCAGGATTCAGTATGCTTAAAAGTATAGTTATATGTAAAAAGAAACAACATCTCTTAGTAGGCAATAAAACAAGTGCACTATACAAATAAGAGGAGGAAAAGTGTACCAGCTGGTCAAGCAGTTTGCTTCCACAGGCTTTATGGGGGAAGGAAATGTATTATTTTAGTAAAAGCAGCGAAAACTTCGTTCCCTTAAGAGATGAGTTTTCAATGCTCAGGTTACTTTTATCAGTAGAATAATTTTGAGAATTTGACGTAATTTCCATGGAAAGCCTTGTCAAGTGTCAAAGTTGTTCTCCAAATGATTTCTGAAGATTGAAAAATCACACCTTAATCCAATTATTTGTTACAGTTGCCATGACAGTAAATGAAAGAGGAAATCGTATTGCAATTTTTAAAAACTACACTTTTTCCTTCAAGAGACGTTGTAAAAACTCCATGTCTACCTGGCGATGTACAAACACGTCCATATGCAGATCTTCAATTACTCTGGATCAAAATAGAAAACTGTTTAAAGCTAATTGTAAACACAATCATAATCCACCCAAGTTTATCATTCTCAATGGCGTTTACACAAAAATCTAAAAATAGTATTAAGAGTTTTAATAACTAATATTAATGCCAAATATTATGTTGTGACCATTTAGTAGATTTTTAGATAGAATGTATTAAATCTATTAGTAAACAAAATAGTTTTTTTCGTCATTCTGGTTCACTTGGGCTTCTTGAAATTCAACTAGATGAACAAAACCGAAGTATTGTCATAGTAATTTACTAAAGACATTTATTCGTTAAGTTTTGTAAACTTTGAGTAAAATTTACACGTTATTAAGCTAATAAATTGATTCAAATTAAAATGTAGGTTTAGAATTTTAATGTTTATATGAGTTTAAGGAATAATATTAGGTCTTTACCTATGAAATTGCCGTTTTTCACGAAATAAATGAAGCGTAATTTTTTTTTATATTTTTTATTTCTATTAATCAAAATAATCACCCATGCAATCAATGCATCTTTGCCAACGCATTGGTAGCTTATTAATGCCTTTCTTGAAGAAATCAGCTGGACGGGAGGCAACAAATTCTTTAAAGGCATTTTGTACTGCCTCTCGGGTATTGAATTTTTTTCCCGCCAAGAAGTTATCCAAATTCTGGAAAAAGTAGAAGTCTGTAGGCGCAAGGTCTGGTGAGTACGGCGGATGACGGAGAACTTCCAACCCCAACTCTTGTAGCTTGGAGACCGTCTGCTGTGCAGTATGAGGTCGCGCGTTGTCGTGCAGGAGCAGTGGAGCCGAACGATTGACCAAAGCTGGTTGGAGACGAGCGAGCTTCTCCATCATTGTGTTCAGTTCTTCACAGTACACATCTGCAGTAATGCTTGTCCCGTTTGGCAAGAAGCTGTGATGAATTACACCCGCGTTAGACCACCAAACAGTGACCATCACTTTTCTAGGGGTAAGTTTTCGTTTAGGGCAATGTTTGGGTGCTGAACCAGGGTCCAACCAACTTGCTGAGCGCTTACGATTGTCAAACAGGATCCATTTCTCGTCACAAGTAACAATGCGGTTCAGAATTCCTTCATTTGTATGCCTGCTGAGCAGTGCAAGGCACGTCTCCACGCGTAGTTCGCGCTGGCGGTCATTGAGTTCGTGGGGTACCCATTTGTCAAGCTTTTTTACCTTGCCAGTTTGACGCAAATGGACCAATATTGTTTTGATGCTAACGTCGAAAGCTGCTGCTAATTCAGCCGTGGATTGAGTTTCATCAGCTTCCACAATTGCCTTTAATTCGTCATTGTCGACCAAAGTTTTCGGACGACCACGGCTCTCATTTTTCAGGTCAAAATTTCCAGAACGGAAGCGGGTAAACCAATAACGGGTGGTGCGTTCGTTTGTAGTGTTCGCTCCGTAAACGTCGTTGATGTTGCGTGCCGCTTGTGCCGCTTTGCTGCCACGACGGTACTCATACTCCATAATTACTCGAATTTTTAACTTATCCATGATGACGAAAAATGTTCGAATGCGTTGAAAACAAAACAATTACTATTAAACAAATGACGATTTTAGAAAAAGAATTCCATGTTTGTCAAATAAAATTAATTAGAAATTAGAATTATCAGTCACAAAAAAAAATATTTTCATTTGAAATGGCCAGTACGGCAAAACGGCAGTTTCATAGGTAAAGAGCTATTATTCATATATCAACTAGATAATGTTTCACATATTGTCTCAATTTAGACGAATAGTAAGTGGTAAAAGTGAGTAATTTTGTTTGAGCGTAGGTTTCGCCGAGTCATGGCGGTCAATAATGAGTATGCTGTAATTTATTTTTCAATCTGAATAATCTGATCAAATCAAACTGATTAATTTTACGAACAAAGTAGCCATCATATGTTATTTTTCTACAACTGTTATGAGTCGGCAGCGTTTTTATTAATAATTAAAGTATTTGGTACCTTTACTACTTAAGCAATATCTATCCATTACGATAAAAGAAATATCCGTCCTATGTATGTGATGATAGAGTTCCGGTACTATAGTCCTTCCTGTTTTGACCGACATAATAACCAGTTGGCAACGCAGTATTAGTCAATATAATAATTACAATAACTTTTAATAAATAAAATAAAAACTCCTTCGGCTAATGCTGTCCATGGGTGCGGGTGCCACTTATCATCAAGTCCACGACCGAGTGGTATAGTGGTAAGTAACCCTGTCAACCCTGCCGAAGGTTCCAAGTGCGAGTCCTGGCCAGGTCATTCATTTGTGTGATGAACACAGACGTTTGTTCTCGGGTCATGGTTGTTTGTGTTTATATATGTATGTTTATTCTGGGTTCCCCCCTGTTCGCTGTATGGTCATCCATAACACAAGCTCTGCTTACTTTGGGGCCATACAGTTGGTGTGTATGTCAGGGGATTTAAAATAATCCCAATAGATGTTATATAAGATATTTTTTATCTTTTCAGTACAGTATTTTACGAACGCTAGAGGCAAAGATTTGTTAGTGATCGATGGCTACAGTTTCTGCGTTGACCGACGAATGCCGAACACAAAATACTGGAAGTGCACCAACAATACTACGTGCCGGGCGCGAGTCACCACAGATGCACGCACGAATTTTATTGTAAAATCAACTTTACAACACGATCATGAGGCACCAAAATTTTTAATCAGAAACAATATATTATTCAAAATTTGAACAGCATTATATTATATGGCATAATGTTTGGCTTTTGGGATTAGAAATACTGTTGGTATTATATAATATAAACTGTTACGTCTTTGTGTTTTGTCTTTGTGATTTACCCTAGTGTTTGATTTCGGGCGGGGACTATGTAGCTGCATTGCTGAGTAAAAAGATATAGAGAGTATAACGAAAGATTAATACTGTGAGAGATCATTTCGGTCTAAATATATTCAAATTATTTCATAAAGCTCGAGTTCAATAAGGGTTGGTTTCATGCGTACAAACACTCGAGGTGAGGCAATATGAAGTTATGGATTGGCAGAGGAGAGCATAGTTTTTATGACCTTGTTTTTGGTGATTATATGTAGAAGATTTTTGAGGATATGAATAAGTTTGTGGAATCTAGATGCAACAGGTGTATCAACGTTCAACATAATATAAAAGGCACCGGCTAACAAAGAGTTGTATTTATTAACTTAGAAATTAGCAGTTAGCTTGAACGGGTGAGGAAATGGTGACGTGAAAGGGTGAGAAGGTTAAGCTTCACGAAGTCTGGAAATGGTGTTGTTTTTAGTTTTAGAAGCTTTTAGGGTAATTTTGCTAATTTTTAGTTATTTAATTATATAATTAAGCATATGTTTTTAGGCATAATCTCGCCAGGAAAAGATATGATGTTATATTGATAGAGTGAGGATTTAGAAAAATCATCAACCAGATCATTACCATAATCAATCAACCAGAAATAGTGTTGACCTTGGGGTATTCCATGAGTTACAAGCAGGCAATCAATTAACTATTAATTATGATTTGTAATCAGGTAAATTAGAGTACAAAAGTTTCGACTGAGTTTCGTGAGTAACTAATAATAAAATAAAAGAGTGGGGATTGGAACCCTGTCAAAAGCGTCAACGAAATCTAAGAATATAGAAATAATTTTCTTGTTTTCTTAAAGCTTTTGATTTATTTTTTATAGTATGGTTTTTTAATTTAAGGACTGAATCGGAAGTTGATTTGTTACGTTTTAAACCTTGCTGGTTTTGTGACAAAGTGGACAGGTCTTTAACTGAATGGACATTCAAGAAATTCTCTTTATTTTTATCTCACGCAAATATAATGACGCTCAAGTATAGGTATATATGCATTTTTTTAAAGTTCGAATGCACGAATTTATGCTACGTTGGTATAAATATTTGTTAAATTAATGATTATAAATAAATTAAAAAATAGTACCATATTCAAAATATCTTGTGAATGATAATGTATAACTTAAATAAGACCAGAAGAGATACAAAAATAAGAATATTTTTTCCAGCGCCAGTATTCACGGTATCCCGTCAAGGCGGGCCCGTCATCCAGATTGGCAAGTACCGGTACAACAAGCGGTCAGGAAGCCGTGGGCCGCGCGCTAGCTGGACCTGCGCAAAGGCCCACAGCGGATGTAAGGCTACTGTCATCACCGTTCACGATGAGATTATCCGGTTTACACATCAGCACCACCATTGATACCTTCCTCTGTTAAATTTGTTTAACTTTAATTAGCTATAAAATAAACATTGTATTATATTCACTATTTCCAGTGAAGCATAAAATAATGATTTGTAAAATTAAATTTTTGTATACAGGCGTAAAATTTTTTTAAATTTATTTTGAGATGTAGAGGTTTTAGCATGAATAACTGTAGAGACCTGTAGTGGAGACCTGTGATTCGTGCTGGTTCAAATTCAAATATTAATTTCTCAACGTTGACAATTACTTGCTCTTATTGACGTCAAATAAAGTATGACTCTACTACCATTTCGGAGAAACCTTCGTGAAGAAGAACATATCTGCATCTGTTAGGTCGGCAAATCTCCTTCCCCCCAAGTATTCCAACGAAAAACACCCTCAAATGACACCCGTTCACGAGTTATCGCGGGATCCAGCCATCGGCCGCCTCAACCACATAAGAGGGCAGTGAACGACCGTCATCCGATTGAGGTTTATGTTTAACTTCTTACGTAATATGTTTTACTTTTTCAGTTACACTGGCGAAAAACACGCGTGGTAATTTGGTTGCGTTAGTGGCAGGATACAGTTTTCGTATAAACAACAAAGCCTCGAAGTCGATAAGCTGGCGTTGTAACAGTGGGCAGTGCCGCGCCAGCATCGTCACGGACCTCCGCGGTCAGGCTTTGCTGAAGCACAACCTGCACCATGGGCATGACCCGCCGAAGTTTGTGTTAAGAAACGGATTCTTTGTTAAATGTTAATTCTTTGGCTGAGCTCGTCTCTTCTTAATAGAAGTGGAAACTGAATGAACTATCCTGTAGTCAATTTAAATTGCATATATTTTATTTTGTATATTGTGGGAGCAAGTTTTGAGAATTGTATTATATGATTGAATTAAATGTATAATATATATTGCCGAATAATTATTATATTTTTACCAGCGGATAACGCTCGACAATAGAGATTATACACTAACTAGTTTTTGAAAGCTTCATACATGTGTTGTAAAAGTCGATGAAAAAGACAGAAATTACAGTTAAATTTGAATACATAAGACAGCAAAGTCAAAATAATTATGGGTAACGTACGCAAAGCTAATTATGTCATGCTACCATTGTCACGGGACTTCCCGGGCAGACCCTGCTGAGGAGCTGCAGCATGCCTCGAGCTGCCAAAGTTGGTAAGAAACGGAAGTTACTTTAAACTTTTAATTGTTAAAGCCTCATAATAAAATGTTTGGTTAGCAAATGAATTCTTTATATAAACTAATATTATTATTAATTTAAGAAATATAATTTCAAAGCAGTTACCGATACTCTTGGTACCTCAAAATGCACCATCTTCTCTATGTCTTAGCAATTGTATTACGTTCTAAGTTGCATACACTTTTCAGTCAAGATCGGGGTGTCGTCGAGGGGAAAACCACAGCTCGTTTATGATGGTTATAAATATTATCTTCTGAACAGATCCAGAAACCCTGTAAAGAAAACTTGGTGTTGTACGTTCAGGACCTGTCCGTCTCTCATTGTCACCGATACCTACAATCACTCTATCCTCAAAATTAGACGGGATCACGTTCATGTCAAGCCGATATAAACGTTCACCATCACCAACGTCCTGCGGTGGTGGAACAAACAAGCGTTCGATCGGAATGTATAGCGGAAGTGGTTGATATGAAAAATTGTATTAAGTGTGAGAAAAAATGTTAAAGAACTTAATGTGTGTGAGGAATCAGTAGATTAAGCAACCTATCATATCACAATCCTGATATTTATAAAGTAGATAGAGAATACAGAAAGACAAGCTTCTAAACCACTATCGATGGCCTGAAATAAAAAACATATGAAAACGTCGAGAAATTTTGTAAACATTCAGAATAAACGGACGGACGAAATGCGGCTTCGATTTTTAATACTTGTAAAGAGAAAGAAGTGCCCCTCAGCCATTTAGTAAGGTTAATCGTTGAGTTTACGATGTGATATAGTGCTGACGATGAAGTCGATTGACAGTCATTTAGTTGCATAATGTGAACAGATTAAAACTAAATAAATCTTTAATTAAAACAAAATAGATAATACGAGATAAATTTAAATAATAGGTCTTTACCTATGAAACTGCCGTTTTGCCGTACTGGCCATTTCAAATGAAAATATTTTTTTTTTGACTGATAATTCTAATTTCAAATTAATTTTATTTGACAAACATGGAATTCTTTTTCTAAAATCGTCATTTGTTTAATAGTTAGTGTTTTGTTTTTAACGCATTCGAACATTTTTCGCCATAATGGATAAGTTAAAAATTCGAGTAATTATGGAGTATGAGTACCGTCGTGGCAGCAAAGCGGCACAAGCGGCACGCAACATCAACGACGTTTACGGAGCGAACACTACAAACGAACGCACCACCCGTTATTGGTTTACCCGCTTCCGTTCTAGAAATTTTGACCTGAAGAATGAACGCCGTGGTCGTCCGAAAACTTTGGTCGACAATGACGAATTAAAGGCAATTGTGGAAGCTGATGAAACTCAATCCACGGCTGAATTAGCAGCAGCTTTCGACGTTAGCATCAAAACAATATTGGTCCATTTGCGTCAAATTAGCAAGGTAAAAAAGCTTGACAAATGGGTACCCCACGAACTCAATGACCGCCAGCGCGAAGTACGCGTGGAGACGTGCCTTGCACTGCTCAGCAGGCATACAAATGAAGGAATTCGGAACCGCATTGTTACTTGTGACGAGAAATGGATCCTGTTTGACAATCGTAAGCGCTCAGCAAGTTGGTTGGACCCTGGTTCAGCACCCAAACAATGCCCTAAATGAAAACCTACCCCTAGAAAAGTGATGGTCACTGTTTGGTGGTCTAACGCGGGTGTAATTCATCACAGGTTCTTGCCAAACAGGACAAGCATTACTGCAGATGTGAACTGTTAAGAACTGAACACAATGATGGAGAAGCTCGCACGTCTCCAACCAGCTTTGGTCAATCGTTCGGCTCCACTGCTCCTGCACGACAACGCGCGACCTCATACTGCACAGCAGACGGTCTCCAAGCTACAAGAGTTGGGGTTGGAAGTTCTCCGTCATCCGCCGTACTCACCAGACCTTGCGCCTACAGACTTCTACTTTTTCCAGAATTTGGATAACTTCTTGGCGGGAAAAAAAATCAATACCCGAGAGGCAGTACAAAATGCCTTTGAAGAATTTGTTGCCTCCCGTCCAGCTGATTTCTTCAAGAAAGGCATCAATAAGCTACCAATGCGTTGGCAAAGATGCATTGATTGCATGGGTGATTATTTTGATTAATAGAAATAAAAAATATATAAAAAAATTACGCTTCATTTATTTCGTGAAAAACGGCAATTTCATAGGTAAAGACCTAATATATATATGTTAAGAGAAAATGGGATTACGTATTGCCGGAAATCTTAAAATGTCCATAAATGTAAAATTATGAGAAACTAAAACTCATATTTACAAAAATAATTAATAGTAATTGTATGTTACAGTTAGTTATGTTTATTTGAAATGTATAAAACCCACACGAACTTCGCCATCGCAGATAACCTAGTAATAAATTATATGAACGGCGCTATTTAAAAAAACATTGTAATTAATTTTTTTGTTTTAATTAATAAACTACAAATAAAATAAGTTTGTTAACTCCATTTTTGCTAACTTCCGAAGGAATCTCTTAGTTTAGTTATTATCAGGATGTTTGCTTTAAATGTTTGTATTGTTGCAGTTGCAAAGTTCGGGATGACGTCACGCGGGGCGCGCTGCATACTCTACAATGGATACAAGTTCCTCCGCCAGTGCAGCACGGGTCACAAAGCGCGCTGGTGGTGCGGCAGCAGTAGGACTTGCAAAGCCGTCATCTACACATTGGATGACGAAATTATTACTTTCAAAAACCACCACAATCACCCGCCACCGAAGCAACGATTTATTAATGAGAAATCATAAACCAAGCCACAGATTTGTTTATTGGCCACAAAATCAAACTACTAATTTTATGACTAAGCCACGAGAAAATAAAAAAGCCTCAGACAAACTAATTTGTCTTTTTGATAACGATAACTTTGTATTTAGTAGATCGCGTCAAGGAAAGATGAACAATTATCTTAAGTTGTCCTCTATAAATTACATGTTGTTATCTAATTTAATAACTCAGCCACGGATTTTACATTTCAGCACCGTTATAATTTTTTCAGCCTTAACATAAAGTCCTCAAAAAATATATTTCAAGCTTCTATAGACAACATTATTTATTATAATTTAGCATGTAAAGTAATACATCATATTATTTTATCGTGAAAATAGCCACTGCATGCAAGATGTGAAATGACAGCGTCCGGCCATTTGCACCAATCAGAGAGCGCCATTCGATTCAAGTACGCGTTAGTCGCCCGTATGTACAGTATTTGTTTATTGTTGTTCGTGCGCTACTAAATATTATATAGATAAGCGTGGTATGTAAATTTGGGTTAGGTTAATGTAAGGCTGTATTTATCGAAATAGCCATAATCGAAATTGGATGATAATTTAAAATTTTATAGCAAAAACGTCATGTAACAACATATTTTTATTCTAATTCAGAAGGCAATGTAGATTTTTAGAAGCATACAATGATATGAAAAAGTAGTCTGTTTAATTAGCACCCTTTTATTTTGTCTCCCTTCAATCGTTTCTAAGTAAAATTCTGAATGTGTGTTACAAATTTAGATGCAAAATAAAAATCACGATGTTAAGTTATTTTTAAAGTGGCTTACTTAGATGATAACTAGTGGCTAAGATATTATTATTTAGACGCTCGTCGGTTGTGGCTGATTTATTAATTTCGATAACAGTATAGATTTTTTGTGGCGTATAATGCTAATAAAAAGAAGTCCGTTTAATTAGCACCCTTTATTAATTGTTACACATAGTAAGATGGAGAATTAAACATATGTAATAATATTTTAAGATTTTGCTTTCTATTTTAACAAAGTATGTTTCCTCTGTATATACTCTTTTATCGTGTAGACTACAGACCAGATGCGGCCTGGGATCTCAATGACAGGTCCTATGCCTAAACCCTACCTCTTTCTTCACAATCCATTCAGTATTTAAGACCTGAAATTGTAAGAGACGAACTATTTTTTAACATGTATAGTATTATTTTGGATAAATTTTAAATAATTTAAATTAATAAAAATCTTATCATTAGTTAGACAAATTATTAATGATTTTAAACACTTTTAGAGCTTGTTAAACGGATCATAATATTGTAATAGCCAATAGCAAATAAACATGACCACAGTATTTCTATTATAAAATCAAGTATGATATTTTAAAAGATCTATAAAAGGCAGCTTCACCATGTTGCTCTTCTTGATCGGGTTGAACCCACACCCTTCTTGCATCGGACTACTAGACGCAGACAGACCTTCCATCCCTTCATGGTAGATATCCCAAGAAGTCGAACCAAACGCTTCGATAGTTCCTTTTTGGTGCGGGTCACCAAGGTGTGGAATGAACTGCCTGCGTCTGTTTTTCCAGAAAACTATAGTCCTAGTTCTTTCAAGCGTCGAGTGAATAGGTATCTCGTGGATAGACGTGTAACGCCTTCGTCTTCATCGTCACTTTCCATCAGGTGAGATAGAAGACAAACGTCTAATCCTTTTTCAATTAAAAAAAAATTAAATATTTAAACAAATTTAAATTAAATTTGTGCATTGGTTATGCCACCGAGCCACTATATGGTTAGCTTTACTTAGCTGCATCTGTATTCTATTTTTAAACATCCGATATGTGATGAAGTAAAGTATAATAAAATAGTAAATTGGTTTTTCATGAATTTTAACTTATGTTAACCTTAAACTTAAGTTGTATGAGGATAAATAAAAAAATAAAATTCACCCGAATCAGAACAACCGTGACTTAGACAAAGCGCCTTTGTAGTGCTGAAAGTAATTGTTTAAAAAACTTCGGAAAATTTACCCTGTTGAAAATAATCGCCTTGTTACGGAATTCCAATAAACGTGTATTATTTCGGTTTCTACGAGACTAACTTTCGTAATACGCAAAGAGGTCACCCACAGAATGGTGCCAATTCGGCGTTGCTCTAATCATCATAGAGTTGCAAGGCTTTTATTTCCCTAACAATAACAACATAGTTTGTCAGTTGGTTTGGAAGTTTAATGAAACGTATGTTATGTTAGTATATATTTAACGTATTTATGAAGGAACCTCCGTGCCGGCAAAGGCTTCCTCCAGCGTCTGCCATTTTTGTCCGTGTTGTGCCTCAGCGGGTCCCCGCCCGGATGTCGGCGGACTAGCGCTTGAGCGGTCTCCTTGTACGTCGCTTGCCATCTTCCGGCACGTTCGTGGTGTCTCCAGTTTTATCCCTCTATTATTTTCGTATCTAATGAAGATACAAACGATTAATTCCCTGAGTAATTTGGTAATATACCGGGACATGCTAAAGTATCAAGACGGTTTTATCATGTACCGTAACTTATTTTATATTTGATCAGTCAAAAGTAGTTTACTGAAATGACGAAACCTACCTTTATACCATACCTACTCTAAAAAGCTTATTTTATTCACGCAAAACAGTGAATAAAAAGGCCTTTTATTCACTGTTTTGTTTTTATTCACTGTTTTGGTGTTTGAATTTGGAACACAAAATATATCCGATCTCCATTTCAATGCTTACACAAACTCCTTGCGCTAAGATTCGAAATTCAAACTCTTTGGTGCAAATAAATTCTCGAGATTTGATTGGTCGATATTTGCGACAAGGAGTTTGGCATTAGATTAAAAACTTTTTTGTGTTCTTTGCTGCCATTATAGAAAAAAAATAAATATTGTTTCACAAGTTGACCACCCTAATGATAATAATAAGAAAATTACGCTTAATTTCAGTCATTGCTCTAATTTTAATGTCCATTTCAATTAATGTAACATTTATTATTTCTTGATTAAATTTCTATTTTCGCTTAAATTATGTCTTTTTCTCGTAGTCATGGTATAAATTTATATCGAGGGCCATGAATCACTCGCGTCGCTCAGGATTCTAACAGTTGAATCACTCGCTGCACTCGTGATTCAATCATCTTAAATCACTCGCTACGCTCGTGATTTAATCGTTAGAATCCTTCACTTGCTCGTGACTCATCTACGGCCCTCGCTTTAAATCCGTCCTTTATTCACTAGTTGCATAATATACTATTTTATGGTCTCAAATATATAAAATTGGAATATTAATTTTTTTTTCTTTTCATTTATTTTTAGGGACTTTTACGCAATAGTACATGCCAGTCTCATCGTAATATTCATTTCAATATACGATAAGTTGATTTATGGCATTATAAATCTATTCGTTTTGCAATTTACGTCAAACTTCATGCAACAACATTTTTTGCGATAAAAAAAAATATATATCCCTGCAATTATAGCTAAATCGGAGAGACTGTATGGTAATTTAATTGTTTTCATCATTTTACTGAACCAGTGCTTATATTTTGATGAACCAGCTTTTTTAGGAAAGTCATCCTATTATTTTAACTTACTTAGGGATTTGGACAGTTCACTATTTCCATCATATTCCTGCAAAATATATGAGTGTATTTGTCTTATTATATAACTTTACTATATAACTTTTAGACTACTTTTCGAAGTGTGATGGTAGGTTATATTAAATAATTATCTTTCTAATTTTGTAGACTCATTAAAATAATAATTTCATGTGCAGTATTGGCAATTTCTAGTGCCGATAACACACGCTGCTGTGAAATCAAGCTGACAGTAAAAAATCAATTTTAAACGTGATTAATTGGGAGATTAACACGTTTAAAATATATAATAAACAGATTATTTGAAAATTGTTAAACATTTATGCTACAGCGGTGACCGTTTAATAAACATCTAACGTGGTGAATTTCCCTTTAAAGTAAATTGATTTTATGTTTATTATTTTATTATTACTGATTTTGGGACAGTTCCCTTCCAGTTTTGAAATAAATAATTTTGTATCTTATTACGGTAACTTTACCGATCAAAATAAAAAAATCTTATCTAAAATAATCTTACACAGTTAGGTAAATATTTACTTAATGATCGACATACATACTTCGCAATCTCTAAGATACAATGCGTTGAGATCGGTAACGTGATCGGAATAACACTCATTTCGCTTTGTTTAGGTTTTTGAACAACATAAACAACATAACGGCCTGTTTGGTATGGAGGTAAGGTCGCTTGCCTTTCATGCCAGAGGTCCCGGGTTCGAATCCTGGTAGGGGCAGATATTTTATCATATTTGCTTTCTAGTCATGGATGTGTATGTATGTTTATTTTAGTTTATTTCTAATACTTATATATGTAAAAAAAATCTATGTGTGTTTATATATTTCTTAAGTTTATTTATCCGTTATCTAGTAACACAAGTTCTTAATGATACTTAATTTGGGCTAGATAATGTGGCGTGTTAGTTAGAAATATTTATTATTATTATTTATTATAAAATTAAACGTGGTGCTTAATGTGCAATGTAGCCTCATATTCAAGCCGCACTTGCCGTAGACCCTGACAAGGCACTACGCGCAGTAGTGACGTCATCAGCAGCGATGACGACATTATTAATAAATATCAATTTCTGTCTAACTGTGGGTTACCACCATGGTCGTAGTTCGTGCGTTCTCTGATGTTCCGATACTTATTAAGGTTTTTCATCCGATGGTGAATAATAATAATTTCCAATACCATTAGTATTGTCGAGTTATTTTTGTTCTTATAAAAATAATGACATAAAAGAAATCTTCTAAATTTCAGAACCTACCAGAGCTACTTTAATAAGGTCCCATAGAGGGCATCTACAGATTCATGTCGGTCCGTACAAGTTTGGCGTGCAACATGCGACGGGAATGAGGAAGCGCGGGCATTGCACGTCGCATGGCCGCTGGGGCTGTAGGGCCTGGTTACTCACAATTGAAGAAGACATAGTGAACATAAACAATGAACATAATCATTAATTCAACATTAAAAAAACAACGGTGCGCTCCCCTCTTCTTAACAATAAATAATTATATATGTATGACATTCCCCCGGCGTTCTTGCTGAATAAACAGCTGGTATAATACAGTTGGTGCGTTTGTCTCAGGACATGTCTTACCATTTACTTGCCATTTTCCATAGAGATCAAATAAATTCCATTCTCATCGCCAATGATAAGCTACGTAAGCGGGAGCTAATCCACCTCTCTAGTTGTTGGCTATCGTGTACTGTTGATTCAGTGAAACAGATCCACAAATTATAAAAGATAAATATGAAATAATACTGCGAAATCTAACACAGAGACACCGTAAGCGCTTACACTAACAGAAAAGAATTGACGTCTTTGCCCCACATTACGGATGGACGAAAAAGCTCATTAAATTAAATTTTCTCCAAATACTTCATTTACTTTAAGGCGCTGTATACCCAACCTCAAAATTTTAATTTAGACATAAGCTTTCGGAATCGAAAGTAAAATGTAAGTTAATACGATTACGGTGCCAAATCTACTGCAGGACAAATAATGATGTTATGAAATCAGGGATGGCACCCAAAGTTGCCTTAAAATTTATAAATAATTACATTATTTTCAGTTACCTTGACAATAGCGGTCACTAATTGGTGCGTTGTAAACAGTGTTTTGCGCTCCAAACGTACTGTACGGTTCAGATTTTGAGTAAGGAAGAAAACATTTACCCTACTTAAATAAAACTTGATCACGCAGTTCTAGTGTAGCACTTCTAGTGTAGTCTACTAGAACGCGTCCATTTTGATGAAAACAATAGGAAAGAGGTTTGTTTGTTTGTAATTGATGAACTTACAAACTACCAAACCATTTTCACTATTTGAAAGCTACACTGTAGGTACTGAAGTAGGCAAGCCTGTTGAATTTACCTGTTAAATTAGCTTGTTTTAAATATTCTTGCGCTTATAAATTATGTTGACTGTAGTATTTAGAAAGTTAAGTTCTATTTTTGCCGATTAAAGTAAGTATTTTCTTTATAATTTGATGTCTGATAGATTTCTAGTTCTTTGACGACCGAGTGGTGTAGTGGTAAGTAGCCTTGCCACATACGCCGAAGGTCCCAGGTTTGAGTCCTGGCCCGGGCATTCATTTGTGTGATGGACAGAGACGATTGTTCTCGGGTCATGGTTGTTTGTATTTATATATGTATGGAGAAGTCAGCGCTTTAACTACTGCGCCAGCAATGCTCCTATATACAGGAGAAGAAGTTTTTATTATTTTATTTATATTGTGATGCGTGGGTTAATATACCAATCTCTTTAAACTTTTAATGTATTAAGGAATGAAAACTAGATTTACGTTTCCATGAAAATAACTAAAATATCATCCTGTCCGTATGCAACCAGTCAGTGAGCGAATTCTTTTAACCGCGAAGGCTGCAGAGCAAAGTCAGCGCGCAAGTTATGCAGTCTGGGCTTTCATTGAAATTTAGAATCTATGACTATGCTAAGAAGAACTGTATTATCTACTAGTTTCTGCCTGTTACCAGTAAGACGCAAGTTTGATTTGCATTTGGTTCAGTAAATTTTATACATATTGTTTTATTATATGACGACCGAGTAGCGTAGTGGTTAATAGCCTTGCCTCATACGCCGGAGGTCCCAGGTTCGAGTCCAAGGCGGGGAATTCGTTTGTGTGATGAACATAAATGTTTGTTCTCGGGTCATGGTTGTCGATATTTATATATGTATGTTTATTCTGGGTTCTCCCCACCCCACATCCATAACACAAGCTCTGCTTATTTTGGGGCCACACAGTTTGCGTGATTGTCTGGGGATTTATTTATTATTATTAAATGCTAGATTATTTACTTTTATATGCACGAAAAAAAGAAATGAGCTCAGAATTGAACATTGCAGGACGCCTGTTCCCACAACCCATGCAGACGACCCTTTATGGTTAACCAGCCTTTTGAGCTCAAGAATGAAGTCAAAAGTGCCCTTGATGCCGTAGTGACGGAGATTTCTAAAAGGTCCATTAGTAAAATGTTTAAAGTGTGAACGAACTTTTGAATTATTTTGGAAATAATAAGTATTAATCTTTGTTGCGCACATTCTTTCTCTTCTGTACCGAGTTTTGTTTGATTCTGCTACACCGAACTACTTGCGAGATAAATTTCGATTTAGATGTGATGCCATGAAAGGAAACTAAGGTCTTCCCAAAACTTAATGCTTTGTACACCCTATCACACCACGCACTGTTTCAACCAATCCTTCTCAGTACGCGCTGTATATCTATGGAATAAATTGCCACTTGAAATCAAACGTTGTCAAACTATAAACTCATTTAAAATCAAAATTGAAAAAACACCTTCTAGCGAAAGTATATAACTAAATGAAGTAAATATATATGTATTTATTTATGTTAGTATATATATTTGTACTTTATATTGTATTCTTTAGGTATAAGTAAGTTTATTTGAAATGTGTGTTAATGAAAAATGTACTTTTTTATATTTTTTTATATGCCTAACTAAATTGAATCTTCATCGTTATGTTCCATCAAATATGGTTGTCTGGAAGAAATCGCTGTGTAGCGATAAGACCGCCAAATTATGCCTTATTTTTAGTGTAAGTGAAATTGTTTCTACCATGTTTTCCTGTTGTTGAGGTGTATATTAAAGAGTAGAAATAAATATTTTTATGAACTATTTGTATTATTTATCTCATTATTATGTTCGTATTTTGATTATCATCGAAGCGTCATTTTTGCAGTGTCATTGGTGAAAACTGCGAAAAACAGTACAGTCCTTATTGTAAATGGCTACACATTTGCAATTAGAAACAACACTAGCAAGACCACCGTTGCCTGGAGTTGCACCAACAAGAACATTTGCAGCGCGAGACTGATCACAATCCGAGAAACTAACGCCATCAAAACCAGTTCGCTTATACATAATCATCCACCGCCGAAATTTGTTATTAGAAATGACGTCATGATAAAAATATAATGAGTTACTATCATTATCGCCATACGTAGAGTTGGCATTGTACATTGACACCTTAGAATACACATTCTAAGGTGTCAAGTCAATTCCATGTGAAATGAAATGAAATGAAATGAAATATTTATTTCTCAACATTGACAATTACTTGTTCTTATTGACGTCAAATAAAACATGATTCTACCACCAGTTCGAAAAAACCTTCGTGAAGAAGAACTGGCAAGAAACTTCACGGGTATATTTTTTTCAAAATAAATTTACAGAGTCTCTTTATGTCTATACAAAATTATTCTTTTCTGCATCTGTTAGCATCTGATACCATAATACCACTACCATACCCATTGAACCCAAATGTAAGTTCAGTAATTTTTATATTTTATCTTAGAAAAAACACCCTGTGTAACATAGATCATGATTTGAGTGTAATAATTTGATTTATAACTTTATTAAACGTGACAGAATAAACAGGTACTATTTGTTACCTTGTTTTTGTTTGTTACTTTGTATTTGTTTAATAGGCAAATCGTATTATATTTGTTAAAGTTTCGTTTGAACAAATTTCAACCCATTTTGAATTTCGAAATTTACTTAGTTCTATATTACTTGTGCTACCGCTAAATAATAACCTGCCTACAGAAGTGTCTAATGCGACGGAAAATGACAAACATTACGCTCCGAATTTTCATTTCAGAAAGTTTTTCCTTAATATCATTACAGTGATTACTTACATGTAGTAAAATATAGTTAGTGCTATCCACGAAGATGCGCCCCACTCCTTTTTTGGTCTATGGTCGCACACTACGATACATATACCTACTTAAAAGTCGTGGCATTTGTCTTCCTAGATAGCACTTACTTTAGATGTAGAGAGCCTTAAGTTAAAATTAAAACTTTAATAAAAATAATCCAATTTGTTTTTTTGTTTTTATTCATCATTTTATTAACTCGATTTTTTTTTCAGTTCTTAGGGTGAAAAGCTACCGCGGCAAAGATCTGCTGATAATCAACGACTTTTGTTTCTATTCAAAGCAGAATTACAAGACCTCCAAAAGATGGAACTGCAACCAGACGCATTGTTACGCTACCGTGCAAACTGACTTGTCCTCCAGCCGTATAATAAGGTCGAAACTGTGCCATAATCATGCTCCACGGAAGTACATTATCCGTAATGGTACTTATTTAGCGGTGCACGTGTAAATCAATGGTTGAAAAAGAGTACTAGTATAATGATAACTGGTAGGTCTTCTTTAGGTTACTAGAAATAAGTTTATTTTGTTTACTATTACGAATTTGTTTACTATTATTAGTTCTTCTTTTACTGGTTATGCGGTGTTTTAACTCAGCGACGGACACGGCGAATGTCCTGCATTAAATGAGTCGTTCTCGAATCATGCGGAGGATCAGTGCGTTTTTGTTCGCAAGTTGAAACTTAAAGTTCATTCTTTCAAAAATACAATGATTTGGCAAAAAGAAGGATAGTTAAAGACTTGCCTCATTTATAACAAAAATTAAGAAACGATTCTCAAATGCTAAAATCCTATTGTGAAAAGTTTCGCATGTGTATTACAAAAAAGAGATATGAACCGGATTGCGTCGGGCCGCATACTGGTACGTAGGCCGCAAGTTACGGATGACATTGGTTTGATCGCGCTTGCCGCGTCGAGTGATCGCGCTTGCCGCGTCGCGTCTCATCGCGCTAGCCGCGTCGCGTCTCATCGAGCTTGCCGCGTCGCGTTTCGTCGCGTTTGTCGCTAACTTAGGACACTGTGTAGTTATATTAACTTCATGTGTTCTTAAACAAAAATCAGTAGGTGTAGAAATCATGTCTCAAGTTTATTTTTTTATTACATTATAAAAAGTAAGTATTAGCGAAATATGCAACGCACATTTAACATTTTATGCTCAGGGTTGGTAGTTTTATTACTTCATAAGTAGCACGTAGGTTTAGCAATGTAACTGATACTTCGAACTGGTAATTGCACACGGTAAAGGATAATTTTATTTAAGCAGATAATAGCAATAAAAGGGACCATCACAACTTTTTTTTGGTACCTACATAATAGTTAAGATTAATATCATAAATTTTCAAAAAATGTATTGTAATTTTTTAATTTAGTAGTAACATTGAAATAATTTGTAAGGTTACGATTTTAACAATAAATTAGTTTTTTCCCCAAAAAATATGATTTTGATTAGCTTATTGACATGAACTAGGCTTTGTCAATAAGCCTCATGCGCCTCTTTTCAGCATTTATTATTATTATTATTAGTCATGTTGAGGGTTTAAGGGGTCGAAATTTTAAGGGATATGATTGAAATTAAAAATATGGGATTGAGGTTTGAAATCCTTTTTTTCCTGCAACCTGGAAGACATATTATGAGTAATTTCTTCTATTTAGAACTTTTACTCCAAGTATAGATCAGCTCTGAACCTAAGGATCTTGGATAGTGCGAGTTTGGATAAATCTTTCGGCTACAGTTTCGAAGTCACATAGGGAATAAATGGGAGTGCCTTTTTCTTCACTGCAGGAAATGCCCTCCGGGTTATTTGTAAGCCCAAGTTATATTATGTGTGTGATGACTCTGAAAATGATTGTGATTAAAAAATTCTGTTTTCGAGTAAAATAACAAGATTTTGAGTGAAGTTGGCCGAGAACGCTGTGATGAGATTTTTGGGGTGTTCCATCCGCGATAAATACCTCATAGTCTAACATAGAAATTATTTAGAACATACAAACACACTTTATTAGTATGTAATGTACGATGAACATTCACTGTCACTAAAGTACGTCTTATGGTAGCGTCGGCTGACGGGTCGCTCACTTCCCTCTAATATGGTTGAGGAAGGCGATGGCTGGATCCCGCGTTAACCCGTGAACGGGTACCGTTTGAGGGTGTTCGTCGTCTGGATACTTGGGGGGAGGGAGATTTGCAGAGCTAACAGATGAAGATAAGAATAATTTTGTACAGACATAAGAGACACTGAAAATTTATTTTGAAAAAAATATATACCCGTGAAGTTTCTTGCCAGTTCTTCTTCACGAAGGTTTTTCCGAACTGGTATTAGAGTCATGTTTTATTTGACGTTAATAAGAACAAGTAATTGTCAATGTTGAGAAATAAATATTTGAATTTGAATATGAATTTACCCTGAGAATATCAACAGATATTGTAAAATAAGCTTGGCTTTAATGGACTTGATACCTAAGCGTTTTAATATAATTATATTTTTTTATGTAACAAAATATTTGACATTTGTTTCTTTAATTCCAGGGAAGTTACTAAAGACCATAAGAGGCAAAGAAATGTTCTTGCTAGAAGGATACAGTTTTTGTCATCATACAATATATAATTCAAAAATCAGATGGCAGTGTACGAAAAGTGGAAAAAATAAATGCAGTGCGACAATGACTACCACGTCAGACCGCACGCAAATATTGCGCAGACGCTTACAGCACAATCATCCGCCACCAGCTTATATAGAGCGCAATGGAACTTTCATTAGAATTTGAAAACTTGTTTTCATACACTATAATAATGCACATCTATGATAGCAATAGTGGGCCAATTATAAGTCCTCACCAAGAATGGAATTAATTTTCATAATTTTAATTTTAATTTCGTCTTATCCTTTTTCAATAAAAAAAAATATTTTGTTTATCTTTACAACTGCATGCTTTTTAAGGCGGAAGGAGGCAGTCGATCTAGAATTAGGGTAGTCATCATTATTATATTTTAAAAAATATTGCTTTAATGAAAACCTCTTCTTTTTTTCCAAAACCAATTTTCTCAATGTGAAATAAAAATTAATAGTTTGTGTTATTCATATTACAAATGTGGGATTTGTGTAAGGCTGATTTCTAGGTTTCGTAGAGTTATGTATAAAGGTAGCTATTATATTTCTTAATTATGTATAACTAATATATTTTGAATTGTAAAAATGTATTAGTTAGTAAATAGTATGCGGCAAAAGTCAAGAAATAATTATTTCTACCAACGAGCTATTAATTTAAAAATTAGCTTTTGGTTAGCAATCTTATTTTGGCATGACTCAAGATTACATCAAAAGTTTCATTAATCTTTCTTTCTTTCTTTTTTGAAAGTATTCCTTTTGATTATTTTTGAGACATCTTGTTTAACACAAAAATCTCATTTTTTTATATTTCTGGGTCTAAATTACTGGATTGTAGATTATTCTCAATTGAGTTTTCACAAAAAAATATTTTTTATTTTGATTTTGATTGGTTACATAAAGAAAGAGCAGGTCTTTCTTGGTAAAATGATAAAGGGCATTGTATCACAGTAATAGCCAAGATTCACAGACCTGCGAAAACTAAGTCCCATTTGACTAGCCATCAATCAAGCGGAGTTTATGAACGTAACCAAGAAATTATTATGCAGCATAGTTTTTCAAGTTATTACTAAACAGATATCGAACATTTCAAACATGTATTCGTAAAATATATACAGAACATACCTTTATGAATATTTGGATTAGCGGTTAAGGAAGCTTTCTGTTATTCTAATATACTACGGAACCCACATTGCCCGGGACTGTACTACTCGCGGAAACATTTTAGTTTACATTACATTTTATTATAAGATTACGACAGCACTTAGCAGCTCATATTTATTTTAAAATAAATTTATCAATAAATAAAGAAATTATCGTATCAAGTTCTATTATTTCATAAATATCAAGAAAAACAGGGTTCTAATTTTTAAACATTATCAGCATTATATTGACGGCCGAGTGGCGTAGTGGTCATTAGCCATGTCTCATACGCCGGAGGACCCAGGTTCGAGTCCTGGCTGGGGCATTCATTTGTGTGATGAACACAGATGTTTGTTCTCGGGTCATGGTTGTTTATATTTATATACGTACCTATGTTTATTCTGGGTTCCAGTCCTCTGCTTTCTTTGAGGCCATACAGTTGGTGTGTTTTTCTGGGGAATTATTTATAATTTATTATTTTATAAAATTTGGTTAATTACAAAACTTTATTAGTTGGAAGTAACTTATCACAAATCACAAAATCACAAAAAATGTGTAAATAATCACCCCGTATACAACTGTCCCAAAAATAGCACGCTACCTTGACATGGGAATTTGTTGGCTTCTATCGGCTCGAGGACTATCAAAATAAGTGTGTCCTTAGTAAACGTTTTATGGTTTTCGACCAAAATCGACATTTTGTTTTTTACCCTATCCGAACCTGATGTTGCTTTGGTGTGCTATTTTTGTGGTACCCTTGCGATATTTTATTTATTTATTTATTTAAAATATCGTAAAATTTAAAAATAAACATTTATAAAGTGCGATTGTAACCGTAGCAGGAATTTGTTGACTTCATTATTTGATAGCTGTGAATTGAAAGCGTCAGTTAGGTAAATTCAAAATTATTAATATCTAGGTATTTCCACACTTACAGAATTATTTCCAGTGTCTAATGGACCTACCTAGTTATCGGCGGAATTTTCTATTCGTTTATAGAACCCACTTCTATATATTTTATACTTAAGCGTTTCTAACGATAATTTTTACATTTATTTTTAGGTGTACTTCTTAAGAGCATCAGAGGAAAACCTGTCTTTGTGCTAGAAGGTTACAGTTTTTGCATCCAGTCCAAATCGAATAATGCTGTTAGATGGGTTTGCACCAGTAGCGGCGCAATAAATAAATGCACTGCGACTGTCACCACCACGACGGAAACCACCACAATATTGCGCAAGCGCTTACAACACAATCATAATCCTCCAAAGTACGTCGAGCGCAATGGAATATTTATTAAAATTTAATTGTATGTTATAAAAATGTCAATAAAGCTAGTTGTTTCAATAAACAAATCCCTGTATTACTAACATTTTGAAGCCACGAAACGAAGTTGCGTGGAAAAACATAGAGTTTCTTTTAATAAAGTTTCGTTTAAACATTAAACTAATTTTCAGTTGAATTCATACGGAACGAGCAAGGAAAGACGATAATAATTGCGAATGGATTTCCTTACTACCTCGGCCCTAGGACCCGGCACAGGGACACCTGGCGCTGCACGAGGTGGTCTTCTTGCAGGTCCCGACTTATTCTCCACAGAAAAAACAGCATGGTGTTGTCGGCTGACCTCCGCCACAACCACCAGCCTCCTGAATATATCATTAATAATGGTGTTTATAGTAAAATTTGAAACACAATATGTATAGCATACGAGTATTGTAACTAGGCATCAGAGACCATGCAGGGTTTTTAATTTGTATCATTGAAAAAACAACTCAAATATGAAAAAATTACAAAAAAATTATAAATTGAGTGTATATTCAAGCAATAATGTCAAAAAATCCCGATGGTTTCGTATAAAATACAAAATGTCATAACTTTTTTTAAATCACAACTAAAAACGTATTACGATAACGTTAATCAGTAGAATGAATTTAAGTCTTTCACATAATTTCTATAAAAAGTCTTGTCAAATGTCAAAGTTATTCTCAAGATAAAAGTTATCTGAGCATTGAACAATCGGCCTTTATTATTCTGATAGATCTCAAGACAATCTAAGCCTCGTGTCTATCTGGCATGCTAATTTTGAAACAATCCGTATATTATTTTGTTAGTCTGCTAAAAAGGGTGATCGTTCGCACTAGCACTTAATATAATTGCATGTTCGGTTATGCCTCAAATTAAAATATTTGTTCTCAACATTGACAATTACTTGTACTTATTGATGTCAAATAAAACATGATTTTACCACCGGTTCGGAAAAACCTTCGTGAAGAAGAACTGGACAGAAACTACACGGGTATATATTTTTTTTAATAATTTAAAGTGTCTCTTTATTACTATACAAAATTGTTCTGTGAAATTATGCACCTGTTAGCTCAGCAAGTCTCCCTTCCCCGAGTATCCAAACGACGAACACCCTCAAACGGCACCCATTCACGAGTTAACGCGGGATCCAGCCATCACCGTCCTTAACAAAATTAGAGAAAACTGAGCGACCCGTCACCCGACGCTACCATAAGAACACGTATCAAAAACTTATGTCTCTGAGTTTTTAAACTAACATTATTATATGGTTAAAATTAATACAGCTGTAAGTATTCCTAAAACTGAAAAATAAAATAAAATAATGCCGAGGTATTTATGCATGGTTTACCTATAGACCAAGAGCTAATGGATCATCCGAGTAACGGTCTGTAAGGCTAGAAATTCTTATGGTGATGAGTCATAGCTTGCTAAGTACAATAACCATCACCTGGCACGCCTCAGCCCTGCACATCATCAAACCCTATGTTTTTGAAAGTAAAGGAAACAGTCAGCTTCCAAAAAATTGGGAGTCATCGAAAAGGTCCGGCGGTACTTCAACTCCGAACAGCTGCTCAACCTGTACACAGCCCAGGTTCGATCTTGTATGGAGTACTGCAGCCATCTTTGGCATGATTCCGCAAAATACCATCTTGAAGCGTTGGATTCTGTCGACCGAAGGGCCCGTAGACTCATAAGTGACGACAAACTTACTTCTTCTAGACTGCAAAGTCTCGAGCATTGTCGAAAAGTTGCTAGTCTATCGGTTTTTTACAGATTGCACTTTGGAGAGTGTGCGAATGATCTTTTTCAGTTGATCGAACTTTCCCCCTTTCTCCACCGGTCAACCAGACGCAAGACAAAAGTTTCACCCGTTTGTGGTTAGCGTGCCGATGAGCTAAACGGTTCGATAGCCCATTTTTGGTTCGTGTTGCCAAAGAGTGGAACGATTTGCCTGCGTCTGTTTTTCCAGACAAATATAACCCTGGAGCTTTCAAGTGTAGAGTGAATAGGTACCTCTTGCACAGGAGTGTATGATCCTCGTCTTCATCGTCACTTTCCATCAGGAGAGATGGAAGACAAACGCCTGCTAATTAATAATTAAAAAAAAATACATTTGAAAAAAATAACTTATTTCTGTAAGCATGAAATTTTTATACCATTTTGTTTATCCGTTAAAAAGTTTGAAAAAAATTTACAGGCGTTTTCGATAAGCACAAGTACCTGATAGGTGTACCTAAAGGTGTATTAAGTATGTATGAATTAAAATAAACTTTATTCTGTACAATACAAATTTATAGAAGTGTTTCTTTAAGCGATTTAAAGTAAGTTGGTACAGTGACAGGCGGTTCTGGCTAGCATAAGTCGAGGGGAAAGATGCTGTGGGAGTGCGAGTAAGAGGCGTAGCATGAAAACTCATACCGTTGATGTAAATTACATTGAGTAAAAATAGAAATTATGGGTAAAATGTATTTTATTAGTTGTAACATAATGAACATAAGACTTTTAAATTAATCTTCACCATCATCTGATATGTTATCATTCCTTTCATCTTCATCAAGAATTTATTCAAGAATCATGTTCGTCATTGGTGATTTCGTCCTCTAAAAAGAAACAAAGTTTTAATACATTAATAATAACATCAAATCTTCGATCTTGCGCTCAGTTATAAAGAATTCCATATTTTTTATGGTATCTAAAAAGATTCATTGATTTGTTTCACATGCAGTTTTCACACGCTTAAGTTTATTAGATCATAGAGCAGCAACCTGCAAAATAAAAGTGGGATCTTATTAATTCTACATGCATTCAGAAAAAGGTGCAAAAAAGCGATGTAAAGCAATTATTATAAATAGTTATAAGAAATTTTAAAAATACATAATAAACACCATCATTAATGTTATTATTGTTTTTTGATGATTAATAAAAGTTGTACTAAAACTAACGGCCTTCTCAGCTTACAGCGGTGCGGATAGCGGTTACTGGCACAATCTGCATTGGTAGGACACAGCTCGACTAGTTGCGACTCCACGAGAGATATAAACCAAATATTTTGTTTTGGTCGCGCGATACCGATCCGTTCACCGATGGAGACGCGCGCCGTGCTCGAGTTGTTGACTCTTCGTACACTCCCTATACATTTTGTTTCATTCACTCGTCGCCCCACCCGCTAGCAGCGCGAAACGCTAATCTCCCTCCACGCCACAAGTCGCGTCGCTGGTAGCTGTGGAAAACTGCATACAATTTCTTATATATTTTTTTCGCCGCCCGCCACTATGTACGCCTCAAATCGCATCGCAATTCGCGCCGCAGGTGGTTATGGCCAGGGGTAAAAATTTTGTGGCACAACAGTTTATTTTATTAAGATCGAGTATTATATTTCTTAATCCAGAAATTTTGTATTTCAGTCACGGTATGCCAAACTCCAAAGGGTACATATATACTCGTTATTGATGGTTATAGCTTTGGTTTATATCGAAGAAGTTCAACAACAATTAATTGGAGATGTTCCAAACACCACAGATGCCGAGCGCGAGTCACCACCGACTCACAGTCCACCGCCATTTTGAAGTCCGAGTTAACTCACACACATGAACCTTCGGGTTTTATCATTAAGAATGGAGTCTTTATAACAATTTAAATTAAGGAATAATGTAATATTTTATTTAATTATACATATTTTCAATTGATATAACTTTTTTTTTTAAATTACGTCTTATGTAATAAATATTTGTAATTAATAATTCTTAAGTATTCACATGAGTATCACTATTTTTATAAATATAATTAGTATAAATATAATTACTAAAAGTTATTACTTCAATCACTAAATAACAGTAATATATCCAAAAACGTGCAAGGCACGGAGATGACGCTTGTATCAAGATTTATTTTCTATTTTCAAGTCTTCATGTTTAGTAATTTCTGTAATTATATTCCTTTTGTTGTTTTTCTACAAGCCATATGTAAATATGAAGGCCGAATAGCATAGTGAATAGGGCTTTTACCTACCTCCGGAGGTCCCAGGTTCAGCCATTTATGTAATGAACACATAAATAAATGTTTGTGGTATCAACCAGGAAGTCGAAGATATTTATATATGCATATTTATTCAGAGTTCCAATACCCTGGGGACACATCCATATCCATATCCAATCTATAACACAAGCTCTGCTTACTTTAGGGCCAGTTGGCGTGTTTGTCTGGGGATTTATTATTATTATTCTTGTTTTCCAAATAAATGTCTTTCATGTCTATCTGTTACTTAGAATGATTCGTATAAAAATTATCTAATATGTTTTCAGAGAAAACATTCAAATTCGTGACTTCAGCGCGCGGTGCTCGCATCATTCAGTGTGGGACATATTCTTTTCGATATCATCGAAGTCAAGGAGTAAAAATGAGATGGCGATGCACGAAGCACGGAGTAGCGAGTTGTAACGCTTACATTTACACCATAAATGATGAAGTTGTTCGTCATAACAATTGTCACAATCATTAGCCCTTTGAATAACTTAGCACTTCAAAATTAAAGATATAATGTGTATTACTTCAGTAAGGGATTTTATTAATTACGTTCGGAACCAAACCGGCTGGCACATCGAAGAAGCTATTCATATCGACTTTCTTAATTCACCAAGAAAAATAATACCTACATAACTGAGAACAAGCAAAATAGTACAATGCTTTTGTGCCTATGTGAATACTGCTTTGAGAAAACATGGCTAGATCATTATTTTTGTTACTTGAACCTGAAAAAAGAATTCGTATTCGTATTGAAATGCGCATACTGAGTCAATATGACCTAAACGAATAACATTTTCATCTGGTGAGCGGTGTGGTCAATATGACCGCATGTCTTTTACACCCCTCGCCCACGCTTGATAATGCATTCTCGCTCCGATCGCCGCCCGGTACGGACGTGCAAGACCCCGTTCTCCGTTGATCGGTCCCTTCCCGATATTCCGTGGCGCTCAGTCTACTGACGTCACAGTTTAGCGTGTTGGTTCCGTGCTACGGTTTTTAAGGTTTTTCTACTCCCTCTGAGTGCTATCGAAGTGTGATTTTTCTTTGTGACTAAGCCCCTTAGTCTTCAAAGTGCTCTGCTAAGTTGTGTTGTGCTTGTGCTGGGTGCAGTGTTGTGCCCAGCGTAAGTAGTCTGGTTTCAGTAAAAAGGATACTTAACGGTGACAACGAATTTGTACTGAACCGGTCCTTTTATTTTTATTTTATTTCTCTTCTCTATTTTAATTTATTTTTCTCCTACTTTCATATTTATTTTTATCATATCTGTGTATTTTCGTGTGTATTTGTCCTTTCTGTCGGTAAAGGTTGACCCTAACGCGGTCAACTCTTTACATGCGTACCCTTTTTTTAGGTTTCTAGGTAGCGGCCTTCGGCGTACTACGGTTAGTTTTAAGTTATTTTCCCCAGCCCCCCTACCGCAGGGGAGGTTAGCCACTAGGGTTCGCTAGATTTATTTTAGGGAATTTAGGCATCTTTTATATACTTAAATGTACATTCCTTAGTATTCATACCAACCTTTCCCATGGATTCGCAAAGCGTAATTAACTTCGCGAAAGCGTTCGCCCAGGCGCTAGCCGCGTCGGGCGTTGCAATCTCTGACGAGGTATTCACGCAGGCCTTATCTGCGCTTAACGCGTCACCGGCCCCTCAGGCCCCAACCCCGGCCCCTCAGGCCACCAACTCCCAGACCCCTCAGGTCTTTACCAGCCCTCCCGCGTCTCCCGTTCCATCCGATATGGACTGCGCGTCGGTCACGTCACCTCGCGCGTGGCGGCGTAAGCGTACCGCTCCCGGGAGCGACTCCGATTCCGACTCCGCGTCCGAACCGTCGTCGGGCGCCGCTACTTTAACCGGCTCTCCTGAGCCCGCGTTTCAATTAGGCGCCAAACGCTCTAAGAAGCGTTCGAGGACATGAAGACCGTGTTTGACGTCATTCAAAACGTCGACATTAAGGAAATCTCCGTACTCGCACGCAAACTGCGAGCCGACCGCTCTCCTCAAGAGCGTCTATTTGCTTTAGCCGAGCATCACTCGCTACTAAGCTCTTTATAAATTCCATTTTTCGTATAAACTTAATAATTAATTATAATATTTAGACCCGCAAATCCCGCGTCCTGTCGTGTCAAACTCAAGGGCTTATCCCTAGTTTCCTTTAACGTTCGTAGCCTTAATACTAACCTTCCTGAGCTCAAACTGTTCCTTCAGAACAACGAGCCAGACTTATTGCTTCTTCAAGAGACGTGGCTGACTCCAAACCGCTCCAGGGGATTCGCTATTCCCAAGTACGCGTTTATTCGTAACGCCAGGCCCAACTCCGACGGTTTCGGTGGCACTGCTATTTATTACAAAAGAGGATTCCATTGCTGTCCTCTCCCTACCCCTCCTCTCCTCAACATAGAAGCCATTGTGTGTAGATTGGCTATGACTGGCATCCGACCATCATCATAGCTTCAATCTACATACCTAGTGGCACCAGACCAATCCGCAGTGACTTTGAGGCCATTCTTGCCCTCGGAGTCATTATGTTCGGAGACTTTAACTCCAAATATACTGACTGGACGTGCCTATCAACCAACACCAGCGGTATCGCTCTCCTCGACATCACAAACTCACTCGACTTAGATGTCATCTCTCCCATCACTCCCACTCACTATCCCGACAACCCAAACCACTCTCCTAACATCCTCGATTTTGCAATAGTCAAGCGAATCAACCTCGACCTCAGGTCTATCGAACCGCTCGATGACCTAGGCTCCGACCATCGCCCCGACTCCCTCGTGCTAGGACCGCCTAACGATAACGTCACCTCTCCTAAGACCTTTACCGATTGGAAAGGCTTTAAAAATACGTTAGTTTCAGCCTTAGAGGCCCCAAACTCGATCTCGACCGATCAAATTGATAGTCCGGATAAAATAGATTCTTTAGTCAATTCTCTCACTGATGCTATCAACTCAGCCATCAGTGACAACGAAAAGGTTGCTAAGCAAGGTAAACCCAGGCTTCCCTTAGCCGTTAGCAATCTTATTAAAGCTAAGAACGCGGCTCTCTGGAGAGCCAAGAAATATCCCACGCCCGCCTATAGATTAGCTGCGAATCAGCTACAACGTAAAGTTAGGTCTTGCCTCGCAGAACTCCGAGACGCTCAGATGAACGATCTCATGGCGAATATCTCTCCGTCCCACCAAGCGTACTATAGTATGGCCCGAGCCTTACGCGTAGACACCGCCACTCACGTTCCTCCTCTCACTCGTCCCGATGGCACTACTGCCTTCGAAGTCGAAGAGAAAGCCGAATGCTTCGCTGACAGCATTGCCGCACAATTCTCGCCCAGCACGCAACCTGCTGATCCCTCACACATCCAGGCGGTGGAGGACGAAGTCCTTCACAGAGACTCTCTCCCCATCACCGCCGACCCCGTCACAGTCTCTAATGACGAAATCTCGCTTCTCATTAGAAATCAAAAGTCCAAAAAGGCTCCGGGTGCGGATGGAATTTCCAACCACGCACTTAAGCACCTGCCTCAACAGGTGCTTACCTTCTTAGCTATCATTTTCAATGCCTGCTTCGACCATAGCTACTTCCAAAAGCTTGGAAAGAAGCGACAGTCATAGGCATTCCCAAGCCGGGTAAACCTCTGAATATCCCGGCTAACCACAGACTCATCAGCCTCCTCAAGGCAATGTCTAAACTTCTCGAGAGAGTCATACTCTCTCGGATGCGGAACCATCTGTTTCCAACGGATGGCGATCCCCTCATTATTCCCCATCAGTTCGGCTTTCGCGCTAAGCACTGCTGCCCTCAGCAAGTCCATCGAATCGTCGAGTACATACTTGACGGTTTCTATCCGCGTCGTTATAAAACAGTCGCGGTTTTCTTTGACGTAGCCAAGGCTTTCGATAAAGTCTTAATATTGTTTTGTGTTAATTCCACTGAAATATGACTATAGTTGTCCAGAATGTCGGAAGAAATCAAGCCGACTGAGGGCTTTCATCCAAAATGCTGTCTTATTCGTTTGATATATAACAAAACAATGTAAATATTATACAATTGTTTCTCTGTAATTGGTCTATAGGAACGATGGCATATGTCTTTTATGAGTAACCCATTTTAATATTGAAAAAAAACTGTCATATACTATGTGGTAATTAGGAAGCTATTTAGACAAACACAAAGTTAATCCTTATCCATTTAAAAACGTTTCATATTCATTATAATTGCCCATTACACTATACACATTTTAATCATATCTAAGGAGTTATCGCAAAATGAAACTATCGAGCGTCAATGGGCCGTTCAATGGATTCTCGGTATGGGCATGAAGGAAAAGGAGGAAAATTCTGAAATAATTTTATTTTTCTATATAGTTTCCCATAACCTCAATACATTTATTACTTTTACAAAACTAACTTTTCTATACGTTCTAAAAAATATTTTTCTTCCTTTTCTGAAAAATGAGCAGTAGTTGCTGCCTTGAGCTCATCATCGTCGGAAAACCGCTTTTCACGAAGGCATTTTTTCCTGTAAGAAAATAGAAAATAATCGCTAGCGGCCAAGTCTGGGCTGTAGGGTGGGTGACAAATTTCTTTCGCAGTGTGAACCGGCGCGTTGTCATGAAGAAGCAACACGCCTGCGTTCAATTTCCCCCGATTTTTCTCTCAGATATTGCCTTAACCTAATGACATTTTAAAAGTATTCTCATAGTAACTTAATCACCATGATACCGAGAATACATTGAAAGCCTTACGTAAATTCGCCGACTTTTCCTATCCCGTATAAGCCAAGCGGTCCTAAGGGAGATTTGACTACAGAATTAACTATATTTGTAATATTTTAAAATGTATTTATTATATATTATGTACAGTGCTATGAATCATTTGTGCGCAACGCTGAAAATAGGATATCTACTAATAGCAAACATTTTTGGTCTTTTATTAAGTCAAAAAAGCGAACTACATGTGATCTTCCTAACACTATGTTCTTAAATACTGAAAATGCTTCCAACGGCGAAGAAATTAGTAATTTGTTTTATAAATTTTTTCAGTCAGTTTTTGAATCTCCCGATAATAATTCTTTTTTACTCGATTCTGGCTCGATTCCTGTTCTAAGCCTTAGTTCAATAGAATTACACCTTGAAAAAGTTAAGAACTACCTAAAATGTTTAGACGTAACTAAGGGAGCGGGTCCAGATGGCTTACCAGCCATTTTTATTCGTCATTATTATGAAGAACTTTCGGCTCCAATTTTTATACTGTTTAGCTTATCTTTGAAATCAGGTGTAATGCCGTGTGCCTGGAAGCAATCATTTATTGTCCCTATTTTAAAATCTGGTAATAAACACGACATTCAGAATTACAGAGGCATTCCGAAACTGAATGTATTACCTAAACTATTAGAGAAAATCGTATATGACGATATTTTTCCAGTAATCAAACCGATACTTATAGAGCAGCAGCATGGTTTTGTGTCTAAAAAGTCAACTGAAACTAATCTATGTGAGTTCATAGATAGAGTCGTGCGAGCTCTGGATCAGGGCCTCCAAGTAGACGCCGTGTACACTGATTACTCCAAATGTTTTGACAAAGTTCCACATTGTTTATTGATACAAAAATTGGAGGCAGTCGGTATACACGGCGATCTATTGCGCTGGCTTGAGTCTTACTTGCGGGATCGGAACCAGGCGGTCTCTGTTAGAGGATACTGTTCCACCTTCATCCCTGTCACCTCTGGGGTACCTCAAGGTTCTCATTTGGGACCGCTATTGTTTAATATTTTTATAAATGATATAGTAACTGTTTTTAAAAATTCAAATTTTCTACTATACGCCGATGATACTAAAATATTTCGGGAAATCAAGTCTGCTTCTGATTGTCTACTTCTTCAGAACGATCTCGTTGCTCTGCAAGAGTATTGTAAGAGAAACGGCCTCTACATTAACACCGATAAATGTAACATTATTACGTTCTCGCGGAAAAAGACGGCAATAAACTTCAATTACGTGCTTAACAACAATAAGATCCCACGGAAAAATCAAGTTAAAGATCTCGGCGTTATACTTGACAATCAACTAAACTTTACTCTGCATATTGACTACATAGTGAATAAAGCCTTTCGTATGTTGGGTTTTATAAGACGCACGGGAAGTAATTTTATTAAATATCAAACCATCTTATTACTGTACAATAGTTTCGTCCGTCCCATATTAGAATACGCGTCAACTTTGTGGAACCCTCAATACCAAATTTACAAGAACAATATTGAAAGTATTGAAAATAAATTTATTAAATATATTAGCTTCAGATGGCCGCACTATAATTTAGAAAACATGAATTCCCTCCAATTTCACCGCGATGTAAAAGACCAAATATTTCTGTACAAAATAATTAATAGCTATGTTGAATCGGCATATTTGTTGAGTAAAATAAGTATCGGTTGTCCTCGCCTTAGCTCTCGTAAACAGAAGATTTTTGTGTGCCCTCCTTATAAAACAAATTATGCCATGAACTCGTTTATTCCCAGATCATGTAATAGCTATAACCGACTTTGTACAAATAATGATATTTTTGCATTGACCCTTCCCCAATTTTTAAGAAAAATTATTGAAACCTTAAAACAGTTGAATTAATCCACTTGTCTTAGATATTCCTCTTTTTATATTATATATTTTAAGTTCGAATTGTAATTATATAGAATACCATTTTATTTTTCTGTCATTTGTAACAAGAATATAACCTGCTCTTAAATTTGTAATTTAACAGTGGAAACTTTACTGGCCTATGTAATATTTATTTGTTTAATGTTTAAGAGATATTGTTATGCTGTTTGTTTCCCTAATACGTAAATAAATAAATAAATAAATAAATATATTATGTATATATATATATATATATGTATATATATACACATATATATATATACCCAATATATATATATTTGCCATATGCAAATAAATGTTACATTTAAATCTAACTTCACGTTCGACGCAACAATCTGATGCGTCACTACGACAGAATAGATTTAGGCATATATCCACTGTTACAATGGGCGAAGCCGGGGCGGGTCGCTAATTGTTAGAATAATCAGTCATTGGATCTACAAATGCGGCATATAGTGCATATAGTCTCCTCCTAGCTACGTTTGTTCTACGGAGTGAAAAATCTGGTAAACTTAAACAACAATAAAATTAAACAACTATTATTTTTCAACGTTGTTTCCTTCTGACTCAATTCAGCTCATCCAGCACTTCTCTAGCTTCTTGATCCCTTTCATAAAATACAATCCTTCGAAATCGGCATTGATATCGTGCATGATTATCGTTTAGTTGGAGCTAAACCTTTTCTCATTGAGCTATTTTTTTATACGGGGAGAAAAATGGTCGCAATTGGCTAAATCGGGCAAATATGATGGGTTAAAAGCTACTCATGGAATTTGGCCATGGAAATTGGTTACTGGTTAATATTCATTTAGCTCTTCAAAAGAGCTTTGAACAAAGCTTCATGCAATTCGCGATAATTTTATCCCAAAATAGATTTCACCTCGTCACTCCGCCTATGTTTATTGGACTTTCTCCCTTTTCCGTAGGTAGTAAAAGGCACTATTCGCTATTTAAAAGTTTTATTCATTTAGATACAGCACTTTTGACCACATTATGCACCTCATTATGGTTAAAACTGTAGCTGAAAGTATACCCGTATAAGACCGCAGTGAACGTGTTAAGCTGACCTGTAGGTTCATCGATGTTTTATAAGCTCATCCACAGGTGAGTAACTCGTACAGTCAGCAACGAAATTGTGGTTCTCAACGTCTTGACCACGTTTCAAGCTCAGCCTTTGATCTGATTACACCTCACAATTTAGTAAAAACTACCACTTCAGATTTAAAATACGATTAAGAAACATACAATGTGAGAATCAGAATTCAATGGTCTTGTAAAACTGAGATTAAAGACAAAATTATTGTGTAACTTAATTAGCATTTCCGAAATAAACTTATAATAATTCTTTTCGTGTATTATTATTATTTATTATAATATGTATGAATAAGTATTATTACGTTTTATTTTAATAAAGAGTTTTTTATTGATATCGCCTTCTTCAATGGATGTATATCTTCGACAGTATATTTGGCATATTATTGCTAATAAAACTATTTTATTACATCAATTTAACAAGTATTACAATTAACCGTTGCAAGCTCTTGGCAAGAAACAAAATCTACTTGATGGAATGCGAGTAAAGAGACTCGACGACTCTGCATAATTTCCTCGCTTTACTGCATACAATTCCATGCAGCCAGGCAAAACATGAAATAAACAAAGAATGAACTAGTTAAATTGTTTTATATCAGATTTGCCTTAGTTTACAAGTTCACTGATGGACTGGCTGTGGGGTAATTTAGAATTTTATTCTGGTCTTTTTGTGAGCTATAATTTCTATTTGCTTTCAGCTCAACTTGTAACGAATACGAGGGGCAAACCACTATTACTCGTGAACGGATATACTTTCTTTGTTAACAAGCGCAACTTAGGGACAATGCAGTGGAGGTGCACAAACCACAATATCTGTCGAGCGCTGGTTACTACTGATCTAAATTATTTAATTATAAAATCAAACTTACATCACAGCCATAAACCTCCGAAATTTATTATCAGAAATAAAACATTCATAAAACTGTAATCTTTAGACAACCCGCAGGTATGGACCACGGTACTTCAATAAAGAACGCTTTGCATTTATATGACTTTTGTTTATTCTACTTATTATGTGACATATACTTGAAAGCACATTTTTAAAGATTCGGATTTTACGTAGTTATGAGCTTTTAAAAAAGTTTGACATTAGTTTTCGGTTTGGAAATGTTTTATGTGAGCATATGTTACCGTACGTATTTGGAGCCCTTCTCTCTCTGTGTCTCTTTTTTACTCGTACCTGACTTTAAGGTAATGATTTAAAAGTTCGGATAGTCATAAACCATACCGGTTGAGCTTTCATTTGAGTATATGACAGAAGTTATGGGCGAAATCTTAAATGATGTCATGAGTGATTGACATATTTTGTTTTTTTGTCCTGTAACAAAGCAAAAGACTTTTATGCAACAATTTTCTACATGGTAACAAAAGTAAATCTAGCTTTAAAATTAAAAAAAAAATGTGTTAAGAGGTTTAGAAGGAACTGATATTGTAATTAAAACCTAACCCCTGAACGGACTATCATTTAATACTCACTGTCGCAGGTACAGAAAAGGGCATATGGTATCGTTAGTTCAGGAAAAAGAACTGTTAAAGACACGCGTAAAGGACGCGTGAGCGATGCCGTGGGAAAACTAAATCATTAGTAAACAACTCCTCTACATCCTGCAGATAACAGAATAAGTCTTGTGGCAGCTGCGTCGGGCGACTGGGATAGCCGCCTACGCGGCTCCTCCATCAAAATTGACACGCTTTGGTGCAACCTACGCTGTAGAAAAAATATTATACACAACAAAATCAATACAATTTGCATTCATTTGAGTTCACATAAAAATCTTATTTTAAATACCCCAATGTCATAAAAGGACATGAGAATTAGGAGATGGCACCATGGTTTCAAACCTTTAAATAGAGAAAATTTACAAAATGAATCTTGTTTTTCTTGTTCCAGGTACTTCACTAGGTCAAGTATAATCTAAATATATAAAATCGAAAATATATTCTCTTGCTTATCAGAAAATCACGAAAACTTCTTGACCTATAAAGTTTAAATTGAACAGGGAGGAGGTTTATGAGTAGGTGAGGTCAAAACAGACTGCGTATTGGGCTGGATTCCACAGAATTTTATGAGTATACTAAGTCTTAGTAGTTTGCGGAGATGACAGGTTAAACGAATGGGTTTTGCGAATCTTAGGGTTTGTCACACTGCAACCTGACCGCCAGCGGGTGCGGATTCTGTTGCGGGCGGCGCGTAGTGTGGGAAAATCGCAGGCAGCATCGCGGTTTGTAGTACACACAGGACAACAAAAAGTCACGAGCTACCGCCTCTGCCCACTAATTTGTATTAAAAAAATATTAATAAGGATCAGTATCTTTGGAGTTACAATCTATTAGTTATAATAATTAAATAGAAATAGCTTTGACCACCATTTTCCAGTAGTCATAATGTTGATAATTAGGGTCAGCTACTTTTAGTAGAAAATATTTGTGGTATCCCAGCTAGTATAGGCAGTGAGCCTTTCCTAAACGCCTAAAGTTTATCCTTTGGCTCGAATGCATAGAAAAGTTATGGAGCTCATAATATTTGTCTGGGAGTATTGTGAGTTACACAGTTATAAACTGTTTTCAGGTCAACTTGTGAGGAACACAAAGGGCAAGGAACTGTTAATCGTGGGCGGATATACTTTTTTCGTTAACCACCGCAACCGTGGGACGATCCAATGGAGGTGCACTAACAACAACATCTGTCGAGCGATCGTTACTACAGATCTGGATCATTTTATTATAAAATCCAAGTTACATCACAACCATGAGCCCCCGAAATTTATGTTAAGGAATAATATGTTCATAAAAATTTAAACTTTTTGACTTTTTTACATAAATGGTTGTAAGCCTGAAGAAAGCAGTGATTGAATGCAATCATAAAATTGCATGGGTATCCAGTAAACGCTATGAATATCAATTAAATTTTCCTACTTATTATATAATATTTATTGACATGCATATTTTTAATTTTTGGGGTTTGTTCTCGGATTGGAAATATTTCGTAAGTTATATTGGATATTACCCACGTCGCTTTCATCACTTTCCATCAGGTGAGGAGGAGGGAGGACAAACGCCTGCCAATTTATGATAAAAAAGTAATTATTTTCTTGGTTTTGGGTTGCCTTGTTATTTATTATGTTTTTCCGTCTTATGTTCATTAATATTATATTTACCATGGGATCATTTACTGAAATGTTGATTTTGTTTTTCAACTCTGTTACAAGCGATAATTTTCTGATTAAGGCTCATAAAATACGAATTACGTTTTTTTTTCACTTTGTTAGAGTTAAGTTTATAATGTCACAAAAAACAAATTCCACTATATTGTATTGTTTTTAAAAGTCAAATTAAACAGAAATGAAATGAAATAAAATATTTATTTCTCAACATTGACAATTACTTGACGGCCTGTTTGTTGTGGAGGTAAGTAGCCTTGCCTTCCATGCCAGAGGTCCCGGGTTCAAATCCTGGTAGGAGCAGATATTATATTATATTTGCTCTCTAGTCATGGATGTTTATGTATGTATATTTAAGTTTATTTCTAATATTTATGTATTAAAAAAAAATCTATGTGTGGTTTATATATTTCTTATGTTTATTTATCCGTTATCCATAAAACAAGTTCTTAATGATACTTAATTTGGGCTAGATAATGTGGTGTGATTGTTAGAAATATTTATTATTTATTTATTTACTTGTTCTTATTGACGTCAAATAAAACATGATTCTACCACCAGTACGAAAAAACCTTCGTGAAGAAGAACTGGCAAGAAACTTCACGGGTATATTTTTTCCAAAATAAATTTACAGAGTCTCTTTATATCTATACAAAATTATTCTTATCTGCATCTGTTAGCTCGGCAAGTCTCCCTCCCCCCAAGTATCCAAACGACGAACACCCTCAAACGACTTATTTATTCAAACAGTTTATTTTTGTCTTTTTGTAAAGTGTTGTAATGTATTTCACATCTCACTGGGTTTTTGTTTAGAGAAGCCGGGCTTTGTCGTATTTATTTCAATGTGCCTTCTGTCTGTTATTTCACTCTATCTTAGTTTAAGTAAAAACGGGATATCACGTGTTTGGGCACAATTTTAATTATTTTTTTCACGCTATTACTTCTCTGTCATACGAATCGCATTTCTTGAGTTTTATCCAGTGTTGAAAAAATATTGATGTCTTGAATGTGAAGACGGATTGAAAGTCTGAAACCATGAAGACCATGCTTGAAACCAACTGTCGTATTCCTACCCTATACGGGTTTTCTTAAACCTAGCGCCGCACTGAAATATAACGTTTATATTAATGCGGAATAAGGACTTGCTCGTGTTGTTAACGTTATGGAGAGCGCACCGAGTTGAGTCATCACAGTAAAATGTCCAAAAGATTTCGTAAAAAATTAAAGGTTACAACACAGATCAACCCCTATAGATATGCCATCTCGATCATTCTGTCCCAACCCAAAGTCACCAAACTAGTGGTCGAGCGCGGGTGGCAAGGATTCGAAATGTGCAAAATGATTGATAAGTTTTAGGCCACGATACAAATATGGCGTTCCAAAAAGACTGGTGATGAAGATTGTATCAGCATTAGAATATTGTACGAATAAGACAACAATAGAAATGTCTAATGAGTGAAAAAGACATCAATGTACAGTCATTCATGACGTTTGTGACCATTATTAGTCGTGATTCATTAGTCTCAATTACATTTTGTGAACAGTTTTTCCATCTTTATTACTGCTTTATACCTCGATGACCTAGTTTAGTAAGAATTTCACCTGTTATATATTTCGCCCTGAAGTTTCTAAACTAAGTATGCTGTTGGAGTACTGCTCAAATTTAAATGTAGCAACACTAGAAATACTCTACTTAGACAGTAAAAATATTTGAATATCAGAAACGCAACGACATTCAATAAACCCCTTACGGCCATTCTAAAAGTTATACGTGTAGTACGAGATTATATTATATGTACTTCTTTCTGAGATAATTAAAAGTATAGATGAAGCGGTAACGTTGTTTACGTGTTAAGCGTAAAAAATTGGTTAGCTTAATTTGATACATTGACAATTAGGGTAGGCTAGTCTAAGAGTACTCATCCGATAAGAGTAGGGAAGGGTGTCCTCGTTGTCACAAGTACTAGTTGTCACAAGTTCAATATTTAAAAAAGTAAAAGGATTTATGGCAAGCGAACTTTACCGTTTCCGAACGCATACCAGTGCTACCAACATTAGAAAGTATCTTGGCCGCCAGAATCCTATATCGACGTGTATTGGAAAAAATATAAAAATATCTTTGTTGAGTAAATTTTAGTACTTTCTTTGAGGTAAGTTATTGACTACAGTTATTTATTTGTTATAAAGTATTTTTATACAATTTGAATAGCAAATAGTCAAGTTTAACTTAATAATGGACATTATTATTAATTGTTTACTTTTAGAGGTTATTTCTGTAATAATATATTTTTTGATATCTGGTACATGTTGTCTCAAAAAAATGGGGCTAGTTGTCACTGTGACAACAAACCCCGTTAAACATAATAACGTTCTATTTTTGTTTTAACAACCGTTATGTTTTTGTTTCATGTAGTTAAAATGCCTAGATATCGAAAAAGACTAACTGATCGTGGTTGGACAACAACAGAAGTCATGATGCAAGCTGTGAGTGCAGTGGGACCTGGCAATTCCATCAGAAGTGTTGCCAAAGATTTTAATGTTAACTATAGGACACTTACTAGATATTATAAAAAATATAAGGACAGACAGAACATAACTTCTATAGGTTACGTTAAAGTAAGGCAAGTTTTTAAAGAGATGATGAAGAAAGTTTGTCTACATATTTACAAAGAGCTGCCGATATATACTTTGGGTTGACCTCTGTAGAAGTTCGTAAATTAGCTTATCAGTATGCTGTCGCCTTAAATCAAAAATATCCTGATACTTGGACGAGCAATGCTATGGCTGGCGAAGAATGGTTGAAGGGTTTTATGCGGCGACATCAAGAACTAAGTGTCCGAAAACCTGAAGCAACCAGCCTCGCACGAGCAACTAGCTTCAACGTTCATAATGTTAATTTGTTCTTCGATAACTTAGGAAAACTTTTAGAGAAGTACAAGTTTGAAGGACAAGACATATGGAATGTTGACGAAACTGGGATCACTACAGTTCAAAAGCCGCAAAAAATTGTTGCGCGAAGAGGTATGAAACAGATTGGCGCCTTGACATCTGCTGAGCGAGGTGCGCTAGTTACGTTTGCTTTTGCAGTGTCAGCTACAGGCACACCACCATTTTTCGTTTTCCCTCGAAAACATTTTAAAGACCATTTCGTCAACAATGGACCAACAGGATCGACAGGTAGCGGCAATCCATCTGGCTGGATGAACGAAGACTGTTATTACATATTTATCCAGCATTTCGTACGATATACTCGCTGCAATTCTGAACGCCCATTGTTATTACTATTGGACAACCATGATTCTCATCTATCCATTAAGACTTTGGATTACTGCTAAGAAAATGGAGTTGTGGTCTTGTCGTTCCCACCTCACTGCTCCCATAAACTGCAGCCGTTAGACCGCAGTGTTTATGGACACCTGAAGAGGTATGCCAACGTTGCTTGTGATGACTGGATCAAGAATCATCCAGGCAAAACAATGACAATTTATGACATTCCTGCTATCGTCCAAATTAGCTTACCACCAGCTATAACTCCTCAAAACATTATCTCTAGATTTTCTGTAAGTGGCATATGGCCTTATAATCGTAATATCTTTAATCATGCGGACTTTGCGCCATCGTATGTCACAGACAGACCAGAAATGATTGAAGAATTGGCTCAGGCAGCACAAATTGAAGACGACGTTGCTCTAAATGCAGAACACAGCTCAGTTGTTTGCCTCACCAATTCCTGGTACTAGTGCAGTTACTCCACCACCACAAATTTTATCAACGCCTGAAACCATACGACCATTTCCAAAAGCTCCAGCAAAAAAAACTACATGCAATCGAAGAAAAAGGGTGTCCGCAATTTTAACTGACACCCCGGTTAAGAATGCGTTAGCAGTGCAACAAAAATTACGAAAAACAGAGACAAAAGTAATTCCGAAAAAGAAAAATAAGAAACAAAAGCAATCAAGTAGCGAAGAAGAGGAAGATTCTCTAGATACGTCGTGTTTGATATGTTTTGAAACTTGGTCAAGCAGTAAACCCAATGAAGAATGGGTTCAATGCACAAAATGCAAAATGTGGGTGCATGCGAAATGTGGTGGGAATAAGGATCTATTTTATTGTTGCCCAAATTGCGCCTCCGATGACGATAGTGATGCCAATAGCGACCTGTGACAACAAGGACCGTCACTTGAGAAAATCTACCCCACGCCGGGGGTAACTTGTCTCACTCGACTTTTATTTTTGATCTCTCAATCATTCATATAATACTTAGGGGTAACATTTGATTCGAAGTTGCTGTTCGATCAACATATCGACAGAATAGTTAGTAAAACAACTAAAGCCTTCTTGGGCTTTGTATTGCGATTATCCTCAGAATTCACTTTTATCAAAACCATAAAAATTCTGTATTGCGCCTTTGTCAGAAGTCACCTCGAATATGCCTCATCTGTATGGAACCCTCTCTATGGAATATATGTTGACCGTATTGAACGCATACAGAAACGTTTTTTACGATTTATTCAATATAAGTCACGTACATATGACTTGGACTACATCTCACGTTGTAAACGGCACCACATTCTACCATTGTATGTGCGCAGGCAAATCAGCGACGTCGCTAACCTTATCAAGATAGCTCAGAGCAAAATAGAAGTTCCAGAGCTTTTGTCTGGGATTGGTATTTGCGTGCACACCAAATCCTATCGGAATCCCAGTTTACTCCATGTTCCTAGTTGTAGTACCAATTACAGACAGAACTCGTTCATGGTCAGGGCCCCACGGTTGGTGAACTTCGACATATTTAATACTAGTGTTCCTCGTGTTAAAGCGGCCATGGCGAAGCGGTTCTTTATTGATTAAATGGAATCTATTGTTTTTCTATTGTTTTGGTGACAAAAGTGTTTATTTACTTTTCCTTGATTTCGTTCATATTATTAGTATATACCTACTTCAAATTATTTAACTTTTGTATTGTGATACTTAAGCGTCAATTTGTATAATTTATTTGTTAATTCTATAAGTGAAAACTTTGTTAATGGCTATATTTAATATTTATTCTTATTGTTTATTTATTTTTTAAGTAGCTGTAAATTTTCCGAAAATGTAAAAATAAAATAAAAATAAAATAAATTATTACTTTTCCTAAGATATAAGTGCAATTAATAAAGGCTGATTAACTAAATATATGGTAAATAAAGAAAAATTGGCAGTTTTATTTTGAGTTTTTAAATTATAAATGGTAATTTATATTTTGTGACAACTAGTACCCGTCTCCCGCAGTGACAATAGCCATGAAGTTTTGTACGATACGCAGCTAACTTCAGTGTTGTTTTAAAGCGCAAGGTAGTGGTAAATGCTGTGTGAAAAAAATGAAAAGCCTACAAAAACTCAGAAAATACGTAAGTTTAAAATTTTTATCTATTTTCTTAAATAATTTTAGCATTTTAGAATTAAATTTATAAACTCTACCAATATTTAAAAAAATACAAATATGTGGCTCGATCGAAAAAGATCGAAAATCGTGAAGGTGTGTAAGATTACGCACTTTAGTATGTTCCAAGAGTACGGGCGTACTCTTGCACACTTTACTTCAATTTCTTTAACGTCTTAAAAAAAGAGCTATGACTTCGATGTATATTTAATTTATTAATTTATTTTATTTTATCGATTAATCTGATTGCATTTTTTGAGATGCTCTTTTTTAATTTTCTTACATGTATGATTTTATTTTTCTATTATCGGGATGAATGAGCACCCAACAAACCACCAAAGGTAATTTCAACAAAGGGAAAGCGCTGCGTCAACAAGATTCTAGTGCTGAACGTGATATCAACGTAACCCGTCGGTCGAATGATCGGTCGATGAATGGTCGGAAAAAAATGCGGTCGATGCTGCTGGGAATTTTATTCCACCTACATTTATATTTCCCCGCAATCTTCTGAAGACTGAACTTCTGGATGGGTCTCCACCTTTTTCTGCAGGAATGGTATCAGATACGAGTTACATCAATAGTAATTTTGTATGTGTACTGGCTATCCCATTTTAAAGATCACGCAAAGCCTAGAAAGAAAATCCTATACTTGTAATCTAGATAATTATACATCACAAAATTACATTCATGCTATGACAATACTACCTCACAGTAGCCACAAAATGTAATCACTTGATCGCTGTATTCATAACAGCCTAAAGACTTTCTACGATTAAAAATGGATGTACAATCACCCTGGCTGAGTGATTACAGTCTACCAAATAATTCAAATTTTGACTCCAGACTATCTAAAAGCAGCCAAATGGCAAATACCATACAGAGCTTCAAGAGAACAGGGATATAGCCATTTATCCCCAACATTTTTTGGAGAAGATTTTTTAGCCAGTGCAGTCACATAACAGCCTTTACGTGAAACTTTACCTAAACATGATGAAGAAAACGCCCCACCAGTTCATGACGCTGTACAAAATTTTAATCACGCAGCCAACGACACATCCGCTGTGGCCGACGTCATTGGCGTCGATATTGAGAATCTGGATGAGTCTGAGGTGGCGAAGGATCATGAAATATCACACGTCGTCGAATTCTTTGAGAGAAGGAGCGTGTACACCAATTGCTTCCACTTCGAATGAAATTAGAGTAAGTAAATCGCCTCACGTGCCGCTTGCAAATGTAGCTCCACTGCCTCGAGCTGAAATAATATCATTATGGAGTAAAAGAGTAGTCAGTGTTTTGAGAGGTTCACCATATAAGGGCTCTCAAAGGGGATTTAGCAAGTTTAATTTTAAAAAAGTACCAAAGAAATAACTTAATAAAGGCTTCCAAAACCTATGGGAGTGACAAAATCTTTCAAAGTCCCAACGAAAACTTCCAAAAAGAAAATGTGGAAATGTTCATCATGTGGTGAACTATACGAGGATCCAGCCCATGAAGACTGGACAGGATGTTCAAAATGTGAAGAGTGGTGGCATGAAGCAACTTTATTTGTGACCAGTGCAAGTACTGATAGAGTGCATCTGATTATATTTCTCACCTTTGTTATTTTTTTTATGAAAGCCGAATGCTTCGCTGACAGCATTGCCGCACAATGCTCGCCCAGCACGCAACCTGCTGATCCCTCACACATCCAGGCGGTGGAGGACGAAGTCCTTTGCAGAGACTCTCTCCCCATCACCGCCGACCCTGTCACAGTCTCTAATGACGAAATCTTGCTTCTCATTAGAAATCAAAAGTCCAAAAAGGCTCCGGGTGCGGATGGAATTTCCAACCACGCACTTAAGCACCTGCCTCAACAGGTGCTTACCTTGTTAGCTATCATTTTCAATGCCTGCTTCGACCATAGCTACTTTCCAAAAGCTTGGAAAGAAGCGACAGTCATAGGCATTCCCAAGCCGGGCAAACCTCTGAACGTCCCGGCTAATCACAGACCCATCAGCCTCCTCAAGGCAATGTCTAAACTTCTCGTGAGAGTCATACTCTCTCGAATGCGGAACCATCTGTTTCCAACGGATGGCAATCCTCTCATTATTCCCCATCAGTTCGGCTTTCGCGCTAAACACTCCTGCCCTCAGCAAGTCCATCGAATCGTTGAGTATATACTTGACGGTTTCTATCCGCGTCGTTATAAAACAGTCGCGGTTTTCTTCGACGTAGCCAAGGCTTTCGATAAAGTCTGGCACAGCGGTCTCGTTTACAAACTCTACAAGATAGGCTTACCGGATCGCCTAGTCAGGTTAATAGCGTCGTTTCTCAAAGACCGTACGTTTCGATTTAAACACGAAGGCACGCTTTCTGCGCCTCGTCCCATAAAGGCTGGAGTCCCTCAAGGCTCAGTCCTCGCCCCTCTGCTGTACACCGTGTACACCAACGACATTCCCATCCCGCCAAAAGGCGTCGAACTCGCCCTCTTTGCCGACGACACCGCACTCTATACCAAAGGCCACAGTGTTCCACACCTTGTAACCAGACTCCAAAAGGCCGTAAACGCCCTTGGTGTATGGTTTCAAAAATGGCGCATCGATGTGAACCCTGAAAAGAGTTCTGCGATGCGCTTTGACCACAAACGCCGTCGTCCCGCTGGCGATCCAACGGCCAATGGCGAATGGATCCAATGGCGAACAACGTTCTGTACACTATATGGAAAATTTACAATATCGAGTTTATTACGAAGACGAGAGTTCCAAAGGTTTGTTCTGGAATTACTGAATTCAGTAGAAATCTCGTGAATAATTTTGCGTACAGCTGCGGGTTTCGGGATCAAAAAATTAGTACGGCATGTATTGAGTGAAGCACACTAACAAACATTCTTCAGGAGTTGTGTTACGATGAAAAGTGATCCCTGTTCGATAATCAGAAGCGCGAATGTTAAATATGCAAATACTACCTCAAACGAAACCCAGCTCAACCAAAAAAGAAACTGAACCTAAGCTTTCTAAGCTCTGGCCAGCCAATTACAGCAGGTCTGTATTGTCAACTATTGCAAACTATGATAGAAAAGCGAGCCCTCAAACAACCGAGACTGATCAATTGCGTAAGCCCACTCCTGCCCCAGGTCAACGCTCGACTTTACACTGCACAACAAACTGGAACGAATCTGGTACTCAGCATACTCTCCAGATATTGTAAACTAACAAACTACTACTTTTTCCGGAATTTGTAGATTTCTTCAAGATATTTTAATTTCGGTGAGCCTTTTGATTAAAGTAAAATAGAATAAAGTAAGATAAGTGACGTTATTATATAACGTCTCATACGTCTTGTACATTTACTCCTAAAAACATTATAATATTGCTCCCCGATATGAAAGAGATAGGATAATGCAAAACCTCATGTTTTGCATTGCGAGCACATTTCATGTATTCGTGTCGTGTCGTGTACTCGTGTGTTTGCGTAGTGACTAAACCATTTAACAAGTAAGATCAGGTGACCTGAGACAAGAGTTTAGAGGTCCGTTTTTTAGAAGCATGTCTTCCGCTATTTTACTTAAATCAAAAGGTGAGCCGGTTGAAATCTATCTAATCTAATCTAATGTTAATTCTCGCATCCACATTGTTTACAGCTTTAGGACGGTGAAAGTGCATAGATACCGATGGTTGATTAGATAATTTGATGGATAAATATATAATTTGACAAACATTTTTAGTGTTGCCTTTTTAACTTTTTGAAGTTTTTAAGTGTTTTAAAATTATGAATACTGGGTGAGCATTATCAAGATTTTAAAAATTAAAAGACCGATTTATTGTATAGGTTTCAGCAAGTTTGAACCTATATTATGACATTAGTAGCATAGTATGGTATTAATTTGAGGTTTATTTTTTAGCGATTTGCCCTCCCAGAGGATCGTACGCCTTTACCGTGAATGGTTTTCGCTTCACAAAGAGTGCGCACCGCCGAGTGAGCAGCTGGCAATGCGGCTCGCGGCGCAGGAGTCGCTGCAAAGCATTCCTCATGACTTGTGACGGCGCCATCCTCAAGGCCAACTTGCGTCATAGCTGGTATTGCGTACAGATGCACAATATGCATTAGAATCTGGATACTAAAAAGCTATTGTATCACAAATGAGTTCTAGTGTTAAAAGGTAGTGGAATTTAAACTTGAAAAATTTATTTAAAAAAAAAACTGTTTATATTGTTAATTTTATAGTAATTATCTTGACAAAATGTGCCTAGATATTATTGTGCAATAGACTATATAGTGCAGTTTGTTAGAATTTTAATTTTATGTAAATACTTATTTTTGTGTCAAGGATGACCTGTAAGCATACTCGAGTTATTAGTTTTATAATGTTGAAAGAGATTTTCGCAAACTTTTTCTCCTTAACCATAGTTATTGCGCTTGGCATTTTATGGGGATTGGAAACTTACAGTGGGTGTAGATTACTTGACCCTCTGATTTTATGAAGTATCATAAAGTCAAGTGAAATATACATTTATCTTCGAATAACAATTTATCAGGTGTTGTGATATATTTACAAATTTTCACGAAATTTAGACCTGAACAAAAATACTAACGAGACACTGGAAAATATATATGAAAAAATAAGGAGCACTTAGCAGCCTTTTGTTCATGAGCAACATGGTAATGCTCAGGACTGCTGGACAAAAGTGACGATGCTGCTGTGGCCTATTAGTATACCATTTCTCGTCTTGGAGTTATTGCATGTTGAGTTATTGAGTTATTTTGCATGCCTGCCGCATGCAAAATAACTCACGCCGTGTAAAGACCACATCTGTTCGCCGGCAACCTGTCGACAAACAATCTCGGCTCTCAACCTTACATACAATGCATTACCATCTTGACGCTAAATATATGGATTCCTTATATTACATTGCCTTACTCAAGTATCATGGTGTAAGTTAAATTGACAATCGGCAATAAAAGTGAGATATAAATTACAAAGCTCCATCGTCGAATAATATTCATTCAAAATACACCTAAAGAGACAAGTCAACTTTGGGAAAACATAGAAGACAAACGCCTGCCAATTTATAATAAAAATATATAAATAGACATATTGTCACACAATATCACTTTCTTTTTGTGTATTATAGAATATTTTATTCTGTGTATTTGTTTTGAATGTTAATCGTATCGTTTCTTTGATTCATTTATGTTTGAAAGCAAAATAAAATAGAAATTTTGGGATTTCGTTTTAATTATTAATTTAATTTAATTTAATTATTAAGTTAAAACAAACAAATAAATAAAACGCCTAATTCAAATAAAATAAACGCTAGGAAATTCTAGAACTAAGTGTACTTTAGAAATAAATTAAAGAAACTGGTATTATTTCAAAAGTACAGAATAAGCATTTTATCATGGTATTTTTGCAGATTTGAATCCCGTTTTCGGAACATCTCAGCGCGGGAATGCTGTTATAATAATTGGCAAGTACCGCTTCAACTGCGCCCAAAGGTACGGCAACAAGACGCGGTGGGTGTGCGTGAAGACCAAGGCCGGCTGCAAAGCGACCATCTACACGACCAACAACGCCATCGTGCGGGTGACCGGCCTGCACGACCCTATAGCTCACTCCACTGTCAACAGAGTCTGAACTGGGCGCGCGTTGACCACAACTTTCTGCTCGTGCATTTTAATGAGGATTATGAATTTGACAGTTACAACGTGTGTGACATTCATCGAATTAAAAGTGATACAGCCCGCCAGGTGCATTAAATTCTGCTTAAAATTATAGCGACATATAAATTGACCCAAGACCATTCTGACTAAGATTCAGATACAAAAATCTTTTGGCATAACTCATTTATTTTACTTTTTATATTAATTTGAAACTTAATTAACTAATGAATTAACTAATTTATAAAACCATCGGTTATTTTATTTATAGTCTATTTTGCATATTTAAATATTCAAGAATTAAGACATACGTTTTTCAGTCATTCTTTAATATATAGTTTCTGCCATGATCATTGTATTTTGCAGTAACGTTCAATAGTTTTTATTAAATATAAAATTTATAAACACAAGAAAGAGAATTATTTGATTTATAAACTCTCAAACTCACGAAACTTTTCCGAAGCAGGCGACAATATATTTCTAATTTAGTTTGTAGAAAGAAGTTTAAAAGGTGTGCATTTGATCATGTAACGTAATAAATAGCATGTTTAATTACACGGTTCAAAATCGATCGTGAAAAAAAAACCGATTTGTCTTTCAGTTCAACATTTAAAGAACGCCAAAGGAAGAGACGTGTTGCTCGTCAACGGCTACAGTTTCTGCATAGAGAGACGCTACCGGTCCTCAGTGAACTCGCCATGCAGCAACCATCGCCATTGTCACGCGCGACTTACCACGGATCTAGAAATGGCCTTCATTGTCAAATGTAACCTATGGCTGTGCATGAACCGCCTGCTTTCACAATTGTAAATGATATATTCGTCAAAATATATTAAGGGGAAGGTACAGTACTTGACGTTCCCGACCCCTTTACAGTCACGACCCCGAATCTGAACTTTTTAAATTTTTGCTTATCAGGCTTTACTTCTATGTTATGTGGTTTTCTTATGTAATTATTTCTCATATTTTTAATTCGTTTTACTCTTTTAATATGAGGTCTATAACAATTAAACTTTAACTAAATTTGTTTTTGTAATAGTAGCGTAGATTAAAATAAGTTGGAAACATTTATAACTTTATTTGATCTATGTATAGTGTCGGTGCCGGTTATGGTCTTATGGTTTTTTTTTTTGCCGCTGAAGCATCACCCTCACGGGAGGGAGGTGGAAGATGCGTCATGCATACCGCCGCAGGAAAATACCGACCTCTGCGGGGGTGATGTGCTACTCAACAGAATTGCATCTACCCACTAAAAACCACCTTGTGCCGGGAAGCCCTGGGACTGCAGATCCTCTAGGATAGCCTCGTTCGATAATTCGAACGGGACTCCCTTGAGTACCGCTCTGAACTTACGCTCTTCTGGAAGAGCCAAGATGGTTAACAAAGTAACAGATAGTATTTTTGTAATCATTTTTAAACAACGTGAACACAACAGTTAATACTCTGTATATAATTTGAACCATTGTCAATTACTACAATGTAAGTCATTCGTCCACCAAAACAAAACATAAGTAATTGTATTTATAAATTACAGAATATAGCAATCCAGCGTTCGTTACTTCGCAAAGAGGCAAAAGACAAATTCAGATCGGAGGTTACAAATTCGGCGTTGATAAGATCCACGGAGTGAAAACAAGATGGCGATGTATCTTTAAAAAGGGTTGCAAAGCCAAAATTTTTACTGTTTTTGATGAAATTGTTTCTTTATCTAATTCTCATAATCATAATATATAAAACATTTTGTTATACAAGAAGCTAAATTTGTTTTATAATGTCTTATGTCAAAAAGTCGATAACGAATATGAACCCCATAAAACTAACCTATTGTATCAGCGTTAAATCAATCATGGTCAAAAACAGCAAGGAAAATATACTTTAGTTTTTTAAACTAAAGGAGTGATTTCTTCTACCATATCTTATATCTGCTCATACCAGCACCTCAAGTCCTGCTTTTCTTATGACAATAATCCAGTCGAGACTGTAACACAATCATATATCCGCTGTTTGTAATCCGTTTCATCAAAACATTAATTTGTAGGTTTTTTGTACACTTTAGTATTTCATATATTTTAGGTAGTTGTGCTGCCAAGGTAGATAATGATTGGAGATCTTTACACTACAGTACTAGCGACGATCCAAAATCATAGGTATAAACCTACAAGTCAATAATATATTTTTTTAAAAGGTCATTAACAAAAAACAAACATAAACGTTATTCATTATTTAACATTTAATATGCACTAAAATATAATAAGTAACATAATTTTGACTTTTTTAAATACTTTGTATCAATAGTATTTTTATTGAATGATGTGCATACCTACAACTGGCGTGCATGTCAGCCCTTAGTTTGAGTCAGCATATTTTTGATGCATCGACGTGTAGGTACGCTGTTGGTGTACCATATAGTTAAATAAATAAATAAAACCAAAACTTTACTATTGTTGCTGAAATTCGTGATATTTTCTGTCTGTTACTTACGATTCTGGCCGTTTCTTCCACGAGTGGCACTAACGGTAGAGACATTAGACCCGTGGTCATTCTTTCTTCCAGATCGGTCCAGGCCTCCAATGACAATCGAGCTGGCAATTACCGCGCGCAAAACGTTGGCTTGGACGTACAACGAGGTAGTTTTGTCAACAGGGGTATTTTTTAAATTACTTATTTCATTTTATTATATAAGTATTATTTTATATATTGGTTTTCTCCATATCCAGGTTAACGTTTTTTTTAATGCCACTGAAAATGTTTCTCACTTGCCCGCAACGTAATGTTAGCTATAATTCTGGTCCATTTCTTCGTTCTTAATGTATCTTAAAAACTTATCTGATTCAATTCAATTTATTTGCTACACTAATCAAACATAAATTGTTTAAGAATTAAAAAATGTATTGTGTTCTGAATAAACAATGTTTTGCTGCCTATGTTATAATAGACAACTCCTTGGATCCATGCAGGTTTTATTTAAAGTTACTGCAACACACAACATGTATGTATCTGAACACTTTTTACTGTTTGATTTGTTACTGTACTATATTTTCAAGATATTCAAATAAGGTTAAAATAAATTTTTTAATAAGTTCTAAACACTGGACGTTAATAATTTTTTTTTGTAATTCGCCATCTGGTGAACGCCATGGGCGACATATATTAGGTCTGTACCTATGAAATTGCCGTTTTTCACGAAATAAATGAAGCGTAATTTTTTATATATTTTTTATTTCTATTAATCAAAATAATCACCCATGCAATCAATGCATCTTTGCCAACGCATTGGTAGCTTATTGATGCCTTTCTTGAAGAAATCAGCTGGACGGGAGGCAACAAATTCTTCAAAGGCATTTTATACTGCCTCTCGGGTATTGAATTTTTTTCCCGCCAAGAAGTTATCCAAATTCTGGAAAAAGTAGAAGTCTGTAGGCGCAAGGTCTGGTGAGTACGGCGGATGACGGAGAACTTCCAACCCCAACTCTTGTAGCTTGGAGACCGTCTGCTGTGCAGTATGAGGTCGCGCGTTGTCGTGCAGGAGCAGTGGAGCCGAACGATTGACCAAAGCTGGTTGGAGACGTGCGAGCTTCTCCATCATTGTGTTCAGTTCTTCACAGTACACATCTGCAGTAATGCTTGTCCCGTTTGGCAAGAAGCTGTGATGAATTACACCCGCGTTAGACCACCAAACAGTGACCATCACTTTTCTAGGGGTAAGTTTTCGTTTAGGGCATTGTTTGGGTGCTGAACCAGGGTCCAACCAACTTGCTGAGCGCTTACGATTGTCAAACAGGATCCATTTCTCGTCACAAGTAACAATGCGGTTCAGAATTCCTTCATTTGTATGCCTGCTAAGCAGTGCAAGGCACGTCTCCACGCGTAATTCGCGCTGGCGGTCATTGAGTTCGTGGGGTACCCATTTGTCAAGCTTTTTTACCTTGCCAATTTGACGCAAATGGACCAATATTGTTTTGATGCTAACGTCGAAAGCTGCTGCTAATTCAGCCGTGGATTGAGTTTCATCAGCTTCCACAATTGCCTTTAATTCGTCATTGTCGACCAAAGTTTTCGGACGATCACGGGGTTCATTTTTCAGGTCAAAATTTCCAGAACGGAAGCGGGTAAACCAATAACGGGTGGTGCGTTCGTTTGTAGTGTTCGCTCCGTAAACGTCGTTGATGTTGCGTGCCGCTTGTGCCGCTTTGCTGCCACGACGGTACTCATACTCCATAATTACTCGAATTTTTAACTTATCCATGATGACGAAAAATGTTCGAATGCGTTGAAAACAAAACACTAACTATTAAACAAATGAAGATTTTAGAAAAAGAATTCCATGTTTGTCAAATAAAATTAATTTGAAATTAGAATTATATATAAATTTATTGTAAATTTTAACGCATTTAGAACATGTCCACAAAGCAGCAAATTTTGTTGTAAAAAACAACACGTTACTAAAAATGTATCAATAAAGTTGAATTATTTGGGAAAAAATATATAAGCTAACTCTAATAATTTCACTAAAAGTTTTGTATAAAAATCGTTACTTGTAAAATTAAACTATACAAGTTGACCTTAAATCTAATTATGTTGGTGATCCATATAATGGTCTTTGCTATTATTTCAGTGGAAATATACACGAACAGCAAGGGTAATGGCACCGCAATCGTGAATGGCTACAGTTTCTACAAACAAAGGACTCAGCAGTCTACGATCTCGTGGATGTGCACTTCCTGCAGATGTCGAGCGAGGTTCACGACCGACAGGAGTATGAAGATAACCCGAAGTCGTTTAGAACATACTCATAAGCCACCACAGTATGTGCTACAAAATGGACTTTATATAAAAATCTAATTCTTTTTATGTCACTCATGTAATTTAGGTTGCAGTATCTTGCGCGTGATTCAGTCGTTACTTTCTACATTGTGATTGGATCAGTAAGTTTATTTTTGTTTTTAGTTAAATGGTAAAGCTGCAGTTGGTATAATAAATAAGTCTATTTCATCATTTGTAATAATGCCAGCGACAAATGAGTTCTAACAACTTAAGGACATCAAGCCGACTGCTCTAAAGGTAAAAGAAAACATCGCATCGCGAGGAAATCCAACGAAAAGGACACCTCTGAATTTAGAAGGTTTTTGTCCAGAAACCACTTCTCAGTTAGCTGAGGCTGATATCTTAAATGCAGTGGAATTATTACGGCTTTCGTGAATCAACTTTTGTACAACTGATAAGTTTAGTGTAATTTTGAATGTAATGTATTATTCTCTCCTTATTTTGATTGTTTTATAAACAAATATTATTGTATAAAATAAATACGGCTTCCTGGATGGAATTGAAGAAGGTTGATCATTTTATTGACAAAAATAGCAGCTAGTGTCTATCGAGTAAAGGATTGTAATAAGATCATTTATGAAGCTTTCTTTTTTCAGTTCAATTTCTTACCAACGTTAGAGGAAAGAATGTGTTAGTCATCAATGGGTACAGTTTCTGTATTGAGAGGCAAAGACGGACCACAATAAACTGGCAATGCACCAACAACCGTATATGCCGTGCGCGAGCTACGACAGATGTTGCAATGAACACTATTATAAAATCAAATTTAGAACATAGTCACGGACCTCCACACTTCTTTGTCAAAAACAATATGTTCATCAAAATTTGAAATGTTACCTAGGGAGATTTAATTGAGAACTGATTATATGTTTTTCTATATATGAATAAAAAACTTTATCCTCGAGCCCTTGCCCTATAAGTCATTTATAAACTATGTATATATAAAATATCAAATAAATCTGTCTAATTATACTATGCTGTAAACAAAATGTTCTATATTTCAGTGCAAGTCTACAAAAATATACGAGGGAATATCACTATAGTCGTAAATGGATACAGTTTTTGCAAAGAGAGAATATTCCCATCAAGGATCACGTGGGTGTGCACGTTAAATACCAGATGTCATGCGCGACTGACAACTGACAGAAGCATGAAGTGTGTTGTACATAGTCGGTTGGATCATTCTCACGCGCCTCCAAAGTACATGGTGAAGAATGGGTTCTATATAAAAGTTTAATTTATTTTGTCAAGTTCTAGTTATAACTGTTGAAGTGAAAACATACCATTGATTAAATTAACAATGAACCAGATGCCCGTACATTTGTTTTCTTTGGTTACGAGATGTGCTTGCGTTTCACAGCACACAATGCAAAGAACTTGTGGAATACAGTATTGAAGACTGATAATGCATCACTCTAACTAGCTTACGTATGAAAATGCACAACATTTTGAAATGTAAAATAATTAGTATTCGGTCGGTCAGCAACCCAAAACACTTATTTATCATCATTAATAGACAGTGCTGCACTCACTTATGACTTTTTACAACTGATCAAATAAAGCGTTCAATATTTGTAAATCCGCAGATTTGCGTCCTACGTTTGCCGTATCTCAGCGAGGGAACACTGTCATAACGATTGGCGAATACAGATTCAACCGTGCGCAGGAGTACCGCAACAAGACTCGCTGGGTGTGCGTGAAAGCCAAAGCAGGCTGCCGCGCTATTCTCCACACCAGCAACAACACCGTAGTCAGAGTCACCGGCCTGCACGATCCTGTCGCACATTCTTTTAAAAGACATTTAAAATAAAACACGTGTATTTTTCTTATTACTTAACAGTACAAGTACTTATGATTTTAGTGGTAAGTTCAGAACTCGCAACGCGGTTTCTACCCGCAGCCACTGCTTTTGCACGCCCGCTTCTGTAGAGCTAAGTTTTGTTTGTATAATGGCCTGCGCAGACGACGGACTTTTGTCTGCGGACTTTTTTGTCCGCTAAAATAGATCGCTTACAACTGTATCGAGTATTGCAAACGAGGGATTAAAAGTACCACGTACAAAAAGTCCCCCGAAAAACCGAGGACATGCAGAGAGCGGACCGGACAAAAGTACTTCCCCGGAGTCCCCGAAAAAAATAGAACACGCGTGACTAGGCGAAGCAGGGCACATGGCGGATATTAGTCCGCGTTTATTTCTACATTTCCGGGCAACAAATGATCGCACACCGTGTGCGAGTTGAGTTCGCGGTAAATTCGCGGCGGACGTCTTATTCGCGGAGCGTACTTTTTTCTCCGCCGCGGAGAAAAGTCCCTCGTCTGCGCAGGCCATTATACAAACAAAACTCAGCTAAAATTTTTTAGTAAGCAAATGCAAGGAACCGCGCAACTGGCGGTGATCGTTCTTAGGTATTTATTTAAGCACTGCGCTAAAGGTTTTTAGTGGGTATGGTCCTGGTAGGCGTCGGGACGAGTCCCACATAACTTTGGAATCGCGCCAGAGTATGCGTCAGGGCATTTTTATCCTCCTGCCCTTCCCGCGGAGGGGAACAAAAAAAAAAAAAAAAGCCTTTTTTATTAATTTAATTAATTATTTTAAAGGAGTTAAAGACAGCTCCAGTGCATTCATAGTAAAATCATTTAGCGAATAAAGTCGCTTCTTTTTTCTGTCTTTTCTTATTTTACTTCTGAAACTTTTGGATGGACACTTTTAATATTAATTTTTTTATAAAATCTTTATACGTTATATCATCTAATCATGATTGGAGTGTCATAATTCCTTCAATTATGTAGGGCCTTTATACCCAAAATATAAAAAAATTAAATAATTTTATTAAATAATTGAACTTACTTAAAAACATAAGTTACCTAAAAAGAGAACGTATAAGTTTACATGCAAAAGTCTATCTACGTTGGTTCATGCACTAAATATTAGTTTTTCGGTCCGATGCAGTGTCTTTTTATTTTTATATAGCTATAGTAGTTCTTCAGCTACAAATATTCTTGCCCAGCAGGCCCATGCGAAATAAGCAGCCCTTACCGTGCCGACTGTAGAGGCCAGGTGAGAGGCTGTAGGTGAAAACCTTATCATTATGTATTTACATATGATTAAACACAAACATACGAACATCCCCATCACAGCACAGTTACGAACCAGTTTGTGGCGGCGTAAAAAAGCTGAAGCCAAAGCGTGTAAAAAGCACGAGTTATTTGATGGCGCGTGGCATAGTTTTAGTCAGATATCTACTGTTAAACTAATCGGCCTACAGGGGAAAGTGGGTAGTAGCCCTGCCTGATAAGCCGGAGGTCTTTCTTATGGTGGTAACACAGGTGGAGGTGGATATATGCATGTTTATTTCGGATTGTCCCAGTTCGCTATATTATACTATATAATACAACTACTGAGCTTGCTTTGGGGCCATACAGATGGTGTTTTTGTCTGGGGGTCTGTGGTTATTATTATTTATAATCAATCGGTTTGAAAATATTTATAATATTTGCATATTTTCAGAGTCGGTTGTTCCGGTATTTGTTACTTCTCGAAGAGGAAACAGACAGATACAAATCGGCCATTACAGATTTGGTATTCACAAAGCGAAAGGAGTGAAAGTTAGGTGGCAGTGTGCCACGGGAAGAAACTGCAAAGCTAAGCTATTTACGATTAACGATGAGATTATTGTTGTCAATAATATTCATAATCACTAACATTACTTAAAGAAAATGTTTTTTCTAAAACTTGTACAAACTTGAATGATATTAATTTTATTGGCGGATTTCTGATATAAAATATAATCTTAAAGAAAAATAACTCTCTAGTTTTCTAGTTATTTAGGTATTGGCCTGAGTAATAGTCGACTTGACTCGAACAACTTACGAGGGTGGATTGGAAAGTTCGCGGCATAAATAAGAAAGCGCAGGAATTATGCAATTTTTATATTTATTTTTCTACATACTCTCCTGCTAGGTCACAGGACTTAGTCCAGCGGTCCTCCAAAGCCTTGATCCCATTTAAATAGAAGGTCTCATCAAGGTCTTCAAAAAAGACATCTAAGGCCACTTTGACCTCCTCATTGGTAGCAAATTTCATTCCATCTAAGTGTTTTTTTAGTTTTGGAAATAGGTGGAAGTCAGAAAGAACCAAGTCAGGTGAATAAGGGGGACGAGGAAGCAATTCGAAACCACAATTCACTATTTGAGCCATCGATTCTGCAGATGTGTCAACACGAACATTGTCCTGATGAAACAAAACTTTCTTGGTCAACAATCCTGGTCTTTTAGACTTTATTTGTTAGCGTAAACGACGTAATTGTGTGCAGTAGTATGCAAAATTTATAGTTTGACCTCTTTCTAAGTAGCAACCAAGATGACACCCTTAGAATCCCAGAAAACCGATGATGACCTTGTTTACTGAAAAAAACACCTAGGCTTTCTTGGGGATAGGAGATCCGGGTCTCTTCTACTGTTTTGATTGTTGTTTGGATTCAGGAGTATAGTGATGAACCCATGTTTCGTCCATAGTAACAAACCTTGCCAAAAATTCGTTTGGATCAGCTTGAAAAAGCTCTAAACAGTCTCTAGAAATCGTGAGCCGAGTTCGTTTCTGTTCAACTGAAAGGAGCCGCGGAACTCATCTTGCAGACACCTTGTGGAACCATAATTCGTTAACGATCATGTTTTGTGTACATTCATATGAAATCCCTAGAGCTTCAGCTATCTCAGATACCTTCAATCTTCTGTCTTTTATGATGAGATCACATATTTTTTCGATGTTTTCCGACGTCATAGCTGTAGAAGGCCGTCCAGAGCGGGGGTCATCTTTGATGCTCTCTCGTCCACGTTTAAATTCAGCTGTACACTTTTTTATCATTGTATACGACGGAGTAGATGTTTTTAAAGTAGCCACCATATCTTCATGAATCTGCTTTGGAATTAAGTGTTTCTTGTGGAGGTATTATTTGTGGAGGATCACGGCACGCTGCTCGAAACTATCCATTTTCAAAATTAATGAAACTTACTTACTCACTTAATCTTCAATATAATAAATAATTACGCATGTATCTCTGAGAAAAATTGCACAGAGACTAACAAAGAGTCTAGGTTTCATATGAGGATAGTTTTATGTTAATATGACAACGCTATCTATGTTAGGCCGCGAACTTTTCAATCCACCCTAGTAGGTATTACATATTAACAGGTATGGTAAACAGCTGTAAAGCTGCATGTTAGGATTAAATTGTCATTCGTTTCCAATAAAGAAGTCCAAAACAGTTGTGGTTTAGTTAATTTAAGTGAGTAATGTATATCAAGTCTAACTAAGACAAGGGTTTGATAACACGAATCTATTCGGTTTATATAATACATTTTAGTTATAATATTTTTATATTCTTCTTAAAGGCTGAGGCAATTTGAAAAAAAAAATTTTTTTTGGTAATGTATATTGAAATAATGACGTCACGGAGTAGTTATCCTTTCAAAATCGCATCACAAAGTAAAAAAATATATCCTGTCTTTCTGTAGGTTCCTGATGACATATTTAATCGCAAAAATTTACAACTAAATGGTTTTTGCATTACAATCGATTTTTTTTATTTACATACTGAATTGCCTCGTTTCAAGAGTACAAATTCCAAGCAGTGCAGAAATGTTGGATGCTGTCGTTATGTATTTCATCTATACATATAATAAAATTGAAGAAACATGTTTTCTGTACATTGAAAATAAAAATAAATAAAAAATAGCAGGGCTTGTTATTATATCGATGCCGAATCAAAAATTGTAGTTAATTTTTTTTTGTCTGTTTCTCTGTGTGTTTTTGCACGCTAATCTCAGAAACGGCTTATCCGATTTAGATTCGGTTTTTATTAATGCCATTAGAATTCAGTGTTTTTCAATTCATGAAAGATATCCCGTTATCCACCTTGACGTTCATCTTAAAGGTGAACAAAGGATATACTTCAACCCTGACAATGTAACGGAGCGTTTAGAAAACCCAAGACAAACGACACTGTTCGCTTTCTTTAATCTTTGCGAAACAGACGCATTTGCTAAGTCACTTTTATCTAACGAAGTTCCATCGTATTATACCTATAATAAACAACAGGGTATTTTTAACCGCAGAAGACGTGGAACAGCTCTGGTAGGTGAATCAGGTATTGTTAAAGATCACGTCATTGGTAGGGTTTATACGGTGCATCCGGATAACTCCGAATACTTTTACCTGCGCCTACTTCTACACTTTGTTAGAGGGCCTACTTCTTTTGCCGAGCTCCAAAAGGTTGATAATATCGTACACCCTACATACCTAGCGGCTTGCCGGGCACGTCACTTACTGGATGGGGATCAACACTGGGATGATGCTTTGAAAGTCCTCAGCGATTGCGCCATTTGCTTGCAGCCACGCTGGTGTTCTGTGCACTTTCTGATGCTTCACAGTTATGGCATAAGTATCAGAAAAAATTAACTGAGGACTTTTTCAGGCACGTACAACTAAATGATTTGAATCGTTGTTTGTAGGGTATTCAAGATATAGTTACATCTATTGGGGTAATCCTATTTCTCAATATGGCATGCCCGAGCCATAATTCGACGGTGAACGTAGATTGCGCGATGGAAATCAACTATGATGCAGTAGATCTGGCCGAAATTTTACAAACTGATGTCTCGAGACTAACTGAAGAACAGCGGTTAATATTTGGTCGGGTGTGACGCAGCGTTGACAGTGCTTTAGGAGAGATGCTATTTGTAGATGCTCTCGGTGGAACGGGTAAGACATTTCTTACCAACGTGATTTTGGAGAAGGTACGAAGCAAAGGTAAAATAGCGCTTGCTGTCGCTTCACTGGCGTTGGAAAACTGCTCATACAATGTTCAACATTCCGATCGACTTAGACCGCACAGAAAGCCCTGTTTGTCTATTTTTAGAAACAGTTTGGTTGTAGCCTTATTATATGGGATGAGTGCACAATGACAAACCAAAAAGCAGTTGAAGCAGTAGACAGAACGTTGCATGATGTCAAGCAAAATAGCCAACCTATGGGGTGGCATTACTATCCTTTTTTGTGGCGATTTTTTAATTTATATAAGAAATCTTCATTAATAGAAAATACTTTTTAATTTTTAACTTATATCATCCATAGAGTAAGATTTATCTTGAGAACTAATAATAGTACAAGTAACGAATAGCCAACAGTTTGCAGTATCCAGCAGTGCTTATGACTGTGAGCAACAGCTGGCTTGATATTAGAGATCACTACATCCACAAACATCACCTCTTACTTAAATATGTAGACAAATTAATTTAATTGTGGTACTTACTTCACGGGTGCATGCTGCTTGAATGTTTTCAACTTCGCGAGAATGCGTGTTGCGAAGTTCCTCCGTCAAAGTGAATCTACTACTGCGTAACACCGAGCAATTTCAGAGTAAACACACTATTTGCTGTAGTGGTTCAAACATTGTAAAAAGAGGATCCAGTCCATTAATCACAGCCAAAATAAACGTTAACACAATCGATCAGTTCCAGTAAGCACAGCCAAAGTAAATGTTCACAGAAGATGAAAACCACGATAGAAGCACAAAATGCAGTACGTATATTCCAGTTGAAGGATCTATAGCGACTACGCTTTCGATATGAACAAGGCCATATAAGGAACCCCGAAAATACGTGAGAAAAAGAGACAAAATTGAGAGTAATATAAACCACAGAGACAAGAGATATTGATAGAACAAAGCGCTTGCGTTTACTACCTGGAGTCATTGCTGTCTCCTACATAGATAAAAAATTTGGAAAAGCACGCACTTTTTTTATTGGTAACTAAGCACCAGATATTTTTCATTACTAGCCCATGGTGAAGATCAAATCAAGGTAAGATAAAAAAGCAGGTAGAAATTGACATTAGTGATTTTTTTACGAAATAACTACTTAAATATAACAGTGAGAGATAATATATAGTGAGAGATAATTTGTCTTGCCGCCTTTTTACATATTCATCGCCAAAGAAATAAATTATAAAAATTAAATTAAAAATAATATCTTAAAAACAATTAGATCTGAGTAGATATATGGGATATCTACTCCAGGTTTTTGTGACCCCACAGTAAAAAGGTTTATATTAAAGAGGATGGAGAACACCGGACCTGGTTGATTTGCGAGTGTTGGGTGCGAAATGAAATCTCGTGTTCTATGATCATATCGTATATGTGCCACGATCACTTGTTCACTTAATATTTTACACAAACGTTAAAAATAAAAAGGTGTTGAATTTCATCTCCTAAATTTTTTTTCTTGATTGATCTATTCACACCTGTTAAATGTCAAACATAAATTAGAACATTGCTCTTCGTTCATAAGTTTTACAGGTGTTATAGTGCGTATACAAGCCACAACATGTTGATTCTCGCTCGGATCGCCACGCGGTGCGGACGTGCAAGACCCCGTTCTCCGTTGATCGGTCCCTTCCCGGTATTCCGTGGCGCTCAGTCTACTGACGTCACAGTTTAGCGTGTTGGTTCCGTGCTACGGTTTTCAAGGTTTTTCTACTCCCTCTGAGTGCTATCGAAGTGCGATTTTTCTTTGCGACTAAGCCCCTTAGTCTTCAAAGTGCTGTGCTAAGTTGTGTTGTGCTTGTGCTGAGTGCAGTGTTGTGCCCAGCGTAAGTAGTCTGGTTTCAGTACAAAGGATACTTAACGGTGACAACGAATTTGTACTGAACCAGTCCTTTTATTTTTATTTTATTTCTCTTCTCTATTTTATTTATTTCTCCTATTTTCTTATTTATTTTTATCATATCTGTGTGTTTTCGTGTGTATTTGTCCTTTCTGTCGGTAAAGGTTGACCCTAACGCGGTCAACTCTTTACCTGCGTACCCTTTTTAGGTTTCCAGGTAGCGGTGACAACGATTTTGTACTGAACCAGTCCTTTTATTATTTTTATTTTATTTCTCTGTTCTATTTCACTTATTTTCTACTATTTTCATATTTATTTTTATCATATCTGTGTGTTTTCGTGTGTATTTGTCCTTTCTGTCGGTAAAGGTTGACCCTAACGCGGTCAACTCTTTACCCTTACCCTTTTTTTTAGGTTTTTAGGTAGCGGCCTTAGGCGTACTACGGTTAGTTTTAAGTTTTCCTCCCCAACCGCTGGTAGGGAGGTTAGCCGCAAGGATTTTGCTAGGTTTTTAGGAACCAGGCATCTTTTATTATACTTATATTTATACATATTACTGTCCCAACCCTCCCTAATGGATCCGCTAAGCGTTATTAATGCGTTCACCCAGGCGCTTGCTGCGGCAGGCGTCTCCATCCCAAAAGAAATCCTAACGCAGGCCTTGCAGGCAACTATCGCGTCCCCGGCCCCTCAGGCCTCAACCCCGGCCCCTCAGGCCTCAACCCCGGCCCCTCAGGCCTCCAACGTCCAGACCCCTCAGGTCTACAGCTCTCCCGCGTCTCCCGCCTCGTCCGAGATGGACTGCGAATCGGTCGCATCCTCTCACGCGTCGCGTCGCAAGCGTACCGCTCCCGGGAGCGAACCCGCGTCTGATACGTCATCAGATGCCGTCACCTTAACCGGTTTCTCCTGAGCCCGCGTTTCAACTTGTCGCCAAGCGCTCCAAGAAGCGCTCGAAGAAAGCTTCGGTATCATCAATACCCGAGCCCTCCCCGGTGTCTTCAACACCAGCCCCCGCGCCGTTAAAATCGCTCGAAGTAACCGCGTCTCCGTCGGTCCCATCGAAGCCAGCGACGCGCTGCGCTCCCGTCCCGCCGAAGCCTCAGCTCCCTCCGCCCGTCTTACTGCGTGAAAAAGCGCGCTGGACCGCCGTTTCAAACTTGTGCAAAGAGCACAAAATTAATTACTTAAAAGCCGCCAACGCTGGCGATACAATCAAAATTCAAGTAGCGACCGTCGACGACTTCCGGTCTTTCACTAGGCTTCTGTCGATCAATCAAATCGCGTATCACACCTACGCCCTCCCGGAGGAGCGTAAGATCCGCGCAGTACTACGGGGCGTCCCGTTCGAACTCAGTAACGAAGACATTCTCGAGGACCTTAAGTCTCAGGGTTTCCCGGCCGTAGCAGTGCACAAGATGCACTCCAACCGCGGTAGGCGTTTTCCTTTAGCTTTAGTAATCCTGTCAAATACTCCCAACTCGAAGGAGATTTTCAGAGAGGCTCGCACAATCTGCGGACTCTTGAACATCTCCGTCGAGCGTCCCAACCCCCGCGGTCATCCTGGGCAGTGCCACCGCTGCCAGCTCTATGGCCACGCAGCGGCTAACTGCTCAGCTCCCCCCAGGTGCTAACTACAGGGGTTGCCCGCGCGCTCCGCGCTCCACCGTCAAGAGGGTCGCGCCTAAACCGGCGCCGCCGCTCACTCCCGCTAACTTACCGCCGCTGCGCAACCGGGGTGCCCCGGAAGCAAAGCCCGTTCAGCCGACGCCTACTCAGGCTCTGTCTTGGAGGCAGCGTCCGGCCATCCCGCCTGCACCTTCCGACCCATCCCAGCTCCCGTAGCTTCCGTAGGGCCGCGTCCCGCTTTGTCATCTTCACCTCAGTCGTCGTTGGCTGAGGACATGAAGACCGTGTTCGACGTCATCCAAAACGTCGACATTAACGAAATTTCCGTACTCGCACGCAAACTGCGAGCCGCCCGCTCTCCTCAAGAGCGTTTATTCGCGTTAGCCGAGCATCATTCGCTCCTAAGTTCGTTGTAAATTCTTTTACTTTTGTATAAACTCGTAAATAATAAATTATAATGTCTTGACCCGCGAATCCCGCGTCCAGTCGTATTAAACCCAAGGGCTTATCCCTAGTATCTTTTAACGCTCGTAGCCTTAGCACCAACCTTCCCGAGATTAAACTGTTCCTTCAGAACAAAGAACCTGACTTATTCCTTCTCCAGGAGACATGGCTTACTCCAAACCGCTCTAGGGGATACGCTATTCCCAAGTACGCGTTTACTCGCAACGATAGGCCCAACTCCGACGGTTACGGCGGCACCGCTATATATTACAAAAGAGGCTTCCATTGCTGTCCTCTCCCTACCCCTCCTCTCCTCAACATGGAGGCCACTGTGTGTAGATTGGCTATGACTGGTCATCCGACCATCATCATAGCTTCAGTCTACATACCGTGCGGCTCCAGACCAATCCGCAGCGACTTTGAGGCCATTCTCGCCCTCGGCCATTCAGTCATTATGTTCAGAGACTTTAACTCCAAACATACTGACTGGACGTGCCTATCGACCAACACCAGCGGTATCGCTCTCCTCGACATCACTAACTCCCTTGACTTAGACGTCATATCCCCCAACACTCCCACTCACTATCCCAACAATCCGACCTACTCTCCTGACATCCTCGACTTTGCAATTATCAAGCGAATCAATCTTGATCTAAGGTCTATCGAACCGCTCGATGACCTAGGCTCCGACCATCGCCCCGTCTCCCTCGTGCTAGGTTCGCCTAACGTTAACGTCACATCTCCTAAGACCTTTACCAACTGGAAAGGCTTTAAAAATACGTTAGTTTCAGCCTTAGAGGCCCCTAACTCTCCGCTCGCGATTTCGCCCGACCAATTAGATAGCCCGGTTAAAATAGATTCACTACTCAATACTCTAACTGATGCTATTAACTCAGCGATCAACGACAACGAAATTAATGCTAAGCAAGGTCTCCCCGTCCCAAAAAGCGTATTATCGAATAGCCCGAGCCTTACGCGTAGACTCCGCCTCTCACGTTCCTCCTCTCACTCGTCCCGACGGCACTATTGCCTTCGAAGTCGAAGAGAAAGCCGAAAGCTTCGCCGACAGCACGCAACCCGCGGATCCCTCCCACATCCAGGCGGTGGAGGACGAAGTTCTCCGCAGAGAATCTCTCCCTATCACCGACGACCCCGTCACAGTCTCTAATGATGAAATCTTGCTTCTCATTAGAAAGCAAAAGTCCAAAAAGGCTCCGGGTGCGGATGGAATTTCTAACCACGCACTTAAGCACCTGCCACAACAGGTGCTTACCTTGTTCGCTACTTTCCAAAAGCCTGGAAAGAAGTGACAGTCATAGGCATTCCCAAGCCGGGTAAACCTCTGAACGTCCCGGCAAATCACAGACCCATCGGCCTCCTCAAGGCAATGTCTAAACTTCTCGAAAGAGTCATACTCTCTCGAATGCGGAACCATCTGTTTCCAACGGATGGCGACCCTCTCATTATTCCCCACCAGTTCGGCTTTCGCGCTAAGCACTCCTGCCCTCAGCAAGTCCACCGAATCGTCGAGTACATACTCGAAGGATTCTATCCGCATCGTAAAAAAACAATCGCGGTTCTCTTTGACGTAGCCAAGGCTTTCGACAAAGTCTGGCACAGCGGTCTCGTTTTTAAACTCTATAAAATAGGCTTACCGGTTCGCCTAGTCAGATTAATCGCGTCGTTTCTTAAAGACCGTACGTTTCGATTCAAACATGAAGGCACGCTCTCCGCGCCTCGTCCCATAAAGGCTGGAGTCCCGCAAGGCTCAGTCCTCGCCCCTCTGCTGTACACCGTGTACACTAACGACATCCCCATCCCGCCGAAAGGCGTCGAACTCGCCCTCTTTGCAGACGATACCGCCCTTTACACTAAAGGTCAATCGATCCCGTATAACATCACCAGACTCCAAAAGGCCGTAAACGCCCTCGGTGTTTGGTTTCAAAAATGGCGTCAACCCGGAAAAGAGTTTTGCTATTCAATTCGACCACAAACGTCGTAATCGCTACAACGGTCCTCACATTCGAATGTTAGGTACTCCCATCCCCTGGAAGCGCAGTATTAAATACTTAGGCGTCACCTTAGATCAGACGCTTTCTTTCAAGCCACACGTCGATAGAGTAACGAAACTCGCGCGTTTCTACTTAAGCCGCTTAAATAGTATGATAGGTAGAAAAAGTAAAATGTCTTTTAGAAATAAACGTACGCTTTATAAGGTCTGCATTAGACCCGTCATGTCATATGCTTCGCCAGTCTTTGCCCACGCCAATCCCTCCGTCCTGTATAAGCTGCAGGAAGTTCAAAATCTCTTCTGCCGCAGGGCCACAGACGCACCTTGGTATGTGCGCAACGCGGACCTGCACAGATATCTTGAACTACCTACAGTGCAACAGCACCTCAAAACACTCTCAGAATCGTTCTTCAAACCCATCCCAATCATCTTGTTCGAGATTCAGTCTCATATACTGCTCCTGTGTTAGATTCGAAATTCAAAGTCGCTAGGCCGAGAAACGCGCACACGGGCGAACCCACGCAGTTAACTTTAGCTCTCGAGGCCCTTCAGGCCGCAAATCCTAATTCTAACGTAAATACTAATTCTAACGTAAATCCGAATTAATGCAATTTTACTTTTCATTTTTAATTTTTTTATTTACTTTTCATTTTTAATGTTTTTATTTACTATTCATTTTTGAGCACCTTCATTGCTATGTAAATCTCAGCGGGTGACCCCTTAAGGGCCCCGCTAGCGCGGCCTCTTTCTCCAATTGGCCGTCGCTCAGATGAAGGCTGAGTGGCAAAAATGCACGAGCCGACAGGGGGTTTTTTAGTGGGTATGGTTCTGGTAGGCGTCGGGACGAGTCCCACATAACTTCGATCGCGCGCGCGGAGTATGCGTCAGAGCATTTTTTATGTCCTCCTGCCCTTCCCGTGGAGGGGAACCAAAAAAAAAAAAAAACACAACATGTATGAGGCCTATAAGGTGTTACTTTTATGTCTAGGCAACCACTTTTTTTAAACTTAAAAATCACGGTGTACAAGTTGCTTTTGATGATAGAGCATCATAATGCGGTGTCATAACTGCTATTTTTTGTCACTGGCATTATAGGTTAATCAACGCAAGCAATACATTACAAAACTCAACTGAAAATTATCATATTTCAAACATCTCGATATATGAAGTTATAAATACTTATATTTCTTTTTCTCTGGAATAGATTTTTGTGAGCCGATAGTAAAGAAGGTTCATATGTTTGAGACCTATAATAAGGTATTAAGTCTTATGCTTGGGCAAACGATTTTCTTTTCTGAGCCCACGCCTCAAAGAGAAAGTTGCATTGTCCTTTTAAAGTAAAGAAGTTCCTTGATTATCACTGAAATTTTAGTCGGCATTGGAAATATTGAATCGCCAGTATAATTAAGTAAACTATAAGCACACATGGATTTTTTAAGCATAAAATTATACATGTTGATTAGATCTTTTGTTTTTAATTATCTTAAGGCAGACCTATGCTTTTAAGAGTAAATGACTATTTATGAGATATTTTTTTCATTTTGTTAACTATTTTATTTATATTTTGTTTTTGGTAAACTAATAAGGATCGCACCTGGTCAAATATCAAACTTGCACGGTTTTTTATTTTACATTATATTAAGCAATCCGTTAATTAAGTTTAGTTTGCGGTGAAAAAATTATTTTCCTCTTTCTACACATAAAAAGGTAACTAAACTGGTTCATATTGGTATCTTTTTCAGTGCAATGGGTTGTTAACTTACGGGGAAAAGAAGTCGTTATCATCAATGGCTACAGCTTGTCGAAACAATGGGAGACTTGCTCTACCATCAGGTGGAGATGCAACTTTAAGCATTGCAAAGCCTCTTTACTTTCAAACAAAGAAAAGACAAAAATTATCAGATATAATCATGGTGACCATCAACACGGTCCACAGAAATTCTACACAAAAAACGGAATCTATATCAAAATTTAGGAGATATTGTGCTTAAATCGAATAATTAGTAAAACTGTAATAATATTCCAATGATTATTGTAAAATACGACCGAGCACTGCTGAGTTACCAGCTGCTGTAATTGATCTAAATTCGATAATTTCTCCAATGATGATGCGTTTATTGATCATAAATAATCCTAAAGAATTACATTCTTATTAAATGAATACGCTAATTTAAATGATTGATTATAAATTACCCAATCTCCCTACCATAATTCGTTGCCTAAGTGAAATCTACACTGGAAATTCCAGGATCGTTTGGTTCGGTTAATCTTATTGCTTGTGCAGATTTGTTGTAATTATAGTTACTAAATTGATTATTTATGTAGATTTAATACAGATTTATTAATTTGAGAAAAGCTAGATTTGTCATATATACCATAAGCTATGGGGTAACGTTTTAATTTATACAAACATATTATTGACAGCCGAGAGGAAACTATTACTGCATTAACTTAAGCGGTTGGTAAACTTTTATATGCGCCGAAGCAGAAAAGCATGGCAATTCTCGTTGAGTTAATTATATCTCGTCGAGACAGTAAACCTAAAAACATTTTCATATCTACCGTCAAAAGCACACGCTGCATGTCCATAGGCATCCTTCGTGATACCTCGAAGGCATCAACAAATTTCTTTATTTTATTAAGAATTGAATTTATAGACAAAATGCACACCATTATTCCGTAAACTTACTACCTTAACTTTGTTAAAAGGATTGCTTTTAGCTATTTAACATACTCTTTCTTCTTTGAAATTAGTTTTTAAATGTAAAACACTGACTAAACTTTTCTGTTTCAGACCCACAAAAATTTAAGCCGATTTTCGAATATTCTCGTCGAGGCAACCAAGTACTTTGTCTGGGCCCTTTTAGATACTCCAAACATTCTGTTAGCGGGCTCAAAACAACGTGGACTTGTATTAAAAATCGACTTCTGTGCAAGGCTAAAGTATGTACTGTAGATGGAAAAATCATTTTATGCAGAAACCATCATATCTGCATTCCTTGTACAGGCGTGTTATTTTAACCTGGCATCTTTACAATTCTCTCAATAACATAATATCTCTATAGAATATATTATGTTTCAAACTGATTTTGATTGAAAATGCAATATCTTTTTATTGTATTGTATATGTGGGATGTATTCAGTCTTTACTTGTTTTTATAAGGTTGGTTGGGTCGAGATTGTTTTGTGCTTGCCAAACAAATAAACAACCACATATCTGTCATAAAATGGTATGAGTTACCTCACGAGCCCAAGTCTATTAAAATCATCCTCATAAATGACTCAGTTTACATAAGATTGCTAGAGGTCGCGAGCTTAAGGTTAACATCAAAAAATATTGAAGCATTCTGCGTTTGGTTTAAGCATACTTTAATGTAAAAATAATCAAATAAATGTGTTTTTTATTTTTTTCTTATTTTTATATTATTTAGTCCACAGTGTTGATAGATATTAGGCAAAAACTAGAAAATCGAATGGACACAAAATTGTCTGTAACCCTAAATTGCATCTGCTAAAAGAGCTAACGGGATAAGCATTAAGGGGAAAGTTACCCCATACAAAGTAACCATCCTAGTTCTACGATCACAATAGTGTGAAATTTCTTATTATTTATCACTTTATTTTAAGATAAGTCAGTGCATTTTTAAAGATGAGTATAGAAAAATATTTGATAGAACAATTTTAAGGTTGACGGCCGAGCATCGTAGCTTTGCCTCATACACTGGAGGTTCGGGTCCTGGGATTCACTTATGTGATGAACACATATATTATAACACAAAATAATATATGTTTAGTCCGGGTCCCCCCAGTTCGCACATTTACATGAAGTTTGTTTAATCAAAAAGTATTTGAACGTAGAATTTTACTTGGAATTTTATTTTCTTTATTCATATCGCTTGGATGCGGAGTACTAAATGATAAACTCTTTTTAGATATATGTAATGATTCTAACGACATTTTTGTAATAGTTTGATTTCACTGTTAAAATGGAAAAAATTTATGAAAGGAGACAATGTAAGGGGTCTTGGCTAGCGTTTTTACGGGCGTTCCCGGGATTCCATAAAGAACGAATACTAAATGCCAATACTTCATAGTTTCGTTTAGTTTTGTCTTAGGAAAACATTTTCAAAGCCAAAGTAAAACAGCCACACTACATAATGACAAACATGGCGTTATCTGTCTTGTTGGTGGTTTATGTCAAGGTTTGAGGTTAACTCTGTTATTACTTTTATTTTTCCAATTTATCGCTTATCCAATTTACGAGCTCCTATAGAGTTTTTCTCGTTTGATTTGATTATTCTACTAAATCGTTACTATTATTTACTATTAATATGTTAACTGCAAAAATCTTCAATCATAATCGACTAATTATAATGTGTAAAAGGATATTTTGATTATTTCAGGTTGCCAAAACGATTATGTTCTTTATAATCGGACATTAAATACCAAAAAAAAGAGTCAAATCAGAGTTATGATCATAAATATATGAAAGTGTAATAGCCCATGGAAACGTCACCCCGGTGTGGCCACAAGATGTTTTGTTTTTGTTTCAAAGTGCAGCATAATGCAGAATATAATTGCTTAAAACTTTTAAGGTCGTTGATTCCATTTTTCTTACATTTCGAACTGGTGCACATCGCGCTAACCGAAAATGAAATGTTTCCTTTCTTCCAATTCGTTGATAGTTAAAAGACCTTACTACTTACAGTACTTACTTTGTAAGGCAATATTAGGCACAGCGAACGATTCAAATTTCTTAATTGTGACGACCTATTGGTAAAGACCTAACCTAAGAAGATATATCTCATAAATGGGTTACACACTATACAGCACTGCGCTAATAATCTCTGTCATATTTTATAGTTTAAGCACAACACACAAAGTTTTACAACGACTCGAATAACCTGTTCAAATGCTTACAGCAAAACAATGTAATTCACTGTAAATGTTGCCAGTGCGAAGTAAATATTTTTTTTATTTAGTAATAACTCATTTTGTCACTAAAGGAAGCCATGCTATAGCCTTTAGCCTATGGTAAAGTTGACGGATTTTATTTGTTTGTTTCAATTGTATTATAAATAAATTGATGCAGATACCTATATTATTAGCGTGCGGGATGTTAAGGCTGGATAACATTCCAATTGTTGTTTTGTCTTGGGTCCGCATGTAGTAATTAGTATAGTTGTGTAGTAAGGACTGCAAGTAAATTTGACGCTAGAACTGTAGAGACGGGTGCAATCTTTGTCAAACATGCCGTGATTGGTTTCCTGAGTGTCTTTTGTTTAACTTAACATGTAAGCCATAAACAAAAGCTGTCTGTTCATTCCTTATTATTTAAATAACATCATCCTTTTTACATTATTCGGCGAAGTAGCGAAATGTATGGTGAAAGAAATGAATGTGTGCCTGCACAGAGTCACCCTGTTTTTTCGTTAATCTGTAGTATATAATACCATTTTTTTAAAGATAAGTTTTATTAAATCATCAATTTAAAATGCAGCAAATTCCAGCGTTATATTAGAATCGTTAAAAATAAAGATGCAGATGAAAACAAATGTAATTACCTAAATTTTAAAAAGACAATTTATTATTATTATTGAATAAGAATATGACATTTTTTTCAGTGCGATATATGCTAAACAGCAAAAGCAAGGAGACTCTAATAGTGAACGGCTACAGTTTTGGCTTGGAACGGCGCTACTCGTCGTCAGTCGGCTGGCGGTGTACATCCAACAACAGCTGCCGCGCGCGAGTTACTACGAACGTCGCATTCACGAAGGTTCTCAAGGGTCGCCTGCTGCATACACATAATCCGCCCCACTTTTTAGTGAAAAATGGAGTGTACTTTAGATGTTAATTGTAAATAAATTACCAAAGCAAAACGATTAGGCTGTAAAAGAGCTTTGGCGTATTCGATGTTTTAAAAAATCACGATAACTCCACGTTCTCTACGAACGCTCTACGGGACATTCAGAGAGGTTTGAGAAAAAAAATTGAAAACATCTATGGGTTATAATTTTAATTACATATTTTTAAAGAACTCTCCACCAAAATATACAAAGTATCATGCCTCTGAACAAATTTTCAAAGCACATTTTCCAGTCTGCCACAGGTGCTTTTTCAACGGCCTTCTCGAACGCAGTTATTTAAATTTGGACCAAATATGTTTTCTTAGGTTAAATAATCGAGTTTTTAACTATAATGCCAGCGTTCCATACATCAAATCTTTTTTTTGGCAAAACTTTCTGAGTGGCCTAGTATATGGAATCAAATTTGACCTAAATTCTCTGAAACATGAAAAATGTACAAAGTTTTAATATTTAAATATTTTATAAAACGTATGAATTATCAGAAAAACGAGCGTTTCATTATAAGTCCGACCAAAATCCTAACCAAAACTTAGATACTAGAATCATCCGGTATTTGAACTAATTCACACGTATATTAAAGGTACCTCCATGTATACGTGTAAGTAATTGGAAATCAACTGTTTATATAAAAATATATATATTTTTAACAGTTCTACATTTATTAAACTCGAGAGGAAAAGACGTGTTAATTGTCAATGGCTTCAGTTTCTACATCGAAAGACGCCGAATTGCAACCACATCATGGCAGTGCACAAACAACAGGATCTGTCGCGCGCGTGTCGTCACCATTACTGACTCGAATGAAATAATTAAATCAAACTTAGACCACAGCCACAAACCTCCTAATTTTAGAGTCAGGAATGATGTATTTATAAAAGTATAATATCTATAATAGATAAGGCGCACGTTTGCATTTCTCAACTTCCACCTTTTAATTTACTAGCTGTATTGTAGACTAGTAGGTATAGTATATAACAATGAATCTATAATATGTATGTTCACTTCTTACAAACTATTCTGCTATCCAGCACCCTTCAAAGCACCATTATGAAATACCCATTTACTGGAAAGAACCAGCAAATGTAAAATTCACTCAAGCGTGCTTCCAATTAAATGAAGATAAAATATTGTACCTGTTTTTTCCTGTTACCAACCAAAAGCCGTGAAATGTACAACAAATTATTTATCCTCAATAGAATCAACAAATATATTATCTAAGTTTCTTTTCTTTTGTTTTATTGAATAAAAAGTTTACAGAGAAAAGCATTTTTTTATTTCCTTTGTTGATAGAAACTCAAGGGTTAAGATATTATCTGTGATGAAAATAGATATTTGTTTGGGTCACAGTCGGTGTTCTTCTCTGAGTACGCTTTTTACTTTACCCACACTTTTTCTGTTTCTGTTCTATTGTCAAATTGCACTAGTCTTGGAGGCAGCTGGGTTAAACCCAGCGTATGTTATAAAAATTTCAAATTATTTAATAGTTTTATTACAAATAAGTTCGAGATTTTCTTTCAGATTACATTTAAACTCTTTGAAGCCATTGAAGTAATCGCGACTTACAGCTGCTCCAGCCCGAAGTTAATGTTCGGAGGTTGTTAAAATTTTGAAACTGATTCTGGTAGCTATCTTAAAAAATACTTTGTCACTTCGACAGAAAGTTGCTAATTGTAAATTTTGCAGAACGTCACTGAAACACGGTATACTCTCTAAACAAAACCGTTGGCGGCGTAGTGGAGACGTTACCAACATAACAGTACCTAAAATGGTTGACCAATGCCTTTTTGCGTATCTCCGTCATTGACTTAAATATGACATTTGTTTCAGGTCCTTATTTTTTTACATCATATCGTGGTGTTCGATTCATCATGCACGATGGCTACAAATTCAGCAAACATATCACGAGAGGCTTGAAGACTCGTTGGTACTGCTCAACGCACCATAACAGGCAGTGTTCTGCTGTGCTATACACAATAGATGATAAAATCACTATTTCTCGAGACAAGCATTCTCATCCTCCTAGCTTTAACATTTAGCGTGTTCATTAAACTTAAAATTACAGCACTTGCGTGAATTATTGATCTTCCGAATGGATAAGCAAAAGCTTGATTTGTAAAAACTATTTAATGTATTTTTCTTTAGAATTTTAACGATTCATTAAAAATATTCTTAGTATCTTTCCAGACGGGTTTTATTAATCTAATTATTCAATTTAAATAATCAATATTTTAATAACCATTACAATCAACAGCAAATAAAGTTCTTAACTTTAGACATCAAATAAATGTACTTATTTAACATTTTCATAAAAAAAAACACTTTTATATATTTACGTTGAATTTTTAGTATATACATACCAAACACGTGAACAAACAATTTCCCAAACATTCCTTCACCTTCCCGAACAGTCTTAACCTGTATAATTCATTACCTCGATCATGTACTTATAGTAAGGTGGATGATGGGGTAGTAAAAATATTGGATAATGGATTACTAGCACAACGGTCAATGGATAATAGATGGATATGTTCCGTTCACTTGTGCATGATGAGGAAAGTAAGTTTATTGTGACTTATGGGCTTGACAAACACTTTAACATGTGACATATAACATTATCTTATAACACGTTACTGTGCCATAAATAAATAAACATTTTGTTTGTTGAACTGCATTTGTTGTAGAATTATTTGTATGAATAGCAATAGCTGAGTAAGCTCATGAAATTGCTGAATAAAATGTTTATTTAATTGACTCTTTAGGTATCATATAAGATCCAGGTAATATGAAAGAAATAATTTTTTTAGGTAAATTATATTATTCTCTGATTTTTTGTGTTAGAATTATATTGAATAAACTGTGTAAGTACATGAGTAAAAACAAAATGTTCATGTGTTCAAAATGAAATATACGTAATTTTTGACCTGAAATAAAATATACCTTTATCATTGTTTTTATTATTTTAAAAGAAATGTTTAAAACTTTTGATGTTTCAACTGCTGCTTTTTGTAGGTAGTGTGCTGTTCATGGCGTCACATTTCTTAATTCGTATAGCTAATGTCAAAGATGCCTTTAAGAAAAAAATATCCAAACAGCTGTGTAAGTCTACAATGAGAGTTATTTGTCATTAAGAGATAAACACACTACTCGACCATGTTAACTAGAAAAACGGACGGAATGCAGCTTCCCCGTTCAATCATTTACTACTTATAAACAAAACAAGTGCTGCGAAAGAACAACATACTCAATACTTTGGTAATTTAGCACTAACATTTATGATATTTTGTATTTTGTATTTTAGTGAAAATAACGGATTATTCTGCATAACATTGCAGACTCAAAGACGGCTACTTTCGTGAGATCGAAGAAAGGGCGCCTACACATTCAAGTTGGGCCGTATAAGTTTGGCCTGCAACGGGCTACAGGCGTAAAGAAGCGCTGGCACTGCTCCTCGCATCACAGCAGGGGCTGCAAAGCCTTTATATTCACAGTAGACGATGAAATAGTGAGGAAAAAAAATGAACACGATCATTAGCAATATATTGATCGATCCTGGGCTCGTGATTTTGATGTCTATGATATAATAAAACAAATTTATGTTGTATTCATTAATAATAATAATAAATAATTATTTTAGATCTTCAGAATTGTAAGGAGAAAATGATTAATTTGAAATAATAATAATGTAATGGTTCGTTGGCTCATACTAATGACTAACTGTTTTTCATAAACATAAATGAAACAAATGGTCCAATTATACGTGAAGTTTTATTTCGTAAATTTTTAGAACTCTGAGAGCCAGCTATTCCACATCGTACCTGAGCAGCACGTAGATTTATTAAATATATTTGGTTCAGATGGCTGCACTATAATTTAGAAAATATGAATTCCCTCCAATTTCGCCGAGATGTAAAAGACCTAATTTTCTTTACAAAATAATTAATAGCTATATTGAATCATCTATGTAAACAAATGATTTTATATAAAACAAATTATGCCACGAACTAGATATTTGGTTAAATATTAACCAAAAATTTTCAGCTGTTTTTACGGTTATGTTTTATCATTTCAGTAAAACTGGTATCAAACTTACATGGAAGGAAGGTCGCGATAGTAGCGGGTTATAGTTTCTATATAAACTATAGATCAAAGGAGAAATTAAGCTGGCGTTGTACGAATGGCAAACAATGTCACGCGACTATGGTTACGGATCTCCGTGGACTGAACTTGCTCAGACACAAACTGCACCATCCGCACGAGCCACCGACTTTCGTGATAAGGAACGGAATTTATATAAAATGTTGAAGCTTTTCACTGAATTGAAACAATAAAGTTTTTGATGAATAAATAATTTAAATCAAGTTTTGACATGTTACTTCAGCGAAGCTTGAAAGTTTTATCTTTTTTTACGTGTGTATCATAGAGAAAACGCAAAGAAGTGATATTCATAGCAATGTTACAATCTTGCCTGACGTCACACATTTCACAATTCATGCCTCTTTCGTTAGGAGCGCTGGAATCAGCGCCACTAAGGATTTAGGGGCGTTTTCAAAGAATTTTGTTTGTTGAAATTTCGTTACCTTTTTTTCTCAGTGCAAAAAATGCATTGCATTATTTCATGCCAACGTTACACTGACTACTAAATTAAATTAAAGGAAAAATATATGCTTCTTTGCTCGTAAGAAATCTCTCTCTAGAATCTCATTGGAATTACTATTGAGAATTAAAATTGTCGTTATATATTTCATTCACGAATTTCTATTTTCAGATGCGATGAAAGCAACTTTTGTAAGGTCGCAAAGAGGCCGCCAACAGATCCAAGTAGGTCCGTACAAGTACGGCGTACATTCCCACAGAGGCGCTAAAACGCGTTGGAATTGTTCTACGCATAACAGCAAAGGTTGTAAAGCCTTGATTTTTACAATAGACGATGAAATTGTCAGTGCCAAGAATACACATAATCACTAACTATGTAATTATGGAAACTTATGAAGTATGAAATCAACGAAAGATCTTTAAAACTTATCTAATAATTACTTAGAAACGATAAACCGGCATTCTGAAAAGCATGCAATTTATAACCCTAATTCAATCCATTTAGGTACTTAAAGAAACACTGTAGTTCATAGTCGTAGAGGATATGTATTAAATTTAGCACGTTATAAGTACCAATGAATTGACCGATATTTTCTTTCAATATTTATACTCGTTGCATTGTTTGTAAAATTTTGGCGCGCATATACTTTTCTATACCTAACTTTTGAAACTACGACGTATGTCATAAAGGTAACAAATGAGACTTTTTAAATATCACGCCATTGTACATAAGCTACGTGGGAATCAGTTTAAAAATAAGATATGTTTCCAGTTCAATTAGTTCGCAACGCGCAAGGAAAGGCGGTACTCATCTCTCATGGTTTCCCCTACTACCTCGGCCGCAGCTCTCTACACAGGGACACCTGGCGCTGCACGCGGTGGGCGTCTTGCAGGTCCCGACTCATCCTCTGCAAGGAGAACAACACAGTGTTGGCGGCTGACCTTCAGCACAACCACGCACCTCCAAAATACGATGTCATGGAAGGTGTTTATACAAAAATTGGAAAGATTTTTAATTTTAACATATAGTACAGAACATTTAATATATGATTCAGAAGACTAATGAACAATCATGTCAAGAGTTGTCAGAAGTCAAATTTTCTTTGAGGTTATGTGACTGAAACCAAAATCACATACATACGAGTAGGTCATAGACTGAACAGTTGACTTGACAGTACCATCGTCACAGTCATCCTTATGCAGGAAAAAGCTATTGCATTTCCAGTTTTATTGCATTTCCTTTATATAGAAACTAATAGATAGAAAAGAACGATAACCCTGATAATGATTACTGTATAAGGACTAGAAACGACCAAAAGTTTCCGTTTGCAAAATTTAAGCTGGCTTAAGGCGTGTTTCCAACACATAATCTATCGACGTCGATTGATCGTCGATCGATGGTAGAATGGAACAGTCGACGTCGATCGATCGATTGGTGTGGTAAAACCCTTAAAGCAGCAAGTTATTCATCGGCATGTCCATACGTTGTTATAATAAAATTCAGAAATCTGTGACAGAATTATTATAATATCCAAAAATTATTTGGATGGCAAAAGGGTGTGGGTATTTATTGAGGTATTTACAGGCCGTTTCTGTTTCTTATACTGAAAAATAATAATAAATACTGCGTAAACAGCTTGGCTGCGACATGACATTAGCACACACAATTAGCTATCTTGTGTTTGTGTCTCTCAAGTATGTATTTTTAAATAATTTTAAGCGTTGTAAATACGTTTGTTTATATCGCTTATATTTACAATTATGTTAACGTTAAATTTCGAAGTCAAAATAAATGTACGAATGATACAGTTTCTTGGTTTTTACACAGCTGACTACAATTCACACAATTATAATATAAAAATATAAATGGTTAAATTGTCTTTTTTCGTTCGTTATCATTGTAAAAGTTACAGTAGATCTATAAGTATATATATGTATACAAATGCTCATGTCAAATCCGTGTGTATACAAATTGCGGTCGGTGTCGCATATCTTCTAGATAAATTGAACGAATATGTAATATGAAGAAGCACTTTGTTACATAATATAGAGTTCTTTTTTAAATCTTTATTAATGGAATTGGTACAGGAGCGATCATTCAGTCCGTATAAAATATACTGAAACTTAATCTAGTTACAAACTATACATTCGAAGCAACATAAATACACCTACTATTGTTATCATAAACATTTATTGTACATATTAACACCTGGCCTTTAAGCTGAACTTGACTTAAGAACACAACGGTTTGGTCTTTTCGGAGTTGGGTCACTTATAATACTATTAAAACTGCCAACATTATAAAGAAGTCTATCCGCGGAGTACTTGTTCGTTGACCTTCGTTCCGGGCACATTCCACCAAAATATGATGAACATCCTCAGTTGTACAGCATTCTGATTACTTAGGAGTGGATATTTTCTTCATGAGGTAGGCAAATTTGTTCAGCGGATGATGCCTGGTTTCAACTCTCACAGATTTCACTAAAGTTTCCCAATCATAATCGCCTGACTCTAACCATGGGCACTGCAAGTAAGAGTTAAAATTCAATTCTTGTCATAATGTAAATATATCAAATTTAAGCCTTTACCGGCGGTCTAAATATACACCAAAAAATATATACATTCAGTTTGTGACATGCGTTTTATTGCTTATAACGAAATATTTGTAAAAGTTGAAATTACACAATTACATACTTTAATCACTTGAAGAAATCTATGGCACGTATTAATAAATCTCAACTCAGTGAGTGTGTCGGCTTGAAAGTTAGAAGAGTAAAGAACTATTACACTCTTCTGGCATAGTAAAATATAACTGTCTCAATTTTTAAGGTAACGCATGATACATAATAAATCCGATTAAAAAGTTCTTAATTAAAAAAAAAAGGTCGTGAAAACTGAAGAAACCATTATGACGTATGATTTGATTGAAATTTGTAAATAGTAGTTATAACTACAACTTTAACTATCACTTCAATATATATTTTAGTTTGTTTATTTTATTTTTTTATTTTACTTTTTAGTATAAAGTCTTTTAATTTTTTTAATTTGATGGATAAACTAGTTTTCTTGTCGCTTAGAAGTCCAGTAATTTGACAGAACTGATAATTACGTCCAAATTGTATTTTATCAATTATTTCTTTAATGCATTTTTTTATTTCTAGTTAAACTGCTAACGAGCACAAGAGGGAAACCAGTGTTAGTTCTAGAAGGTTACAGTTTTTATATGCGCACAAAATCTAGTAAAACAATGAGATGGTCGTGCACTAGTACCGGCGGAACAAACAAATGTACCGCGGTTGTCATAACCACGTCAGATGCCATTGTAATATTACGCAAGCGCTTACAACACAATCATCGTCCTCCGAACTACATCGAGCGTAATGGAATATTTATTAGAATTTAATTATATATTATAAAATTATATGATATAAATTCAATTTATTGTATATAACTGTAATTAATGTATGAGCTTAGGTAGGTAGGTTATTATTTTATATATTTTATTAGCAGCTTGGACGTAATAACAAATGTTTCGGTGATTCAGTCTGAATTATAACAGTCAACAGTCGTACGTGTTTTCCTTGTCTCCCGTTTTTTTATCAGGGTCCCGTAGGAAGCTCCATATTTCTCAATAACCATTTTTTTTACTAATCTATCTACCCAAACCTATTTACTGAAAGAAATTGGATTAAATGCAAGATTCATTCTATCGAGCTCTAATCACGAGAACCTCCGTAGACCACCAGGCAGAATACGTTAAAGCAGATGTGCATCTTGATCCTAATCATAATATATTTATTAAAATATTCAGTTTATAATATATGCGATTTTTAAACTAAGGAAGATAACTTATTATTCGGTAAGGACATAAAATGACAATAACTTAAATATTTAAAAGTTCATCCACTTAACGTCGGAACTACGCAGTCAGGTAATACGAAATTTTGCAAACACGTTTCATTGCAGTTGTCATGGGGCTGCTATCACGGGATATGCGAGCGTAGCTACAATTAAAACACTTAGTTTAACGGACGCAATCTGACGTCTATGGTAAATAAAAATGCTCCTGAATATAGATTTTTGTAAAGATAAATTGAAGATTGGCTAAGCGTATTCACTTATCAAGGAGCACCTTACGGATCCCTTAAATGATTTTCCATAAGACGGTTAATGGAAGATCTTAAGAGGATTTTTTAACTAACATTATTGTATATTTCAGTGCAAGTCTACAAAAACAGCCGGGGAAAAGACACGGTTGTCGTAAACGGGTACAGCTTCTGTAAAGAAAGGGTTTACGCGACAACTATATCGTGGGTGTGCACTTCGAACGTGAGGTGCCGGGCGCGACTGTCAACCGACCGGGGCATGCAGGTCGTGGTGCGGAGCTGTCTCCAGCATTCCCACGGCCCGCCTGCTTACGTGGTCAAGGACGGAGTCTTTGTCAAAATATGATAAGCTTTGACTAATGATTTTTACATTGGGTCATAAGCATTGATTCATTCTGTAAACAATTACCATAATAAGATTTATTTACTTGCCTCAAGAATGTTTGCAGATGAATGTCAAAAGACAATTGACAACATTTAAAAAAAATGCGTATTTATTTTATTTAAGTTACGAAGAGATCTTACTAACTTACGGGACCCGTATTTTTTATTTTGTCAAATGTGTACGTTTTCATAATTCATTTTAATTTTAAATTACAAAATATTTTCACCAACAGTGACAAAATAACAGGGCTCACAAAACATCCATTTGCCTAACATACACTTTTTGACAGCCATTAGGAATACCCAGTGCGTAAATCAGGTCTCATAATTTTTTGGACATGATTACTTCGTAAATATATATTTTTTATAAATAATAGAAGCCGTAGTGTGACTTCATCGGCATATTTTTTCATTTTTACTATTTTCTGCGAGATTCAACAACAGAAAAATCCCATAATATCTTTTCGTGGTCTACAATGATAAATCTCGAAATGGTTTTCGAAAAGTGGAATGCAAAACCCGTTGTATGCAGACTTTACCGGTGTTTCCTTCTATATGAAGAAAAAATAGACACCGTTTTATCATCGTAGTGTTCATGAAAAGATAACATTTTTTTGCCAATAAATCCCTCCAAGGCATTTGCCGTTATTCAATTATTTCAAATTTCAAATGAAATACCCGAAAAACCGGTTTAATTTGTGTGTGCAAAGCTTTTGAGTTAAAAGAGGTGGATTTAGTTCGGGATCATTATTGTCGACAGTTAATTGACTACTTCATATCATATTTAATGGGTTATTAAACCAGTTCGACTGGTAGTAATAGAAATTTTTAAAATAATATACCAAAAATTGTTTCTTGAAACTCCTATTTACAAAGCTTGCAATTTCTTCTCTCGAGCGTGCAATTGAAGGCTGCGGTCCTCTTTATGGTAATATCTAAAACCTGCAAGCATTCAAAGAGAAATACCTGAAACATTGCTTTATGGTAAAGTGAATTCTAATAAGGGAGCTAAATATACTACCTTAATGGTTGGCAATCTAAACAACCATTAAAGTTATTACATTCAAGCTCGACGTACAAATCCAAGACAAAAAATGTTTGCGGCCCTGGAATACCAAACGTTGGTTTAGTATTCCAGGGTCTAGAACTAATGGCCGGCTTACACGTGTTAAGTAGTAAAGTTGGTAACTAAATTTTAACTAAATTTTTAGTTAAAAATTACGTGTAAACTGTTAGATAAGTGACAAGTGGTAACTTAAAATTTAGTACGCAAGTGATTAAGTAGATTAGGATTCGTTCTATTTTTCGTATAAGTAGGTAAGCGGGGCTTCTCACTTAACACGTTTGAACGTGTTTTTTAGTTAAGTGTACAAGTTGACAAAGCGGGTGGCGGCAAGAGCTCGTACTTATGTACGACTTATGTACTTACGCATTTCATCTTTTTTTTAAATGTCGGAGTGGAGTTTAGTTTCAAATTTAAAATTTGTTGAAGAATAGATATTTAAAATAGGTATGCTTGTAGAATAAACGAGGTAAAAATTTTAGAAAAAAACATATTTTTGTAAAGATTTTATTTTCCAAATAAAATTCTTCTCTGAATATGTCCAAAATCACGTTTACCACATATTTAAGTACAAAAGTGACGAATTCCTTGACATTCGTCACTGCTCATCTTCATTGAACTTACGAACTTAACTACTTAATCCGTTGGGACACACAAGTGACATGTAGTAACTTAAAATTTAGTTACCAACTTAACTACTTAATACATGTAAACCGCACATAAGCGCGTACTTAACTAATATTTATGTACCCCATTTATGTACGGACAAGAAAAAAAAAATAGATAAATAGTAATGTAAGTTTTTGATCTTATGTTCGCTAGATCTATCATATCAACGAACCTAACCTAAAACTGGTGTTAAAATTTAAAGGATTTATAATTTGGAAATGTTTTCCTATTGGTATTTTTTCAGTTAGTTTAGACAATAAAGGTATAATTATGGTAATACGTACGTAAATACATACAATGGCAAAATATGGAATTAAAATAAAAGTGTTTCAGTTGAATATGTAAAAGTAATTAGGATTTATCAATGAAGTAATATGTAAGTTATTCTTAAATATCTTATTTTATATTTGTTTTTCAGAGGAATGGTATTGTACTAAATTCAATCTGGACTTTAGGCCTAGCGACTTTAATAACAATAAACTGCTAGTCAATTAAAAAAGAGCTTTGCCAAGCAATAAGTTGATTCTTGAACCTACAAAAAATAAATATATATATTTTTTTTATTTTCTTTTTATTTTATTTATTGAGTCTGGTCTCATCCTGGTCATAACTGAACATGATGAAAATAAAATTTGCTCCTCAGGTCCTTCTTTCGTGAGGTCTGCGCGAGGTGCACGCGTCATCGTATTAGGTGGATATAAGTTCCTACGACAATTGAAATGTGGTCCAAAGGCGCGTTGGTGGTGCGGCACTCATAGCAACAAGAGGTGCAGAGCGGTCATCCACACCATCCAAGACCAGATAGTCATGTGTCACAACGAACATAACCATCCTCCACCGCGCACTATTTAATCGATTAAGAATAACTTTGCTAAATATACATTTGAACAAATAGTAAATATTTCGCATTAAGAAAGTTATGTTTTTAACCAGATAAATAAAACGTTTAGGCGCTAAATTATACAGGACTTTGTAATGGAACGCAAAGTATGTGTATTAAAATTAATAAGTAAACGTAAAATGGCAGTAATTTTGTGGTTTTAAAATTCTCCAATTTTTTAAACTGTATTTTTCGATTTTGCACCGATTTGTCATGTTTGCAATAGTCGGTTTATGTTCACATAAAGAAAGTATGGTTTTGTATATTTCTAAACTTTTATATCTATATTGGTTGAATAAGGAAAAAAGTAGATTGGTAATATTTTTTTTCAACTCAATAGTAATGCATGCCCTATAAATTATTTTAATGATAAAAACAGATCTAATTGCAATGGCTAATTCAGAATTCAATGTGTGGGATGTCCAGTAGGGTCAAGTTTAAAACCTAATTCATTTCTGAGATATTTGTTCTCATTTTGTAAGTTGAAATTTCTGCAGTGTTTTGTGTGTTTTATTTTTGTGTTTTAATAATATATCCATTAATATATCAACATCAGTATCAGTATCATATATCACTGTTTATTTTTAAATATATCAACAAAATTTATCGTGAACGTTAATTTCAGTCGACAATTACAGTTCTACAGTTCCTATCTTCTTAACTTGTCATCTGTTTTAAAAAAATATCTTGTGAGATAAGGCAAAAGCTCATACCCATGAGTTGTTCTTTGTTAATAATATTTAATTATAAAATAATAAAGGGTATACTTTAAACTTAATACCAGTTTTAATATATTACCGGCTAGCAATCATACGTCTTTACACTTCATGGCCACACCTCAAGAGTACAGCCAACCTTAATCAACTGTTTATTTTCTTTTTCAGAATTTGGAATATCGAAATCCTGCAAAGATACGTTCAACTACAAGCGTTCATGTTATTCAAAGAAAGAAATTCTAAATGCCATAAAAGATCTTAAACTAGGAATTTCTTTAAGACAGGTGAGCAAAGAGCACGGTATCCGTCGCACTACATTAAATCGATACAACCGCTGTGCCTATAAATTAAAACAACTTTAAGGACCTGGAAACCAGTGCAAAAACCAAAGAAGAGGAAAGAGCCTTGATGGAGTATTTACATACATTCGGTAAGTTTCGTTGCGACCCCACTCAAGTTACCGCCAGAAAGATAGCTTTTCAGTTTGCTAAGTCTCATAATGATAAGAGTGTCCCGGAAAACTGGAAAAACATAAATTACGATTGGATGCGAGGATTTCTCCAAAGAAATCCCGATTTGACTTCTTAAATAAAGCACAAATCAACAGAACCAAGGTTTTCCTTCTTTCACAATTTTTATCGTTTTTACTCAGAACACATCCTTAACTAACGTATTAGAGGTTCAAATAGTTTATTTTAATATATGTTTGTTGTTTTTATTCATTCAGTAACATGCGCGAAAACCTCTGCTGGTAAAGAGGACCTCCTGATTAACGACTACAGTTACTGTTGTCAACAAAGAATTAAAAAAGATCTACGTGCGTGTATTTTTTTCAATCGAAAGGGAGGCAGGACCCGCCCTATACTTACGCAATAACGAGTTATTTCTTGAAACAGACACATGCTCATAGAAACTTTATCAGGAATCGTCATTGTTATAGCTCTATGTGATTATGACTACGAGTAAAAAAAAATATTATGTGCATATTTGTATATATTTTTATATATACATATAGACACATAATATTTTTTTATATGTATATATAAAAATATATCCATTTAAGTATTGTGAAGCAGAATTTGTTAAACTAACACTTTATGACCTGACAATAAAACGCATGAAAGCCAAGCCATGGATGACCACAGTCGGACTAAAGTAAGGGAGTCTGAGAATCGTTGCGCGTTTAGTACACACACAAAAGCAAAGGAACTAGAAACTCATAAAAACCTATTTGGATTACATGCAGCTGGCAAAGTATTTAAGATAGAAAAAAATTGAGGCAAAATGTATTTGATAAAAATTGTAGCCAAATTATTAAGTACATAATATTTACTACGACATAGACGATTAACAAAACCTATCTACGATCACTTGTTTATAGGCCGCCCACAGATGTTTATTGATAGAAAAATAATTCATAATCCTGGCAACCTCAAAAATCAGCTGATAACAAAATGTCGAAGCGAAGGAAGAGTGTTGTGCTTTCTAAGGTATTTTAGCAAGTATTTTTTTATTTTTAGATATGGAAAATGCTATTTTATTTCCTTAATTATGTCACTTTGTTAAATTCTCCATTGATTTTACGTATAATATAACTCTTAACACCTTGGGCACTAGTTGTAATTTTGTATCGAACTTGCTGTATGACTTGGCATTTACTGCCAAAGAAATAAAAAGGCATGGCCTGTATGGCATGACATAAATTGCCAAAGATATATTAGGTCTTTACCTATGAAATTGCCGTTTTTCACGAAATAAATGATATGATGAGTAATTTTTTTATATATTTTTTATTTCTATTAATCAAAATAATCACCCATGCAATCAATGCATCTTTGCCAACGCATTGGTAGCTTATTGATGCCTTTTTTGAAGAAATCAGCTGGACGGGAGGCAACAAATTCTTCAAAGGCATTTTGTACTGCCTCTCGGGTATTGAGTGTTTTTCCCGCCAAGAAGTTATCCAAATTCTGGAAAAAGTAGAAGTCTGTAGGCGCAAGGTCTGGTGAGTACGGCGGATGACGGAGAACTTCCAACCCCAACTCTTGTAGCTTGGAGACCGTCTGCTGTGCAGTATGAGGTCGCGCGTTGTCGTGCAGGAGCAGTGGAGCCGAACGATTGACCAAAGCTGGTTGGAAACGTGCGAGCTTCTCCATCATTGTGTTCAGTTCTTCACAGTACACATCTGCAGTAATGCTTGTCCCGTTTGGCAAGAAGCTGTGATGAATTACACCCGCGTTAGACCACCAAACAGTGACCATCACTTTTCTAGGGGTAAGTTTTCGTTTAGGGCATTGTTTGGGTGCTGAACCAGGGTCCAACCAACTTGCTGAGTGCTTACGATTGTCAAACAGGATCCATTTCTCGTCACAAGTAACAATGCGGTTCAGAATTCCTTCATTTGTATGCCCGCTGAGCAGTGCAAGGCACGTCTTCACACGTACTTCGCGCTGGCGGTCATTGAGTTCGTGGGGTACCCATTTGTCAAGCTTTTTTACCTTGCCAGTTTGACGCAAATGGACCAATATTGTTTTGATGCTAACGTCAAAAGCTGCTGCTAATTCAGCCGTGGATTGAGTTTCATCAGCTTCCACAATTGCCTTTAATTCGTTATTGTCGAACAAAGTTTTCGGACGACCACGGGGTTCATTTTTCAGGTCAAAATTTCCAGAACGGAAGCGGGTAAACCAATAACGGGTGGTGCGTTCGTTTGTAGTGTTTTCTCCGTAAACGTCGTTGATGTTGCGTGCCGCTTGTGCCGCTTTGCTGCCACGATGATACTCATACTCCATAATTACTCGAATTTTTAACTTATCCATGATGACGAAAAATTTTCGAATGCGTTGAAAACAAAACACTAACTATTAAACAAATGACGATTTTAGAAAAAGAATTGTCAAATAAAATTAATTTGAAATTAGAATTATCAATCAAAAAAAATAATATTTTCATTTGAAATGGCCAGTACGGCAAAACGGCAGTTTCATAGGTAAAGACCTATTAAAAAAGCATGCACTTTTTAACCTGTATGTCGTGTCATAGATTGCCAAATATGGTCTTAATTTTTTATTTTATTTCGCTTGTGTTTTTTGTTTCTGTTTTGGGAAATCAGCTTCATAGATTTATTTTTTGTTGCCTACAGCAAAAGCTTCAAACGCGTGGGGGAAGATTGTTAGCTCTTGTCCCAGTTGCGAATGCCCCTTCAGATTGTTTCGACTTATCTGAACTGCTTTCTCCTGCACCTTCGATTCCCAGTTCATTAGATAATTTACGCATACTTTCAGAATCAGAGGAAGAAGTATGCGATCGTTTGACACCCATCGTTCAAGTTGTCTGCCCAGAATCTAATCAAGAGCTGGACTTAAATCAAATCCCTATTTTATCAGAGCTTCCATCTTTGACTGCTACTCCATCTTCCGATTGCATGCTGCTCCCATCTCCTGCCTCTTTGCCTGTAAATGTGTCTGCAACTTTTACTCCAGCATTACCAGTGACACCTGCAAGCCTTTAAAAATTTGTATATTTAAAATTTTCCTATAACGCCACGATTACTCAAACGAAAAACCAAATCAAGACCATCGTACCTTGTTCCACCAAAACGGTGTAACAAAATACAAAAATTCGCTCTTGTGTATAAAATGACAAAAGCCTATACTTATTTCGTCACCAGCCAACTATTGAAGAAGGATAAGATTTTGCAGATATTCCTAAATTATTATCACCATTGGACTATTTTTTCAAATTTTTCTCTCCAGGCATTATTACAGACATCGTGGATCCAACAAATTTATACTCAGTTAGAAGTACTGGTAAATCGATTAACGTTAGTGAAGAAGAAATCCGTGATTTTCTTGCAATCCAAATAAAAATGGGTATTGTAAAGATGCTTCCTACTTGGACTACTGGTCCTAACGGCTGAGATATGATATGGTAGCCGGTTCTTTGACACTAAAGCGTTACCAACAAATTCGTTAAAATTTTCACTTTGTGAATAATGCTGAAAAAAAATAAATATTTTACAGTTCGACCTCTAGTTGAAAAAATTTTGCCCTCTGAAAAATCCATGAAATAGAAACCACGTGGAACTTTTCCACAAGCTATTTGCAATGAATCTCGACTAGCAGCAGTTAGGTGGAATGACAATAAAACTGTGACTCTGATAAGTAGTTGTATGGGTGCTGAACCAGTAGGAAAAATTAAGAGGTACTGCAAATATCTTAAAGGAAAGAGAGACGTCGATTGTCCACATATAGTGAAATAATATAATAAAAATATGGGTGGTGTAGACCTTGCAGATATGCTTATTGCCCTTTACAGAATACCATTCAAAAGTCGTAAATGGTACTTAGCAATTTTTGTTCAAATTATTGACATACGTTTAAATACCGCTTGGCTCCTGTTCAGGAAATATTGCACAAAAAATAATATAAAGACTGTCATGCCACTCAAAGTTTTCCGGTATGGAGTTTAGAGAAGGTCTTAAAAAAAAGAAGTAGGTCACAAGAAATTAATACAAATACAAAAATTCTTTGTTGTGCATACTTTTTACAGTTTGTACATTTTTATAGAACAGTTTTATTTTGACATACGTGAGGGTATAAAACAGTAACGATTCTTTTCTTTCCGTCCGAGTATAATACTGTGATACTGCAAAGTAATGAGTCACGTCTTAATAATAAGGTACATTTTAAAATCGGCACTATTCTTATAAACTAATCCAATACAAAACAAAATGCAAAGATACAATGCAAAGATTTCAGATAGTATTTTATTATTATAAACAAAAAAACAAGACAAAAGCAAAAATATTTTATTTATTTTAAATTGAAAAGAGAAAAAAGCGTTTTGGTTTGTTAGGTACATTTACGCGTTTCCGTATTATGTTGTGAGTTATAGATTTTAAAATATAGAAGGTAATTTTTTATGGATATGTATATAAATGTTTTTATGAATATTTATTTTACATGTATAAAATATATAAATATTTTTTATATTTATTCATATCAAAATGTATATGTATATGAATATATATTTAAAATGTATTTGTATAATATGATAATTTAAACTTTATGTTGAATGTGTGAATGAAATATTTATATTAAATAAATTCTCAGTCTAATCATAGTCGTTGTCCATCAAATAAATCCTTAGTGATTTTTACATGCTTTATTTTATTGTATAGAGTTAGACTCTTATTTATGCGATTATATAAAAATGGTCCCAAAAAAATAAGAAAAGCCATGTGCATAAGCAGTTTTACAAGGGGGAACTTTATAAATAATATGAAGTCTTCTGTCTGAATTGTAATCACGCCTTACAGTGTGTTGTTTTAAAATAGCATTCCTAATGTATGATTTACGTTGAGAACGGGCAGCTCATTGTACAGGTCCGTCGTGGGATGTCTGAGGCGCTTGAATAGTATTAATTTCATTATTATTCGTTGGGCACTTTCTAGTTTTGACATTGTAGTTTTTTGTGCCCCACCCCAAGCAGTGATACCATATGTAATTAGTGACTGACACAGGCTGTATTACACAATTTTGGTTGTGTGGTTACATCCTAAATGACGCTTTTTTTAAAACCTGGATTAATCTACGAATGCGACTTTTCAAGCCATGAATATGCGTCTAAATATTTAATACTGTCAACTTAAGTAAGAGTATAACAATTACAATTATCCGAGTTATTATTACCTACATAAGTGTGCCTTTAAAGACATGGTCGAAATTTGTTGAGAGTGGTTGGAATATATTGAGAATGGGATATATTTGGTTTTTGTTATATTGAGAGATAGTAATTGTTTGTTAATTAAGTTCATTATTTTTCTTTCAACATAATATTTGATGTCATTCATGTAGCGCCCGTAAAAAGTAACACTGTATCATCAGCATAAGAAAATATTTGAGTTTTGTATGTCAGTATTGCATATATTATTGATATAAATCAAAAACAGTGTCGGTCCAAGTACAGAACCCTGAGGGACTCCATAATATATTTTTTCTTGAGAACTGTACATGTTATTGATTGTAACTGATTGTATCCTATCTGATAGATTATCATTAAACAGATTTAAGGGGATACCTCTCACGCCAATTTGTTCAAGTTTGGTGAGTAGCAATGGAACCCAGACGGTGTCAAAAGCCTTGGCCAGGTCTAAGAAAACACCTAGGCATTTTTGTTTACTATCCAGGCCTCTGACAACGTAAGTGATCAGTACATCATCTGCAGTTGATTTATTTCGTCTGCATCTGAATTGGTTTTCAGATAGTATGTTTTTAGAGTCAAGGTAGTTTAAGAGTCTATTGTTAATGACTTTTTCTAGAATATTTGCTAAAGTTGGAAGTAAAGCTATAGGGCGGTAATTGGAGACTTCAATTACATCACCTTGTTTGAAAATGGGAATCACCACCGATTCTTTTAGCAGTTTAGGAAAAACGCCACTGGAGATAATTAGGTTGCAAATATGCGTAACAGGTTTAGCCAAAACACATGCAAATCTTTTTAATACGTTGGATGAAATATGATCCCAACCTGTAGAATTTGAAGTTTTTAGCGAACCAATGATTTTTAATATTTCATGGTTATTAGTTTCTAATAGCACAAAAGAATCTTTTATGTTACAAAATTTTTTGTTACTATTTATCAAATCTTCTTGGTTCATATTTGATTTTGTCAGAACTTGTAGTGCTAAATTATTTCCTGATTTGCCAAATAATTGTTGGGATAGTCAAGAGATTCCTTTGGAGCCAATGACATATTACATATAGACAAGTGTAATAAATTCGACTACACTCAGAAGTAAGGAACTACTATTCCAACAATTCAGTTACGTAACAAGCTAAATAACAAGTGGATACCCATTATTATTAGTTCTCAATAAGATTTGAACTTAGATTAAAGTATAAAATTTGCAGAGGTCTAAGAATGAAATAGAAAAACAATAACGTCATTTATAATAAATTATATTCAAATATCTAGTACAATAAAAAGGAAGAAATAACAGTTACCTTATTAATCCAATCTCCAACAAGTATATCACTCCAACAAAATGCGATTCCCGCTATAATTCTTCGGATATGTCTCTCGTTCACGAAAGCTGGATCAAAAGTGCCACACCCCATTTTTCATTAGTTCAAATTCTCTTGCATCATTTTTTTTTATTTTGTTGCCAGTTACAGCCATTATTTAACGCTAACTTTATTTAAAATAACCGTTAAAACCCACGTTGTGTTGCCAAATAATTATGATAAATACATAAAATCTTATTGAAACCTCACACAAGTCATACCCAAACATTACCGCAAAAAAAACGGCGTCAACTTAACTATACATACATAACTACCTGATATATAATTTGTGGGAGAAGGAAAGAATAACACGGTTTAATTGTTGTAAAAAAGAGATAACTATGTACTTGTTGATGTTGCTTCGCACTAATTGGTCGCGAGCGTACGTGACGCAGTACGAAAATTGTCGCAACTCTATAGCGTTGTCTCTTTTACTGCCACATACAAAATCACATTACATCTGGCTCTTCGAGTTTGTTGAAATGAATAACCATGTCAATCTAAAACGTAATTTTAACTAGCAATAAAATAATAATATAGTTTTAAATAAATAATACTTCCGCATGAAAAGAAACGTTTATTCTTCCTTTAACAGTAACAGTGTAATTAGTACACTGTCTAAACACACATAAAGGCATTGTACGGTATTAAAATAATAGGAATAAATATAAGGAATAAGTCTTGTTTAACGTTTAGCCGTGACACTGGGTTGCATAAGACTTAGTTAGTCAGATAGCGGGCAAATTGCCTTAGTCAAAAAGCCTTGTATTTGCGTTGCCATTATTGAGAGCGGATAACCTATCTATATGAAATATGTCATTGTTTGGAGCCTGTTTAATGTTAAGTAGATTATTTGACACATTGAGTAATGTACTTGGATTTTTTAGACAACACACACATTTAAAAGTATTCCACGTCTTTTTGATATCAGCTTGATTTGGTTTTAATTCCGGAATATCATGGGCCTTTTTTACAGTATTTATGATAACAATGATGATGCCTTATTAAAGTTTATTTTATTATAAGTATTTCTCTTTTTACTGGTTTTTATTTCATTTGGGTCTAAAATTGCTTCTAGATGGACAGTATCATGATCTGTAATTGAGGACTCACAAACTATTGTCAAAGTTTTATTGTTCGTTTTTACAAAGCAACGATCAAGACAGCTATTTCCACGAGTCGGTAATCTGTGAGTTGGTAACAGACCATCCATTTCTAGAAGGTCCATGTAATTATCGGATCTAGGATCACTAGAAGATAGGGAAATATCTATATTAATGTCTCCTATGAAGAAGATATTAGGTACATGTTTTAATTTGTGTAGTACTGAGTATATGGAATTTTCAAAATTAACAGGGAAAGAAAAAGATGGTGATCTATATATACATATAAGAGAAAAGCTAGCTCCTATTTGTACAATCAAGCTGTCAGAATCCTCAGTCATGGGTTCATAAGCCGAGATATCCATGACACTCTATCGGACGTATATAATTATAGTTGTCTAGGTTAGGTATAAGTTCATTATTTTGCAGCCAACACTCCATTCGTACAATAGAAACATATTCAATTTTAGTTCTAGCTAAAATACTTCAAGGTTATCAAATGGAGACTTGAAGAAAATAAGAAAGCAAACGCAAGCTCAACCCCTTGACGAGATCAGATATATATATATATATCAGATACAGGTCACTTTTTGAATTTCACTAGTCAAGGGAAATGCCGCCTTTGCTCAAAATTTACAACAGTAATCTACATGAAGTGCAATTTTCGTTTATGTTTCGTACGTGGTAAAAACAATGGGAATTGTAATTTAGAGTATCATACAAAAAAGTAATTGCTTTAATCCAACTTATTCATCATCCATCATTTCATTTGATTTTGCTTTATTTTATTCGTTGGCTATGAGCTATTTGTTTTTTAAGAATTAAAACTTGTACTTGTTACGATTTTAATATTGCTACGAATATAGTTTGATAAAAAAACGTGTTTTATTTTTTTTCAATGGGAATCACTAACCAGCATACATACATAATGGAGAGTACTTCACTATAAATTTGGCAGTGTATGCCATAAAATACATAGGTTTTCTTCATAATTATAGAAGATATATTTTTGTAATAATATTTTTGTGATTTAATAGGCTCTTGTAAATATGTAAAACGAATTAAAATATAATTTTTCCACAATTTTTTTGCCTGCCAAATTAAGGAATAACACAACCTATACATCTTTTGGCGCTGTACAGTTGGTAAGTTTGGGAATTTTATTATCATAATTATAATAAGTCAGATGATTACTGTTGATTACTATGAAATATCGGGAAATACCCACCAATTAGAGTTTCACCTTAAATTTTTATTTGTCCTCAGTGATGTTACTGAAAAACGTACGAGGCAAAGAGTTGGCGATATTATCTGGATACAGCTTCTATATGAACACTCGCAGATTGAAGTCCTTATACTGGCGCTGTACCAACCACAGCTCGTGTCGAGCGAATTTCTGCTCTGACGAATCGAAGACCCGCTTATTGAGGGGCTATCTCGAGCACACACACCCGCCGCCGAAGTTTGTTATAAAGGACGGCATGTACGTAAAGATCTGAACAATTTGGTGACAAATTTTACCTGCTCTCAATAGTTTTCAAATAGTTGCTTCACAATAAGCTCACCTTTTAGATTGTAACAAATTATTTGTGGCGAAAAACTTTGATTTTAACAGACATACATTTGGAAATGTTACTTCTTATAAATGCTTTTGCTCGGTGATCTTTTTGTTTCCTAGATTGCTTCTCGCCTTAGTAAAAAAATATTTATGACCCACGTGATACAGCCCAATCCTACAATAATAAAATGTTCACCCACTTAACTTTTTACTTACTGTAACTGTACTCAGACATTCAACTTTTCATCCTATTACCTTAAATAATAATTATATAAATTTAAATATATCCAATGCGGTAATAATTTGTTTCCTCTTATTTTACTAGTTAGTTATTCTTGTACTAATTTAGTTTAAGCGTCTTTATCAAATGCAATATTATACCTTTAAAAGGCAATTCGCAAAGTAATGTCTCCATTATAATTGTATCACAATTCCGCCCTTGGTTAATTTGGATCACCAATAAAGTCAAAAAAGAAAAAAAAAATTATAAGGTCGCAACGCTTACTACAATGAATACTGACATTTGAATACAATTATTTATATCTGTCATATAAATAAGATAAGATATAATAAGGAATAGGGAAAAAAAGCTCACTGTTGACTTTTTAAATTTACTGTAAGGCATCTTTCCCTCGGTATATAACTGTTACTCACTTATTCGGCTCGCCGGAAGCAACTATTAGACATATTATATTATATTTTATTATTACCGATCGTATTTTATTATCTTTAACGCGACTGAAATAAGCCGGGCGGCTTATTTCCCGAACTCCGTCTGCATATTCGATTTTCCCACATGGCTGTGCCGGCCAATGCTGGCCTGAAAGAGTGCCTAGCACCCCTTACCCAGCTTCGTAAAGTGCAATGAAATTAATTAAGTTATGGCACTGAAAATGTCCGTGAGATGTATATTATTGTCATAAGAAAAGTTATATGTAAAGAAAGCCAGAAGTTGGCATGCGACGCGTACTAAATGAAATAAAAATTGTGTCTTGATATCTTAGTGAGGGTTTCTCTTTTATGGTTTCCCAAGATAAACTGTGCAGAACTCACAAGCTCACTCTCCTTTACCTTCAACCTCATAAGACCGATTTGTTTTCCCACTCCTTTACTGTTCATGCCATCAGACTATGGAACTCACTTCCTTGTGAAATATGCGAAGCAAAATCGTTACCAATTTTCAAAAATAAAGTAAAGCAACACTATCTTTCTCAACCTTAAAATGTTGTGTTGATGTTCAAACTTTATGTATATTAAGTAGAATATTAATATAAATCATTCGTTTATAAATGTATGTATGTATATAAATATTAGAATTGTATGTATGGGTTTAACTTAATTTATATGTTTATTTTATGATTATTTATTGTATTGTATTTTAGGGTCTGCTGGTAGAAATTTCTATTAGATATAACCTGTACCTTTGTACTTTATTAGTTTATAAGTCATTTTTATTATTGTGTTTTTCTGTGTGTACATAAATTATTAAATAAAAATTGTCAGAAACCAACTCTCTACGTAATTGAGTCTGATATCCATGCAATGGGATCATTAGATAATTAGGAAGGGTTTCTAAGTTACCAACCGCTTTAATAAATGAGTAAAAAACCAGTCACTCCTATTTCTTTCATTTATTTTGGGTACGAGGTTCGTTCTGATTGTCATAGGAAATTACCTCCATTGTTTTTAAACTACTCCCCCATTTTTTGTTCTATTGTGTCGCTAGAAGTATCTATGCATGTAAATAATTTAAATGTAACTTATTTTCAGATCTAAAATATGAATACGTGATGACAATTCGTGGATCACAAATCATTAAATGTGGGCCACATTCGTTTCGATATCATCGAGCCCAAGGCCCTAAGAAGAGATGGCGATGTATTAAAGACCGATCAAAGGGGTGCTCCGCAGTAATTTACACCATTAATAATGAAATTATTAGCCACAACAATTGTCACACTCATTAAACTATGCAAGGAAGTGATTTTATATATCGAAAACTAAATAAAACTTAAAGCACACTAATTTTGTATGTAGTTTTAAATCAAACTCTCCAGTCCTAGGTCTACTGGTAGAAATTTCTTATGTAATAAGTAGTACCTTGGTACAAGCATTTTATCCCATTTATGATTAGTTATATTTTGTGTGATGTGTGTTATTGTAAATTAAAATAAATAAATAAAAAAATTAACCTTGTTTAATTTCGCCGTTTAATTTATTTTTATTTAAAAATACTTCTGTAGCGTTAGGGGCGCTTCCCACTTATTCGGATCGGCTCATTCTGCTCGGCAGCAATTACGACAATCGGCCAGTGGAATCGGATAGTCCATTCGGGCTCTACTCAGGTTGCCATATCCATAGCCTGAATGGGATAGAACGGGCGGCATTTTTCCGAATTATTATTATAATTATTAATGTACATTATTATAGTCGATTTTATCGCTTATTTAATTAATGCCGGCCCAAGTATATTGGTAGCGATCCTTACAAATAAATGTCCTGCTGAAATTTGTTACCTCTAGCGCATCACTATCGTCGCCAAAATTTTAGGAAAGATTCAAATTGGTAATGCAAGTAAAGTATGAACTGATTTACAATTGAAAGATAAGTGCTTCTACTAATCTATTGGAAAAAAACATAAAAGGATTATTCCACAAAAAGCAGTTCAAATATTTCCACTGACCATTATTTTCAATATTTAAATTAAAATGGAAGTATTGTACTTATACATTCATTCACTTGTTGTACATTCTATTTTGATTATCTGAAAGGCAACATTTTCGAAAAGGTAACCCTAAATACTGTGTTAAAAATGTTTTGTTCTTTATTGAGTTCACCTTTTAATAAAACATTGTTGTTTCAGCGATAGTATGTAAAACCTCAAAGGGCAGGGATATATTGATTAAGGATGGGCACACCTTTGGCATACAACAACGACATAAAAGTTCGATTTATTGGAGATGTTGTAAAAACGGTAGATGTAAAGCGCGTGTCGTCACAGACCTACAGTCATCCACCATTTTAAGATCTGCATCAAGTCACACACACGAGACACCGAAATTTGTAATCAGAAATGGAATATTTTCCTCCATTTGAAAAAATTATGAAGAATCATTGATTAAATTGTTATATAGTTGATAATAAATGCAGCTGTCTCTTTCTATTTTTTTTTAAGGCAAGATCCTGACGCCAAGCCTGACATGTTGAAGGAAGTTGAGAAGTTTTACACGCCAACACACGCTCTTGTTAACAACATGGAGCTGAACTAACCTAACAATTTTTCAAATGAGCTTTAAGAGCCTACCTTATGATACCGATAAATTATTTTTTTCGTTCAAAAACTTTCCGAGACGAAATAATTCAACTACATCATGAGAGTATGGAAGATAGCGATAGTTGCCAATCGCGTTTAAAGCGCCAAATCAAATATTTCCTCATTAGGAAATATTGAACAATAAAATTACCACCTTTAAGTGAAAAAGTTAATCTGAAATGGCTTTAGTGACAAAGACAAACGAAGACAAACAACGAAAGACAAACATTAAAACATGAAGAAAACGAGTACTTTTTGCGGTTTTTTTCTATCGTAATTTTTGTTTATAATCGGGGTTGGACTTCGAGAATCTTGAGATAACTAAACAAGATTTTTTTGCGTAGATGTTTTAAAGTTTCGAAATATCCAAAAAACCAGTTATTTTTAGCTTGCATGGACTAATAGATTAAGGTCGATGAATCTATCAAGTTTGTATAATGTACCCTCTTATATAATTAAGGGCAAGGTTCACGTTCAAGGGTAAACATCACAGTGTTAAAACTGTTAGCAGTACTTGAAAGTTTATTCATATAGGGGAGACCTGTACAAAACCGTATACCTGGGTAAAACCGTATAGCGTAGCTATTTTCGCCATTAATTAAAAATTCACGCGTACTTACTTAGTGGCACCTACCAATCAGAACTATTTGTAAACAAGCACTTGTCGCTGTAGGATCGCGCAATTTTGAATTATTTTATCTTATTCTTTTTTGGTAATCCTGATCTTATATGTATATAAATTGCCTATATACGATTTTGACCCGGAAAGATAAGTCTAATTATTCGCCATCGACATCCACTTCAGAACTCGACCCGGTGCCAAGGACTTATGCTAGGCCGCTGTCAACTCCAACCATGTTGAAGCCGGTCCCTGAAATTGTGTCCCTCGTCCTCTCTTTATAAAAATGAATTGGTTAACTCACAAAACCTAGACTTAATCTGAGCCAAACACCTAAACTTGGAAAACTAAAACTAACCAAAAAAAAGGATAACATTTGCTTGTATCACCTACAAGAGTACGGTGCAAACTGCATGGACGAAGGTTGGGTGAAATGGTAAGTCAAGGCTGGGCCCATGAAGGCTGCACCGGCTATGATACATAGGAGTAGGGTAACTTCTTTTGCACAAGATGCATTGTCTCACTATACATAGTATACGGTTTTACCCGGTGCAAAACCGAAAAAAGTAGTTATTTGCTTTGTTATTGAAATTGTTGTATAATTTTAGTTTTTTCTGAAATATGTTTATTGTAATGTGTACCTAATGAGTCTCACTAAATATATATGTTGATTTAATACATTTGCGTTTTGAAATGGATGAACTACACGCCTAGATCCTTAGCTATACGGCCTTGCCCCGGTCTCCCATACGTGAATGAGTTTTTTTTTAACCAAGCGTCCAAAGCAGTTTTACGTATTCTATAATAGATTTCTACAGTGATTCCACACTCATCCAACGTCTTAAATGGATTTTGTTATAGTTACCTCTACAGTATTGGGCGACAAAGGCTTTGCAAATTATTACAACTTCTTATTTTTCGTGTAATTTTTGTTATTATTAAAGCAAGAAGTTCTTTTAGGACTGCGTCTAAAGGAAGAACATCTTTGTGTTAAACTGATCAAATTGAGAAAATATAGATACATTTCATGGTTTCAAAGAACTAGCTAGTTACAATAGGTAGCTGTAATATAAAAATAGACCTGAGCGAGAAACAAATCGAATCAGGTGTTTTGATGAGAATAGCAGTATCTCATAAGATGTCACTTTTCTTAATATAGATGTTTCACTTCATTCGATAGCGTTACCCTATGCGTGCTTGTGCTTGTAAAAATGCAACTTAACTTTATGTGGTAGTGACTCGGCAGCCGTCATCTTGTAAAACCTTGTTCTTGTAACTTTGGTGTGCGTGCATAAATAGTACATTTTTGTCACGCTCATACATTCAATGTCTATATAAATAATGTCTATATTAATGACATATTACATACAGATAGGTTATCCGCTCTCAATAATGGCAACGCAAATGCATGGCATTTACCCGCTATTTCACTAAGTCTTGTGCAACCCAGTGTCACGGCTAAACGTCAAACAAAACTTATTCCTTATGCCTTTTTGTGTGTTTAGACAGTGTACTAATTACACTGTTACTGTTAAAGAAAGAATAAACGTTTCTTTTTATGCGGAAGTACTATTGTTTTATAACAATATAATTTATTATTTTATTTTGCTAGTTAAAATTACGTTTTAGAATTGACATGGCTATTCATTTTACCAAACTCGAAGAGCGAAATGTAATGCGATTTTATACGTGGGAGTAAAAGAGACAACGCTATAAAGTTGTGACAATTTACGTACTACGTCACGTACGATCGCGACCAATTAGTGCGAAGCAACGTCACGAAGTACATAGTTATCTCTTTTTTACAACGAGTAAACCGTGTTATTCTTTCCTTCTCCCACAAATTATATTACTCTATATATCGGGTAGGTATGTATGTATAGTTTACTTGACGCCGTTTTTTGTTGTGTGGTAATGTTTGGGTATGACTTGTCTATATGTAATATGTCATTGGTCTATATGCTGAAGCACACACAGAGCCGCGTGCACAAATTACTTTAGCCATCTTTACAGATTTGGACCAGAACAGTGTTAGAGGTCCGTTACAGCATGTAAATCTTGTGACTTTGTAGAATGACGAGTATTTTACAAATACTTTTGAAATTGGAAATTATTCAAAATAATTATAAAATAAACCAAACATTTTACGGCCAGGTAGAAGATAATATTACTTAACTATTGTCAATATTTTGAATATATAGATCCGACAGTCAGGAGGGTTATGTTTTTCGTGTGTATGTTTGTACGTATATTACATTCATTGGCTCTACAGCCTAAACCGTTTGACGGACTTCAAAATATAAGGTGTCATTTTGTGAAATTTGTATGGGGACAGGGATTAAAGGTGAAAATTATTCAAGCAGTCGGGTTTTTTAATTTGTCTAATTCAGCAGCTTGTTAAGCATTATATTTTATGATATTTAAAAGGCTTTTTTTTTCAAAAGCAGCTTAGTACTGGATCTTAAATTGTTTTGTTCTTTATTCACTTCACTAGAGTTCACTTCTTATAATGCAATATTGTTTCAGCGATAGTATGTAAAACCCCAAAGGGCAGGGATGTATTGATTAAAGATGGGCACACCTTTGGCATACAACAACAAAATAAGAATACAATTTATTGGAGATGTTTTAAGCACGGTAAATGTAAAGCTCGTGTTGTCACAGACCGAGAATCCTCCACCATTTTAAGATCTGCGTTAAATCACACACACGAGACATCGAAATTTGTAATCAGAAATGGAATTTTTTTCTCCATTTGAAACAAGTTAAGACTCATTAAGATTTATTTGCCTAATTTAACAACCTTATTGTTGCCTTTGTTAATTATCCTCCGACATAAGTCGTTATACATTAGTTTCAGGTACTGACTCATATTGTAATTTAAAGTTATTAATAAATTCATCTGTGTTTTTCTATTTCACTATTTTAAGGCAGGATCGTAACGTTCAAGCCTGAGATGTTGAGGGATGTTGAGAAGTTTTGCACGCCAACACACGCTCTTGTTAGCAACATGGAGCCAAAATTACCTAACCCTATCAGCCTAAACGAAATCAAACTGGTACTCATACAGGCTTAGAACAACAGTGCGCCAGTTGATGATGGAATCGTTTCCAAGCTTCTGAAAGTGGATGACAGACTAGAGCATAATATCATGCCAAAGGAAAGAAGGCGCAGGCACAGCACATGAGCACAGTAATACTGTTTCCCGCGTACGCAATATGCTTTAAAAAGGTTAAGGTGCACGTTCAAGGTTTGAACACAGAGTGTTAACCTTTTTTTCGAAATGGACAATTCGAAAAAAGAAGAAATGGACGAAATGGCCTTTTAAATTTCTAGACTTAAGAGTGTTAACCCTGTATGCAAAATTTATAGTTTGCTTTTTTTAAATACAGCAAAAAAGCATTCAAAGCAGAATTCGGGTTTCCATAATGTTTTTCTACTATGAATTGTCTAACGTCTTAAATAGATTATGTTATAGTTACCTCTATAGAATTTATCTTCAATTGGGCGTCAAAGGTCTTATTATGAATTTAATTACAGTTACTTGGGTGAAGAGTGCAATAAATGGAAAGGACTTGATCGTAATCAATGGTTACAGCTTCTACTGTCACCAGACCGGCCAAAAAACCTCGAGATGGGTTTGTTCGTACGGGACCAAGTGCAAGGCGCGCCTTATCCTTGATCAAAATAAAAGAATAACCAAATTCAACTCAGCTCATTGTCATGCACCTAAAAAATTTTTAATTCGAGATGGTAAATTGATAAGAGTTTCAATATAGTTCGTTAATTATAATATATTTCATAAGTGATAAACAAATTCTAAAGTTACATTTTATGTCGACGCCGCCATGGGATAAAACTGTACGAGTAGAGTTAACGTCGCTATAAAATTTGCCTCCTTATAATATTTTTGGGTTTATCGTAAAATCAAAGATGAATTGGATGACAAGGGGCGTGGGATCTTCACAGGCTGTTTGTGTTTTTGTAACTGAGCATATTTCATGCATTTAACAATGTGCCGTGAGGTTTTTTTTGCGCCAACTCTTTTTCGTGTCTTTTTTAATACCTTCTAAAAGACGAAGTTTAAGTGTATTTACGCAATTACGACAAAGAAGAAAAAAAAAAGACATTGATCGCGGTAATTTTTTTTTAATTTACTGAAATAAAATATTTTAATTTGATTTGATTCTGATTGGTCCAAATATCCTCGATTTTCTCATTTTATTTTAATTACAGTTAAAACTAAAATCAAGTGAAATCTAAAAGCATATTAAAATCAACATTAGTCTGGATTTGTATTTTTGTTACAGATTTTGCAAAACTTAATACCAAAAGAAATAAACGAACGAGACATCCTAAACACCGGAAAGGGGCCTACCCAAGCAGCAGGGGAGTGCCTAGGCCTGTTAACAAAATGAAACAAAGCTGCTGTGGCACCTCTTCCACTAACTTTCCGAAGGAGTTTAGAAAATCTGTATTTGACTATTTCTGGCCTTTGGGCAGTCGTGCAAAACAATGGCACTTTGTTGCGATACTTCTAAAAAAAACATCTGTTTGTCAGCGAACTGTTGACCATCAGCCCCGGCGTTCAAATACAATGCAACACCACCTGCCTCTGGATTTAGGTGACCCCACTTCAATACAAAGAGTGTGTTCTGTAACATTTTATTACACTCTAAACATTAGTAATTCTTTTGCTAAAATTGCTTTGCTTAAGTATGTCAGTTGGCAATTTATCGACAATAGGGGTAAAAATACTAATCGCAGCATAGTTAGACAAAGATTTTGACATTACCAAAACACATCTAAAAAACAGAAATCAGAAAACAGAAAAGTTTATATGCAAGCAAAGCCTTATACTTATTGTAGTAGCAAGGTTTGAAGCCGGGTTGAGACCGACATTTCTATACCCTCTATCGGTATAAACCCTAATTTGAAACTTCACCATTAGAAATTTTATCAGAAATTTTCTGTGTGATCAGGGCGTGTGATCAAGGGCGAAACCAGCAGGTGCCTCTCATGTTTGATAACCGTTTATTTTCAATCATGAGTGCTTTTTTTTCTATCTGTATTCTGAATTTTCTGGCTGGAATTGGCATTTGCGCACATTTCAATTCACATAGCTATCTATTTACTTCATGTACCGACCGCACATACCAATAGCTCTATAAAACCAGGGTCAAAGTCATATGAATTCAGGGTCTGCTTTTATTTTTTGCCGCATCTGCCACCAGCGACACCATGCCCAACATTAAACAGGCACAACAAATTTTTGGCACAAATATCATTCAGGGTAGCGTTAGTACTCGTAATATATTCATTTGGTTGTTTATCTTTTCGTAGCTGTATTACTTGAGTGTGGTCGGTAAGGAAGAGATCTGACCATGATTGGCGGTAGAAATTTCTGCGTAGACAAAAGTCAATGCACTAAGCGATTGATATGCTCCACACATTAACCCAAATGTAGTTAAGCTTGCATGAAGATGTATCATGACAGTGTACATAAACACAACACATTGAGCTGTAGTTAACATAATCATGAATAAATTATTACTTAGCATCTGAAACTCTGTGTATAATAAAATAAAATAAACAAATTATTAAATTTAGTTTTTTAAAACCTCACTTGTTTAGTTTTGGTAAAAATTTGATATAATTGTCAGGTAAATTTGAAAGGATAATACTACTTTATAGCATTAATCTACATGGAAAATTTAGAAACTCCAGGGTAAAAACCTTTTACAGGTATCTTATATCTGTTTTTCTTTTTTACATTTCAGTCAAATGGGCTACTACAGATAGAGGCAAACCTGTACTACTAGTAAATAACTTTCCCTTCTACGTAGTATCGGATGGCACGGTGACCACTGGTTGGCGATGCACCAACAGCAAACACTGTCGCGCGCGCGTGACCACGGACAAGAGCGGCACCGTCGTCATCCGGGCGGCGCTAAACCACGCGCACAAGTCGCGCCCCTTTGTTATTAGGGATGGCATGTACATCAAACTCTGAGGTGATACTGGTGAATCATCTGAAATTTCATAACCTATATTGGTTGGTGTAATCGATTGCTATCATTGTTGGATGCAGTTCTCCCTTAAAACTACGCCAGCTAACCGGTTTTATCGTGGGATATGAATGTGTACATAAAAAATAAGTGTGAAGTGGACAATTAATTAAATATTATAAATATCAGAGGAAGTAAACTCGGCGTAAAAGGATATATCATCGTTTATTTTGTTTTATTTAATCATTCGTTATAATTCAAAGCAAGCTTCTTTTTTTTGCTTGGTCACCTAATGGTCCCCAAATATGAATCGTGCCATAAAATTATACTAGTATACCTAATAGATTTTAAAGCTTTGAGTTCGGGTATTTTTTCTATTTACTTAAATGTAAGGACAGGTAATATACTATTCTTTAACTTATAACTTAGCCATTCTTTAATAAGTATTTTGGTAATCATTGATTTACCTTTGTACATTGTTTAGTAACTACTTTTAATATTTTATTAAAAACCTGTGTGCACATTAATTATAAAATAAATAAATTAAATAATCTAATAATTCTGCAACAAATCATATTTTAATATTCGATGATGTAATACGTTCTAAAGCTTGACGTTTTATTATTTTAGTTACTTTGGTGTCGAACGCACGTGGGAAGAATGTTGCAATAGTCGCAGGGTACAGTTTTTGCATAAACAACAAATCAAAGAAATCGATAGGATGGCGTTGCACGTCTGGTAGCCTTTGTCATGCAAGTATCGTCACGGACCTCTGTGGACAGACCCTGCTGAAGAGCAAACTACACCATTCACATGTACCGCCAAAGTTTATGATAAGAAAAGGAGTTTATTTTAAATGTTAGAGATTGATACACTTACTGTCGTTTGTGTATGAGCCTGTTATTTTTAACTGTTATAATATTGTAAAGAGAATTGTGAGAGTCGTCAAGATGAATCAATATCGAGTCATATCGTATGCTTTTAGGATACAGCAGTATTATAGAGACAGATGAATATTGCTTACTTGTATCTGGTGCCTCGGAACTAGACGGAACATCTTTATTTGATAGCTCTTTCGAAAATTACGGTGAGTTTTATTGTAATCGATGACTTAGAGAAGTTTATTAAAGATAAAACAGTAATTTACACTGAAAATAAATTATTTTAGCAATGCCGACAGATAATTTTTTATTATTGTAATAAATACAGACAGATAGTTCCCTATTATTGTACATGATATTAAACTACTAAGATTCCACTCAGTTACATATAGTACTTAAACGGGCAGTTGATCGGCCTAGCGAAATCAATGCCGATTTATATAAAATGTCTTGGGGCGACAACTGTACAAAACTTTAGGAGCCATCCATCTTTATCACCTAATGAGTTTTTGAAAAAAAGTAGATAAGAAACCAACAAAGGTTGTGTAACTTTTTTTCCAATTGAAAAATTATTCTATCTTTCAAAGGCCTAAGCTATAACTACGAACCCATCTACAAGTTTTTTCTTGCTCTTACCTAGATAACCAAGATGAAGAGCTTTTAAAAGACCCGATAACTTTAAACTTATTCTTGGAAAAAATAATAACAAATTTTTCTTGTTGGTTTCTTATTTACTAAGCCACTGCTCACTTGACAAAGCCCGTAATTACTATATTTAATATGCTGGCGTGAATCTCATATAATTTAGTAAATTTATTTATCTGAACGTATTTTTAACTATATTTATTTTTTCGTTCCTTTAATTCTTCTAAGAGTCTCGTAAAGGCTACGTATGAGTTTTTGTATATTTGTTGTTCTTTTATTTTGTAACCGTAATGTATCCTTAAGGGAAGAAGCTTGACGTTCGCAATCTCATAATTAATCTTATCTTCGTTAACATTCATAATTATCTTAAGCACCGCTTATCTGTTAACAGTTCAACATCTAAAGAACGCCAAAGGAAGAAACGTGTTGCTCGTCAACGGCTACAGCTTCTGCATAGAGAGACGCTACCGGTCCACAGTGAACTGGTCGTGCAGCAACCATCGCGTATGTCGCGCGCGACTCACCACGGATCTAGAAATGGCCTTTATTGTAAGAGCATATTTAGAACACAATCATGAACCACCCACATTCACAATTGTAAATAATATGTTCATTAAAATGTAAAACAGTACAGTTACTAGAGGATTCGCGATCCCAATTTTCTTGATCCGGTGGAAAGTTCTAGATAAAGTATAGCTTATGTAATCAATATTTACTTAATTGTTTTTGTAACGTAAGTTATTTGTATAGTGTAGCATTCTATTAAGGAAATTTGTGTTTAAATCAGTTTAGTACTTACGAAGTTTATATGCAAGCAAAGCTTAGCTTTATAATAGTAGCAAGGTTCGAAGCCGGGTTGAGACCGACATTTTTATACCCTCTGTTGGTATTAACCCTAATTTGAAACTGCACCATAAGAAAGGTGATGTAACATAGCCTTTATTGCTACATTTTATCACTAAATTCCTATGTGATCATGAGCTACAAAGGTGAAACCAGCAGGTACCTCTTATATTTGATAACCATAGACGTTTATCTTCAATCATAAGTGCTTTTTCTATGTCGATATTCTGAAGCTTCTGGCTGGATTTGGGATTTGTATTTATCAGAGCACTTGGATTGTAGATCCAGAAGAGTATCGTCACAAATAAGGAAACGAATTGTATAATTTACATCCCTTGCTTTAATTTTTACTAAATACCTTTTAGTACTAGACTGTAGAGCATGCTGAGCGTATAATTCTAACCAAAGTAACTTTACTTGAATTCACATAAAAAAAATAAATGCTTTTAGCAGAAATTTCGCAGATGTTCTATGTGTGCATTGTAATTTCCTCCAAGTTCATTCTGTAGATACTCCATTAGTAGTTACTGTCCCCATACAGTGAAATGTTTAACTACCCTACGTCCATATCCTTTTTTCTTTTGTTAGGCTAAATAATAATAATAATAATAAATATAAATATTTCTAACAATCACACCACATTATCTAGCCCAAATTAAGTATCATTAAAGAACTTGTGTTATGATACTAGATAACGGATAAATAAACTTAAGAAATATATAAACACACGTAAATATTTTTTTTATATATAAATATTAGAAATAAACTTAATTAAACGTAAATACATAACTAATAAAATACATAAACAAATAACTTTCACATTATCTTTAAAAAATAATATATACTGAAAATATCTATGGTTTTCATTATTTTTATTTTATTTTCTCGGGCCAGTAGCGTCATCCACAGAACCCAACGTACCACATACACCTTCGTTCTCCGATTCACCAAGATTTTCACTTTTGTTGTCAACTTCAGCTCACAGCCTTCAAGAAGTTCCGCGTAACCCTACAAACAATAGACTTGTTCGAAAAAGATGTAACGGCTGTATACCAGCCAAACCGAAAAATCAAGGGCAGTTGGCACGAAAAACCAAGCAAGTGCATACGGAATTATAAACTTGCCAAAAACTATTTTGTACTCCAAACAATGAAACACATGTTTGAAGTTTAATACTTTATCCAATAAACAATTTCTGTCTTTTTTTGTTTTATTGCATACAAATACAAAGCTAAAATTTTTTGCTATGCGTTCATGTCGTTTTTGTTAGAAACATTATGCCACGCTTGTAACGAAAATATCTCCCAAAAGTGTATCAACAAATAAGGCACAGATGACTCATGGACTTATTTCAAAAGTTCATCGTCAATTTTATGTGACTCTTTGGACAGTCAAGTTGTTAAATATTAGAACTATTACAGAATTATTGTTCATTTTACAGTTCTCCTTCTAAAGAACATGAGACACAAAGACGTGCTAGTCATCAACGGCTACAGTTTTTGCTTCCAGCGCCAACGTCAGAGATCCGTGAACTGGTTGTGCACTAGCCATCACCAATGTCGCGCGCGGGTTACCACAGATAGAGATAAAAAAAATATTAAAAATTCACTTTTAGAACACAATCACAAACCACCTTCCTTTGTTATTAAAAATAATATTTACATTAAAACTTAGACGCAAATGGAAGTGGTGATTTATACTTTTTTCTGTCTCCTTATATCAAAATCCTCGTAGCTGCAGCAGTTGTTAGAGATAGGAACAATTATAAGGTGTGTTTAAATGAAATAAACTTTCATTAATGCTGCAAGTAACCCTAAATAATATAGTTTACCCGGTGCCATGTTACTCAAATGCAAAACTTATGGCATAAAACTCTATAATTGTAACACCACATATGCGCCCGCCCTAAGTCTACACATCCACAGGCTACGAAAGTGCCCGACGTGACGTAGCACTACCCGCCACCGAGCGACCGCGCGTGCTGCGCTGTCCCTGTTCTCGTAACGCTCAGTGCTACGGACAATCTGTCTTGCGCAGGTGCCGCTTCTGCATCGGAAGGAATCGCCTCATTAGGTGCACCATACTAACTGGCGCATACGGACGACTTCTCACTGGAACATCGTCGAGATCCATTGACGTATATTAGTGTTGCCACAAAAGTGTTATTTTAAATTCTTTATTATGTAATAAACCTTAAATACATACATACCTCTTACTTAGTTGATAGAGCAAAACATCTTATTTTTATCTATTATCCTAATTAAACAGTATTTCTTAAGTAAAATACAATATTTTACTCAAGCTTTAACGGGCTTTTTCAATTGGCACACAGGGAAATCCACGATCCACAATAGGTATTCAATTGGTTTCATATAAGTTTGGAGTTAACAATTTGTAAATGCTTTACTTATAACTGACAGGCAAATTACGGCCCCTCTACCCCTTCAAAGGATAAGTGGGGTGTGAGGGGGACTCGCCTACCACCAAGGCTCCTTACAAGCGAGTAAAGTTGGCATAACCTCTAGAACCATAGAGCTAGTGCTCGTGGTGCACCCAGCTGGCCGAACAACGAGGCTCTGGTGACTGAAGGATGGTGGTATAAAAATTTAGCATGTGACAGGTTTCGAGAGAGAGAGGCTTGCAATCAGCCTCTAGAAAAAGTCATGTCGTTATTTGAACTAGACACATTCCGGCATGATGTCTAGACTAGTCATTGGGTTAGGTTCCAGTACTTGAACAATGGACCCAAAGAAACGTTGCTCCGCTGGCCAAATGCAGGTTGCAGGAGGCTCACTTAGCATTACAACCACTCGCGAAAGTCCCACCACCTATACGAAGTCCCGAGATTGCTCGGTTTGGTGACTGTACGATAATCCCCAAAGCTTTTCGGGCGTCCTCCCTGTCTCCAAGTGAGTCCTCCTTTAGGGAGTATACCCAGAGTTGCTAGGTTCCATACGTCGCTTTTCACTGAACTGCTATAATTCTCCGCCCCTTTTCACCCTACTTTAAACCGAAATTATAATTAGGTTTTGGCATTTATTTATTTTAAAGTGGTAAAACTCATGCAAATAATTAAGACAATAACTTGTAAGCAATACTTCGAAGTTTAAGCTGCTACTTTAAAAAATACAACCAATTTATTGCGGGCACCTCGTTAAAAAAAATAAACAATCTGGCTGCCATATGTGTTTCAGTTTTGACCCCACATGTCATATATTTTTATCGATAAAAAATATGTACAGCCCAAATACATTGTATATGCATTGTGACAATGTGCTATTCATGTCCATTGCTAAAACAACACTAAGGCAAGGTAACATTGTTATTGAAATTAGAATGAGCTTGAGCAATATCAATTGTAGATTATGTTATTGTTGCAACCTAAAATAAAATTGTTACTTTTAACAATCTGTTTCATTTTATTTTTCAACTAAAATCTTATGGCTATTTCCAGTTTCGAAGACCCCATTGTTTGTCACTTCAAAAAGAGGTCGCAGATTGATACAAATCGGCATATATAGGTTCAGTCTTCACTTCGATTACGGAGAGAAAAAGAGGTGGCGATGCTCTACAGTTAGAAAATGCAAAGCAAAAATAATAACTGTAAATAACGAAATTGTTAGTGTTGACAATAATCATAATCATAAATAAATAGCAATCCGTTGTAAATTTAAATTATTTAACTTATTTGAAATTAAATATTTTTCTTCTATGTTTGTGTTGTTTCTGAACCGTTACATAAATACTGAGTAGAATTTAAGCTCAAAAAACAAAAGGGGGGCCAATATTCATAACGGGATTGGCACTCAGTCTTGCGAAAACTACTAGCGTGATAGATCCGTTTGAGTAGAGCTGTCAGATATAGCCTGACTTTTTACCATGACCATGTAAGTAATCATATGATATAGTAGCGTAAAATGGGGTCCATATTAGCCAAAATTTTAAAAATATTCCTGCATATTCCTCTTGATACTTAGTTTAAAAGATTTGATCTACTGGTTTCTTCAGAATTCTAGTTCATTGGCGTTGTGGCGATTTCGGCGTTTTATTCTCTTTTCTGACGGTAGCAAAAAAAAGATAAGTTACTTGATTCATAAGTGAATCATCTTCCCCGTGCTGCAGCTACTCTCGCACTTAGCACCTTAATGCCGTTCATAATCGTTATCTTGCTTCAGATACGCTTTTCTAGTCATAATAATGGTTGCTTTTATAAATTACAGAAAACAGAAAGCCAGTTTTTGTGACTTCACGAAAAGGCAAAAGACAAATACAGATCGAAGGTTACAAATTCAGCGTCGACAAGATCTGCGGAGTAAAAACGAGATGGCGATGTTCTTTTCAAAACGGTTGCAAGGCTAAATTACTTACTATTGATGATGAAATTGTTTATATTTTTAACTCCCATAACCATTATATGAAATAAGTGTTGTAAAAAATTAAATGAAATGATTTGAAACATTATTAACATATCAATAACGATATACCTATGAACTTCCTGATCCCATTGCAAAAAGGTTTTGACGAAATTCCTTTGTTTTTAGTTGGAATTGTTAGAACTAGCAAGGGCAAACGTATAGCCATTTTTAATAACTACAGTTTTTATATTGAAACGTGTTAACACAAATGACACAATGAAATGAAATATTTATTTCTCAACATGACAATTCGTTGTTCTTATTGATGTCAAATAAAACATGACTCTACCACCAGTTCGAAAAAACCTTCGTGAAGAAGAACTGGCAAGAAACTTCACGGGTATATTTTTTTCAAAATAAATTTATAGTCTCTTTATGTCTATAAAAAGTTATTCTTATCTGCATCCGTTAGCTCGGCAAGTCTCCCTCCCCCCAAGTATCCAAACGACGAACACCCTCAAACGGCACCCGTTTAGGAGTTAACGCGGGATCCAGCCATCGCCCTCCTAAACCATATTAGAGGGAAGTGAGCGACCCGTCACCCGACGCTACCATAAGATTAGTGACTTCAAAAATTTTACTTTAAACTTAAATAGCATGACATGTTACCTTTACAACTACTAAAAATATATTACCATTGTTCACTTCTAAGACAGGAACAGGCTTATACTGTCACCCCATATCAGGCAGGATCCTGGGGCGATAGCCCGTACCATCCAATTTACGAATTTTCTATAGAGCCAGTGATCATAGATTGGCACTTGGCTAAGCTGCAAAGTAGAAGCGATATCTCCACAAATAGAAGTCAGACCATATGATTTTCTGATATAAACCAAAGCTGGCTGTTGTTCAGCTTTTTTCTGATCAATTTAAACCAAGAGTTTTGGGAAAAAACACTTAGGCAGGCTCCCCTATTTGTCTCTCTTACAAACTATCGCCGTCTATACTTGCACGCGCCTTTAAGGAACAGCAACAAAAAGAAAACAATTTATTCATGGTTTTCTATTAAGGTTTTAGTCTCATAATAAGTATTTTTTTTGGATATATTACCGATACTTTCGTACCTAAATAATAAAACTTGTTCGTATTAGACCTGACTGCATTAGTCACGCGTGGTAACATGTTAATACTTAAACTTCAAATTAAATATCAAAAACAGAGTTTACAGGCTGCCTATAGAGCTGTCACAACTATCCCCAAATCCCTTTCCTTCAATTACAGAGTAACAGTGGCAGTGCCAAGGTCCTACATTTTTATTTAGACGAATTATTGTAAAGCAAAGGAAAATTTTATTAAAGCTCATTGCTCGACAGCCATTAAAATGATCGAATGAACGATTCGAACCTGATGTTGAGAAAATCATACTATTGGTAATACCTAACTGCCTGAAATCTGTGGATTTTAACTAGCTTCATTAATGACTGACTAGTATTGGCGACATCAGCTCGCCTGCTCCCCTCTACACATACACTTTATTGCTCATACAAAATGAAAAAGATCACAATAAAAAATATTTGCAGTAAATTACCTAAATCTATGTGGGCAAAGTCGGTCTTATCGCTGGCATATATTAATTTACATAATGTGAGTAGATATATCTAGTTAAATAATTATTAGTACAAAATGGATTGTGAGCATTTTGATTTTATTTAATATTATGAATACAATCAGTAAAATAATTTTTTGTACCGTACGGCTGCTACCTGCTACGCAGTTAGTACAAAATGGCTTTTTTTCAAAACACGATAATGTTGTATGTAACATTTCGAACGATTATGGATAGATAATTCATAAAATTATGAACATTTTTGGTTAAAAATTGAGCCCAAGCATTTTTCAAATACAAATACCAGTAAAAATTTTAAAGTCAAGACGAATTACCTTAAATTAAAGCAGTACCAATCACTTATTTGCCATTAATCCTTACTTACCAAAAGTTTCCAGCATGGACAAACTTTACGGTATTTATGTAACCATCAACCAAACGAAAAGATTGTCCTACACTTCTCATTGGGTTTTCTGTTTAATGCACATTTTTATAAGTATTAACTGCACAATACACTATCATCAGTATACACTAAACACTAAATCAGGTACACAATAAAAATGTATGAAGAGCACGGCTTGCTTCGTCGAGTTGCCGCCAAAAGTCCACAATCAAAAATATATTTTTTCTTGTTTTATTTTTGTTAATTTGTTGACATGGCGGTATGAAATCGATTATTTGAAGAATCGATTGTTGGGACTAACATTATTGCGCATCCTAAGAGGTGACCTTTGGAACCTGTACACTTCACTTCGTACATTTTTCTAAAATATTAACTCGGTGGTGACATGAAAATATAAATAAATAGTATGAATTGTAATGCTAATGTTAATTAATATAAATAAATAATGTATTTGCCCAAATATACAAATTAACCATTGTTTTTACCAAATTGATTTAATTTTGATTTTAATGGAAAGCAAAGGTTCCTAATTTGACTATTTACAGGTTTTAAAAACTATTAAAAGCGCGAGTGCTTGGGAAGATGGACGAAAAATGTTTGTTTAATTTTCAGGCAAAATTACATTATAAATAGCGACAGGATTACACGTACTTAAGATTTTTGAGAAACAAACATTCTTGACCGCGATTATTTATAATCGAATCTGTGCCTTTAATGTGAGTCGCTTTTAAATTCAATTTTCCCTAAGAAGCTCCATGACTTGGAGGGGAACATTTTTCATAAATCAAACAAGCATTTTCCATAAATCTTTGTAACAAGGCCTTTGCTAGAGATGGGGGGATTGCTGCACGGGATATTTATAAAAAGTTTATATATTTTGATTTTCTTATCATCTGACTTTCCTGTCGCCATCACCGTAAATTCTCTTAAGCAATAGATGCACACTTTGTTGGCTGCAGCTAACAGGTGACAGTCTGGGCGTGAAGTTTTCAGGCATGGGAGTGAAACAGCGAAAATAACTTTCTACATGGTTACTAACATCGCATCTTAAAATCCATTTTTATGCTAAAAGTGGACTTGAACGTCCCTCAAACCTGTCCCCGCTAAGTGAGGTAGATCCAGTAATTTTTGTAAAAATGTATTCGTCCAAATTTTTTGATGAATAAATTTATCCTGACGGCCGATCATGATAAGCGCAAATCGGAATGTCGCGATGTTTCTTTTAAAAAGGTTGTTAAACTTTTTAAAGGAAATAAAGTTAAAGTTTTAATGTTCGGAATAGAATATGCCAACTTAATGAATGTGAAATTAAGTTGAGACATTCTGACCCGCTCCGCTGTCGAAACATGTTGTATAAGCTATTATAAAAGTATAATAATAAATAATAATAAGTCTTTATCCGACAATAAGTCGTTATGCTACCCACTGTTTACTCAACGAACTATAAATATATCCCTTTTAATAAATATTAATATATACCTATTTGTGTTTAATTCAATAATAAAAAGCTATGTTTACTTTTTAGGATATACGTTTCAGTACATGAGGTCAAGAAAAGGTTATCCCCAAATAAAATGCGGACGCTACACGTTCTCTGTAAAGTGTGGAAGCGGTCTTAAGACTAGGTGGCAATGCTCTACTCATCACAAGAAAGGATGCAAAGCAGTACTTTTTACATTAGGATCTGATATATTGTCTACAAAACATGAGCATAATCACTAATAAATGTTTTGCTCAGGAGATTTTGGTCGCGTTGTGTAACATTTCGGAAACGGAATGCGGGGGCATTGTAAAGCCTAACTGCGTCGTCACGGCGTTGTTTCTCAACGGGGCTTAGTCTATCTCTTACCATTTCAAGTATTTATTATATTTTACCGAAAAAAATTCAGCAAAAATACATTACAAAATAGAAGGAACTACATAAGGGCGCTAATTAAAAATGTTCGCCTTAAATAAAAAAGATAAAGTTAAATGATAATTAATTACTTGTCTCGTTGTATGTTTGCCAGTCGTTTTAATAACTGTTTTAATTTTACTGAATAATGTCCACTTATTACGACTGTTGTTTAAAGATATTACAAAGTTCCACAATGTTCTGTAAGTATACTAGATCTAACTAATGCTGCTAGGGAAAGATCCTCCCCGACCTGGCTGACCAGGTCCTGACGCGTGGAGGCCCAAGCTGGGCACTCCTCGAGTGTATGTTGCGCCGAGTCCAGATCACCACCGCAATGATGACACTGGCTTGTTTCTTCGCGCCCGATACGGTGAAGATAGCCACCGAAGCAACCATGCCCGGTAATAATCTGTGTCATCCGAAACGTTATACGTCCAAAGCTACGCTTCATCCATGCCCAAAAATTAGGCAGTAAGCCCTGTACCACGCGCTGTCGAGCACTTTGTGGCTCACGGAGCCGGTCAAACCACGCTAACAGCGCAGCATGACGTTCCCGCTGTCTCAACCTTTCTATCGCTACCAAGGGAGCATTCCCGGCATTGGAGCGACATTGAGCAAAAACCCTCGCATCAATATCTGCCTGAATGTCCAGCGGCGGGAAGCGCCCCAGGAGCGTAGCCGCCTGAAAGGAAATCGTCCGATATCCGCGAGCAATTCGAATGGCCATCAGACGCTGCACACTATAATACATAGTCCTACAGCGCCGGATACCCAGCCTTGCAGACCACACTGGTGCACCATAGAGTGCGACTGACCGCACCACCGTCGCATATAGCCGACGAACCTCTTCCCTTGGGCCTCCAAGATTGGGTAGGAGCCGATGCAAAGCACCCGCTACCCTCTGGATACGCACGACCTGGCGACTGAAGTGCTCTTCAAACCTCCAACGGCTATCGAGAATGAGCCCGAGGTATTCATATACTGCCCAACCAAGATATGGGTATTGCCGACCGATACCGAAAGACAAGGTGGCTCACGGCTTCGAGGAAGGCCATGAAACCATATAGCCTCTGTTTTCTGAGGTGCAACTCGTAATCCAAGGCCATGAATCTCATTCACGACGCAGGCTACCGTATCTTCAGCACTTCGAAGGGTATTCTCGAAAGTATCCCCCTCGATCAGAAAAAAAAGGACCCAGGACTGACCCCTGGGGAACTCCACGGTTTACCTCCCTGCTGTGAACGGTGCCATTACGACCCGTATATTCTATATGCCTATCACTCAGATAGGCTCCGACGATCCGCTGTAGATAAGGGGGGAAGTTGTGATACTCAAGCGCCCTCCTTATTGCACTCCAAGGCAGGGAGTTGAAGGCGTTCACTATATCAATACTGACCGCCAACATTACTCTACCTTTTAAAGTTGCCGTCTGGGACAAGCTTTTCACTCGGAGAACCGCATCCAAAGTCGAGCGGCCTCGCCGAAACCCAAACTGGGTATCCAGATGCGCAATTAGTCGATGGACAATTATTCTTTCGAACAATTTACCCACTTCATCCAGTAGGCATATGGGACGAAACGATGATGGAGAATCGATAGGTCTTCCTAACTTCGCAATAAGCACGAGCCTGGCCCTTTTCCATAGTCTAGGAAATTCACCATGTCGGAGGCAAGCATCGAAGAGCCGCTTGAGTCTTTCACCAAGCTCGGTAATGGCGATCACCCACGCACGACCCGGAATACCATCTGGGCCAGGGGCAACATTCCGTGACGCCATACGTCTGACTGCGTGGTCTATCTCCGCGCTAGTTACCTCCAGTGAACAGCTTAACATTAACCTTACCCAAATTTAACTACTACGCTTTCTATAGAATATTTAGTAAGCGTTGCAAAAAAAAAAAAAGACGAATTAGTTTATTAGAGGCTATCTCATTTTCCCGTGGCTTAGTTATATAATGACTAGTTGGATCACGTGGCCAGTAAAGAAATCTGTGACTTATAATTTCGCTATTAAATATAGTTTGTATTTTTGGTGTATATTGTCTAATGTTTCGGTTTTTCCTTTTGCACTTTTGTTTTATGAATTTTTGTTCTTTAATTATCAAAATTTTAACTGTTCTATATGTGTAGTGTTGTGTTTGCCAACAAAGGAGACATTTCATTTTTGGTTAGCGCACTGTACAACAATTCAAAATGCATGACAAAGCGTGTTTAACACACATAACATATTAAAAAAATTATATTCTGCATTATTTGCTACTTTGAAACGAAATATAAAACATCATGTGGAAACGCCGAGGTGACGTGTACTATTGAGTCTGTGGCAAATTGTTTTCTGCTTTGTCTGTGTTTAGTTCAGGTCCTTTTGCCGAACTAGAGCTGACTGTATGGTATTAATAATCGATATGTATTACTAGTTACGACGCAGTAAGTTTACCGTAACGATTTGCAAATAATATATTATAAACTAAGGTATATTAAACATTTTAATAACTTTGGAGGTGTTGCACGATAGATTACAAAGATCATAATCGTTTTGGCAACCTGAAATCATCAAATTATTTTTGCACATCGTCAAGACTCGACTGTAATCAATCAACAGTACATGACAATAAGGGCTATAGTAGAAAAATAAAATCAATCGGAAAACTCCAAAAGAAGCTCGTAAATTAGATAAGCGATAAGTTAGAAAAATAAAAGTAATAACAAAATTAACCCCAAAACTTGAAGTAAAAATAAAACATCCACATAAAAGACAACGCCATGTTTTCTTAATGTAGTGTAGCTGATTTACGGATTTGAAAATGTTTTCTTTAGACCGAGGACCAAGACTAAACGAAATTATGAAATATTGGCAGTTAAGGCTCGTTTTCTTTATTTTATAGGATCTTCGGAACATCCGAACAGAAGCTACCCAAGTAAATATTGAAATGTCTCCTTTATTTTTTATCTTCCTTTGTATTACACTCAACAATTGTAACCAAAATAAAGTAATATAAAGTAAACGCTAATGTTTCGCGCGAGGTATCTACCAGCCCTATGAGCGCCAGAGACCTGGAATAATCTAGAAGAAAGCTATCTGATGAATCAGACACAATTATTAAGAAAACAAAATTAATAGTTTCAGCACGGCGCTCGTCAGACTTATACTATAGGTCAGCACTCAGTGCAAGCTTCGGCTGTTGGTTTATTCGCTAGACGGATAAATGTACCCCAGAAAATAGATTTCACTAAACAGTATCGTTCATTAATCTTTTAGATGCTCCTCCATCATATTTTTTCTACATTAATTTGGCCCGGGCGCGAAGACTTTCCAGATTTCACCCTCTTGGACTATTTCAGATCTATGAATTGGTGAACCATCTATATCATGTAGATTTCGTTACGGGTGCACGTTTACAATGTTGTTCTCCCAAATATTCTTTTAGGTTTCCATTCTACTGGTATGATTAGAACGCACTCATAATTATTTAATATTATTTATAAAAAACAGTATGAAATATGCATTTTTTTTCTTAATTTAGTAAAGTTTTAATTGTTTCAGTGGCAATGTGTAAAACTCCCCAAGGTAGAGATATAATGATTATAAATCATTATTTCTTCGGGATACAGTGCCGAAAAGAAAGTAAAATATATTGGAGATGTTCCAGAAACAATATATGTCGAGCACGTGTCACAACCGACCTGCAGTCTACCAGTATCATTAAAGCATTCCTAACTCACACACATGAGCCGTCTAAATTTATAATCAAAGATGGAATTATTTTTTCACTTTAAAAAAAATCATTCTCGTCTTAATTAATGACTGTAAAATATTGACTTGACGAATATGTGTAAGTAACTAAAAGCTGTAATTTAAACTCCCTCTTATTATTTTTATTTCACTATGTCAAATTATTTCTCTATCATAAATTGTAATGAACTTGAGTCCTTTAACTTTAAAACTCTTTCTTGTTAATATGGTAGATGGAGAATGGAAAACCATTTTTCATATACTTTCCATTCCTTTCCAAAATAAGTATATAAATAAGTTTAAGATACAGTGAGACTCATCAAAAGCTGCAAAGAATAAAGCAAGCTAATGTGAATAACTAGGTATCCTTTTTTGAAATTACATTCACTCTTTATTTATATTATACTAGAGATGTTTTAAAAACCGTATGTATCGAAAACGAGTCACAGACCTGCACTCCGCTACCGTCGTCAAACCAGTTCTAACTGAAACACTAGAGCCTTGCAAATTTGTAATCAAAAATTGAATAATTTATTCAATTACCTCTGCACTTCTCTTACATTCGTTGAGTCCACTTCAGCTTCAACGACGTCCACCATGCCATGTTACGGAGAGCCCTGACTTATCTTTTTAACAGAGACGCATATGTGTAGTCCGTCCAAATCTCCTGGAAGCCAAATTCGACCCTTAAAGCAGACGTGAGCGCATATATCAGGGAAGATATCGGCTATACGTAAATTGTGGGCGTCTCTGCAGTTTTGGCCTCCAAACTCGCCTCCTGATTTTACCATTTTGACATTTGGGTTCTAATTACAGATTACCATCCGGATTCTTCGAGATTCGAAACGACTAAAAAGTTTCCGGATTTCTGCACCTTTTATCAATCAGAACAAATTGTCACAAAACAGTGACAGAACGGCGACAATATTGCTAGATTTGCTAACTTACATCAATACAAAGTAGTAACCAACTTGTAGAAGTAGAAGTGGCCGGTAGTACCGCCAATCAGTCTAAAACAGCACCTACCGCTAGCACGTTTCGTAATAAGTTAATATCATGTGATTAATGAAGACCGTCAAGCGAACATTATAAACAAACACACAACACGTTATTGGTTTACCTGTTCTATTCTGGAAATTTGATCTGCAACAATAATTACAAGGTAATCCGAAAACTATGGTTACAAGAACAAGTATTGTCAATGTTAAGATTTCAATATTTGAATTATACGATTTGTATGATCGTTAAAGCGAAAGAAAACTCGTAAATTATATGGAGGTCACGTGATATAACGATATGCTCCATACAGTTTACGAGTTTTCTATTTCTATTGTAAATTGTCTTTATAGGTAAAGAAAGGCCTTATATTATGTACAATAATCAATACACAACTTAACTTTTGTCTCGTTTTAACATCGTTTTTGATATTCTATTATATTTCGGCAAGTAACATCATCAATTAAGATTGAAATTGATAATAAATAAATAACATACATACAGGGTGGAAATAGGCGATGGCACCTGGAGGGAAAATTTACACAAAGAAAACATTTATTTAAAAAAGACAGAAAAACTGTATTCTATGTTGTTTGAAAATTGCTTTGCCCAGGAATCGACCCGCTGAAATTATAATGCTAGTATGTAAAGTTAGTATGTACAGTCAAAGAATTCCTATTGGGTCCAAATAAATTAAGTAGAAGTCCTTCTTGTGTATAGGAGCCCTAATGCAAACGTCCAGGCATACATTGTAAAGGTTGCAACATTTTCATAAATAAAGCTTTTGAAAAAAAATAGTATAGGGTAAAATTCTCCATCTTAACCAGGCACTTTTAAAGAAAATCTTCTTTTACTTAAATATGTATTTATGGGCACTTTAATTTGCTACGACTAACTCCAAGTTGTTCGTTTAGTTCCTAATCGATGCAAAAGACTTCGTCCATATCTCAATTCTACCTGTTCTAATTGGAAAACGAGTAAATTTGGAAGGAACGTTTAATGCAGTAGAGTACCAAAACATTCTGGAAACAAGTCTCGTGCCCTCGATTCCAACGTTAAAACATCGTAATGCCTACACTTTTCAACAAGATGGTGCTTCCTGTCACACTGAGATCCCTACAATGGAGTGGCCGTCAAGTAGTCCAGATTTGTCACCGATCGAGGCCCTGTGGTAGAAAATGAAGAAGATGCTGAGCAAGTATCCGACAAGGTCTAAAAGCAATCTTAAGGAAACAATAAATCTCTCTGGGACTCAATAACTACACAACAATGTGAAGAATTGGTAGCAACGACGCCATGAAGAATAAAGGCCGAGATCGAAGCTAAAGGCTACGCCACTGAGAGGTAGACGAACAATTTTGCGCCGCTGAATGCGATGAATGGTTCCCCAAGAATTTATTATATATATATATATATATTTTATTATAATTTATTATAATTTATATAATTAATTATAATTAGCGAAATATTTTTTACTTTTTTAAATTGAAAATAAACTTCATTAAGTGTTCAAAACCACTGTGTATTTATTGAACTAATAAAGTTAAATTTATTTATCTTAATTTTAATCTAAATTCTTCGAATGTGACACTTGTAATATTGGTCACTAGATGTAGATTATATGTATATGAAGTAGTAGCATCTCTTCTGTTTATTAATCAAAAGGGTAAATTAAAAAAAGACAACAGATAAGAGTTGTTATTGAATAGAATTAGAATTGTATAAACAGATAAAATATTTCAGGTTATTGTTAGTAAATTATTGTTCTTTTTCAGTACTACGTCTAACTAATGCTCGAGGAAAAGATATATTGCTTGTCAACGGCTACAGTTTCTGCATTGACAGTCGCGGGCAGACGACAGTTCGCTGGCAGTGCACCAACAACATCATTTGTCGTGCGCGGATCACGACTAATGCAGAAATGGACGTCATTCTTAGATCACATTTAGAACACAATCATACACCACCAAAGTTCATAATCAAAAATAATGTATTCATAAAATGTTGGTAAAATAAATAAACATTATTTAATTGGATACTTTGCATTATTTTCTAATAAAAATTAAAACGTATCAATGTAAAATAAAATGACTGATTTCAAATGTAAACCATAAAAATATTACATATGACAATATGGAGGTACAATATATTTATCTATTTTTTTTATTTTATAACTTAATTCTTACATCTTCTGATTTATTAATTTTTTTATAGGTTTAACTAATTTAATTAACTTGATTATAGGTTTTTTGAATACTTGACAATCCTCACTCTATTCTGATAATAACTTTGGAAAGTATCATTTAATTTATTCTTAACTAGTTGGAAGTTAGTTAAAAAATTAGATTACATATGTATTTTATGTGAAATCATATTTTCTCAGTGCAACGTTTAACTAATGTTCGGGGAAAAGATATATTGCTCGTCAACGGCTACAGTTTCTTCATAGACGGTCGCGGGCAGAGGACAGTTCGCTGGCAGTGCACCAACGGAAGCCTTTGTCGCGCGCGGATCACGACTAATACAGAAATGGACGTCATTCTTAGATCACATTCAGAACACAATCATACACCACCAAAATTTATGATACAAAATAATATTTTTATAAAAATTTGAAAAAATAGATACATATCGTTTAACTGGATACTTTGAATGTTTTCTTTTAAGAATAAAAATATTTTTTTGATACTGTAACTACTCTTTGTATTTTCTTTGGGTTAACAGGAAGAGACCTCTTTTACAGGTAAGCGCGCCTTTGTACATTGTTTTAACTGGTAATGTGGTCTGTATAAATTGTAATCTTTTTTAATTGAAATTTAAATAAAAAATCAAATTTCCTATAATTTTAATATCGCAGCACTTTGTTTGATTACAGTTTATGTTTTTTTATTTGAGTACTTTATCGTCTCCAGTATTTTCTGCTAATAAGTTTTTTCTTAAGTGCGGTTGTTCCCAGGAATCCATACAATAAATAGAAAGAATACGAAATTAACTTTGACCTCACCACCAAACAGCTGCAAAGCCTCGAAGGATTATTTCATAAAAAATCGTTTAAAATACAATTTTTATGTACTATATATAATACCTACTACAAATTTCCTAATTATGTTTTTAAATGGTGATATAAATCCAGACGAAACTTCGCTTTATTGGCGGCTTAATATGTTAAAATGTAGCAGGGTTAAAACGTTTTTTTCATACTTACCTGGTTTAATGAAATTTTGCCTAGTATTATTTTTTTTAATACCCAAATAAAACGAAGACAATACTTTAGTTAAAACATTTTTATTCAATCCATCTATGATTCAGGTTCTGACTCGACCTTTCTATTCCAGCTGTCATCGCAACCAACGAACGTGGCAAGACAGTCATGATTCTAAAAGGGTTCACATTTTACGAGAAGATAAAAAATATATCTACTACTAGATGGGTGTGTACCAACAACCACATTTGTCGATCTAGCATTACTACTGACAACGAAGGACGCATTATTCGTTTGTACGGAGACCATACACATTCTGCTCCTCGATACGTGATCAAAAATGGAGTTTTTATTAGACTTTAAGTTGACTTTATTAACTGCAAGAAATATTATTAAGGTTAGTGAAGTAACGTTATACAATTACAATAAATCACTTATTTTTCTACATTACTCGTATTAAACGAAATATTTTTCAAAGCGAGCAAACAAAAATTAAGGCAATTTTTTTGTCAAGTGCTATCTAATAGTTTTAAGGTTTTGTACAGGTGAGAATTATTGCTGAAATTTTCATTGAAAAATAACATAGGTTTATAATAAATATAATTTTTTTATAAATTGGGTTGTTGTTATTTATTTGCATAGGTTGGACTCAGCTTAAACTTAATTTCCAAAGCGTTCTAAGTACGTGTATTTTAAAATAGTTGATTTTTTGACCATTTAAAAAATGCGATGAATGTGTGAAAAAGGTACACAATTAACTGGCGCTGCACCATGGGCAGCCAATGTCGCGCCAGCATCGTCACGGAACACCGGGGAGAGGCCCTACTGAAGCACAACCTGCACCATGCGATTGACCAGCCGCAGCAAAATACGAACGTTTTCTTCAAAAGTTAATAATTACTAATGAGTTATCTTTGAGACAAAGGAAGAAAAGGACCCTGACATCACTGACTCTTGTAAAAAAAAATCAGTATCAGTTAAAGCAAAAAAAATTAATTATGCGTTCAATGACAATTTCTGAAAGTAAGCTTAAAGAGACATTTCAAGAATGGCACGGCTAGCTGGTGGTCTTCAAATACAGCTTTACACAGTTCTTTTATTACAATCAATGTAAATTGAAAAGTATTAGGAAAAACGAATTGTAAACACAATAGCTACTCATATTTGTTATTGACGGCACTTTAGAGTTAAAATACTTAAAATATATTGTAAAGACAATGTACATTATTATAAAAATGAATATATTATTCCTATACAAAGTATTTTTTTACCGGTCCATATTCTTCATGAAATTTAACTCAAGAAATAATCCCGTTTTATTAAACCAGCTCATGCCTTTCGGGCGATCCAACGCTTCCGGGCTTTTACATTACGTGTTATGATAAGCTTACATAATGACTATAAAATGACTACCTTGTAATGTTTTAGTTCCTAAGTTTGGGAGGACACGTTGTGGAAAGCCGATGATAACAATGGGTCAACACAGGTTCATGAAGCACAGCTGTAGTAAAGGAGATCGGGAAAGATACGTCTGCGCCAAGGCCGCGAGCGGCTGTCGAGCCATCATTAAGGTCTTCCGGAACGAAATAATCGCTTACAAAAGTGAACATAGTCATGCGTAGACACAAGTTATATACTATTTGAGGTATTTAATTTAAAGGCATTAAGCGCACATTCAGATAATTAAAAATGTATAAATAATTAACTTTAAACCCAGACCAAGCTGTAATTTTCCATTATTTGGAATAATCACCAAAGTGAAACTGGTAATTATTGGAAATAGATACAACTTTACAGTGATAAATAATGATCAAAAATCAAAATTAAATAAAATTTTATTATTCAATGACTTAATTGCCTCCAAAGTTGTGATAAAAATTTAGCCTAAAGCTACCTTTACTACTAATCCAAAAACTGTAAGAGATCAGGCCTATACGATAATAATATGCGACTTTTCGTAACGTGTTACGACTAACCAATTTATAAATATATACGTTTAATTCCGTTGAAACTATATCTTCTTTTCAGAGATTATTGTCAAAGAATATTGCTATTAATTAAAGTTCTTACATTGTATACACACATTTATATACAGATTTAAATTGTAGTTTTCCTTCGCCCGCCATGCATGTATTTTACTAAACAATCTTACATAAGTAACAGAAACTGAATAAGAATAAGAATAAGAATATTTAAGTACTTTGTATGCATCGTGCTGAGTAAAATTATATTTTCAGTCAAGTTCGGGGTATCAGCTAGAGGAAAACCACAGCTCATATACGCCGGATACAAATATACTCTTTTGAAGAAATGCATGAATCCCATAAAGAGAACTTGGTACTGCACTTACAGGAACTGTCCTTCTATCATCGTCACTAACTCGCTGGACAACACAATCCTCAAAATGAGATTGGATCACAGTCATTACACAAAGCCGAGAGTGACGCAACAGCAATCGATGCGCGCGGCGGAGTATGAGGACTACTGACTGCACGACGTCGACAGAAGTGGGGTGATGTAGATCTGACATGATGTGTGAGGTTCGGTTATGTGTGTAATGAGATATAGAGTCAAAGTAAAGTTAACACGAACAAACACCCTGGAGCCTTGTTTTGGTGACAATGCGTACTGTGCGAGCGAACTCTGCATACTGCATATCTGCGGCGCAACTCGAGGCAAGTCCAGCAGTGCAACCTCTTAATTGTCTGCATATTTGAGTGAATTATTTAATGTAGCTTTTATGTGTGTGTTGAATATGTGCGTGTCCTGTGCAAACTGTTTGTAGTGTTTTATAGTATAGTGTACCTTTAGACATATGTATAGTACCTAAGAATCGTGTTCGATAATTAATTCCTGATTTATTACATTGATTTATTTCACAATTCCTTTCACATTCTTTTTGATGCCTTCCTCATATGTATATATACATATAAAGATTCGAGCATTCACTCTCGTAGAACTCGCTGAAACAAACACGCAGTGCATCAACATTCTTGGCTCCATAATTCACATTGCAATGCTAGAGGTATAAATGCGCCTTTATAATATAGCTTTTTTCCATTAACAGGGGTAGGAGCAGTAAATGAGGAGCTTTGTCACGGCCTTTGGAAATGCCTCATAAGTTAAGCCGTCAATATTTTATTCTGGACCTCGTCGAATCAAGAAAACTCTTTTGTATTTCGTAGCTCAATTCTTAGCGAAGTTAGGTATAGGTAAAATGAACTCCGGCAGTGACATGCATTTTTTTCCAGCGCCAGTATTCACGGTATCCCGTCAAGGCCGTCCCGTCATCCAGATTGGCAAGTACCGGTACAACAAATGGTCTGGAAGCCGTGGGCCGCGCGCCCGCTGGACCTGCGCGAAAGTCTATAGCGGATGCAAAGCTACTGTCATCACCGTTCACGATCAAATCATTCAGTTCCCACACCAGCATAATCACTGACTCACTGTTCTATTTAGAAGTTTGGCTTAAATAAGGTGTAACTACAGCAAATAAATAAACAAGTGCTACCAATTATTTAAGTTTTGTTATTTGAAGTGATTACTTATAAGACAAGATTAAAAAACAGTGAATAAACAATTCGTAGGATTATTTATAAACAGGTGTAAAAAAAATTCGGTCATCAGTAAGAATTATTTTACTTTTAACCCCCGACGTATAAAGAGGGGTTACGTTATACGTTTACAAAGTTATGCGTTTGTGGTGTCTTTCTGCTTATATGTGTGTTTGTCCGTGGCATCATAGGAAGGATTCTCCCATTCGAAGGACGGAATCGATTTTGATGCAGATATTTTTTTTGTTTGAAACCTGAAAGATGAGAATGTTTCGAGATTGTTCAAGAAAATCGGTCCTCCCATTCTAAAGTTATTCAAACGTTTTCCTGTTAGTCCGGGGTTTTATGTTTACGAATAACTCGTTTTTATAAACACAGGTACCGATGCTATATCATATAGAACAAGAGACGTATCAAGCACATATATTGTAAAAAGGAAGATGCGATATAGATTACCGTAATTTTATTTAATTTTATTTAATTTTCTTTAGTAGCTGGAAAGGACTTCAAATGAATATTTAGTATTAATAAAACAAATGACATTGAATTTATATACTACTTATTCTGCTAAGATGAATCTTTGTTGGAGTTTTACCTACAACAAGGAGAAAAGTCTGTCCTCACAAATAGTTTTAATGCCAATTGGGCTTTTTGATAAATTATCTTTTTAAAGCTTTCACGCCTTAATAACTCAGCTGATCATAATATTTTGCATACAAGTCCTTCGCTGCAAGAAAATAGCTAAACGCAGTCACAAGTAAAAAAATATTTTTTCAAACCTGTGCATTACCCTTTCAAACAGTGACAAATTTTTACCAAAAAGTATCCTTTTCTGTACTTCTGAAAACGTACGAGGGTGGATTGAAAAGTTCGCGGCCTAAATAAGAAAGCACAGGAATCATGCAAATTTTTATATTTATTTTTCTACATACTCCCCTCCTAGTTCACAGCACTTAGTCCAGCGGTCCTCCAAAGCCTTGATCGCATTTAAATAGAAGGTCTCGTCAAGGTCTTCAAAAAAGGCATCTACGGCCACTTTGACCTCCTCATTGGTAGAAAATTTGATTCCACCCAAGTGTTTTTTTAGTTTTGGAAATAGGTGGGAGTCAGAAGGTGCCAAGTCAGGTGAATAAGGGGGATGAGGAAGCAATTCGAAACCACAATTCACTATTTGAGCCATCGATTCTGCCGATGTGCAAACACGAGCATTGTCGTGATGAAACAAAACTTTCTTGGTCAACAATCCTGGTCTTTTAGACTTTATTTCTTCGCGTAAACGATGTGTGCACTAGTATGCAGAATTTATAGTTTGACCTCTTTCTAAGTAATCAACCAAGATGACACCCCTAGAACCACAGAAAACCGATGCCATTACGTTGTCTACTGAAAAACACACCTTGGCTTTCTTGGGGGTCGGAGATCCGGGTCTTGAAAAAGCTCTAAACAGTCTCTAGAAATCGTGACCCGAATTCGTTTCTGTTCAACTGAAAGGAGCCGTGGAACCCATCTTGCAAACGCCCTGTGGAACCCTAATTCGTGAACGATCATGTTTTGGGTACGTTCATATGAAATCCCTAGAGCTTCAGCAAGCCACCACAACAACCCACCACAACAAGGGTTGCAAAACCTCAATTACGACCACTGCAAATAACCAAGTTTTGATTCGCAACAATGTTCATAACCACTGAAATACCTTATTTTAATTTATTTTACCGTTGGGAATAAACTACCATTTAAATCAGTTTGTTTATCTTATTTTTAAGCAATGAATCAATGAAATGAAACTTAACCTTTTAACCACTTTACGTATCTGTGTGTGTGTGTGTGTGTGTGCCTATGGTATCGAATTTTCCATTCAAATGGACCGATTTTAATGCGTTTTGAAATATCGAGTGTTGGAAGCAATTTCGCCGCCATTTAATTTGTGGTTACGAGTTGTCAGACATGCAACGTCGAGCTAATTTCTGTTCAGTTTTTGGATATGACAATTATTGTTATTATTAATTTATTCAATGTTTCATCCATGCGTACAAATAGATTATGGACAAAGTTCACGTTTGAGATTTAACTAGACAGTTTTAAATATATACCTAAGTTTATTTAGGTGCTTCATAGAAAGGTTTTTAAAGTCTAGCAGATTATTTAAAGAAAACTTTTTTTTTATTGATAAAGGATTAGAAACTTTATTATTTTTTTTTTTTTTGCTGCCGAGGCACCCTCACGGGAGGGAGGTGGAAGATGCGTCATGCATACCGCCCGCAGGTAAACTCCTCTGCGGGGGGTTATGTGGGACTCACCAGAATGGCACCTACCCACTAAAAACCACCTGTTGGCTGTAGTTATTACCGTTAGCCTTCATCGGAAGCGACACCCGTCGGAAAGTTGGGCGCGCTGGCGGAGACCCGCTAGCCGGTCTTCCGCCTGTAGTGAAAGTTGCACTGAAGGTGCTCAAAGGGACATGAGTTGGTGGCCGTTCTGGGCAGCCTCCGGTGAAGCCGGGGCTGGGCAGAGGTCGGCCGAAGCATGATTTAGGGATCAATTCATTTAAATGAACCTATAATGAATTGAGAAGGGAACTATGCTCCGCCAGAGCTAGCAAACGCTCTGTCGGAGTACGTGAAGCCCTAAGTTTACGGGCTAAGACTGCGATTTCACTAACATCGACATTTTTCATAGCGTCGCAGACGATACGCATATCGTCTGCTACGGAGGATTGAGGAGTGGGTTTGTATGGGCGAGGAGCCGGGATGGGATTCGATGCGGGGCGCTGCCTCCAGTTTTCTGGGGCAGGCCTGGACTGTGTAGGCTTTGCAGCCGGAGGAACCCGGCTACGCAGCGGCGGAAAGTTTTCTTGAGAAAGGCGCGGCACCTGTTTGGGTGCCGCCCTCTTGGAATTGGAGCGCATACAACGGGGTGCACGAGGGCAGCCCCTGTAATTTGCGGTGTGGCCGGACTGGCCACAAAGCACGCAATCGGGAGGAGAGGGAGTTTCAGGAGTGCGATTGCACTCCTTAGTGAAGTGAGGGACCAGGCACTTGACGCACCTGGGCGGTGCGCGGCAGTTGGCCACCGCGTGCCCGTACAACTGGCACCGATGGCACTGGCCGGGATGACCGCGGCGATGAGGCGCCTCGATCGAGATCCCAGAGAGGCCGCAAATAGTGCTAACCCCTTTCAGGATCTCTCTGGACTTGGGGACGTTGGCGAGAATCACCAAAGCGAGAGGGTGTTGCCTCCCATACTTGCTGTGCATTTTATGCACCGCGAGTGCCGGGAGGCCTTGGGACTGCAGATCCTCTAGGATAGCCTCGTTCGATAATTCGAACGGGACTCCCCTGAGTACCGCTCTGATCTTACGCTCTTCTGACAGAGCATAAGTATGATAAGCATATTGCTTATCGGTGAGGAGCTTTGTTAAAGCACGAAAGTCGTCTATCGACGAGACTAAGATTTTAATAGATTCACCCGAGTTGGCTGCTCGGATGTAATGGATTTTGTGCTCATTGCACAATGTCGAGACCTCAGTCCATTTACCCTTTTCCCGAAGGAAAACGGGTGGTGGGACCTTGGCCTTGACAGAAGTTGGGGCCGGAGCGGGTGTTGAGGACACCGGGGCAGCTGACGTTGCAGACGCCGCAAGGAGTGTAGGGACGGGCGCCGAGGGCGCCGGGTCTTGTTTCGAACGCTTCTTAGAGCGCTTCTTAACAAGCGTAAAGGAGGGAGACTCAGGGCCAGTTGGGGTGGCGTCCGAGGATGACTCGGTCGCGGGTGCGCGCTTGCGGCGCGGAGGGGCGTCTACTTCGCACTCCATGTCACTGGAGGAAGGGGACGCGGGAGGGCCTAAGACCTGAGGGGTCTGGGGGACTGGGGTGGCCTGAGGGGCCTTTGAGGGAATTAACGCCATGATATGCGGGATGAGAGAGTCCAAGAAACGATACTTATCAGCATTTATAGACATGCCTTCAGCACCGGTACTATCAAGTAACTTCCTCATAAGCTCATCAGAGCTTAGAGAAGCCATTGCGGAGGGGTTGGGGAGGGACAATATATGAACCTAACAACGATGACTAACTTCATAAAACCACCCTACACGCAGTAGGGCGGTTGAGAACGACGCGGATAACTTACTCGAACACGGAACTTGAAGTCCTGGAACGACGAATTCCCGTCGACGAAGCTCACGATCCACGAAGTACGGTTAACAAGCCACTGTTCGCCGTGAAAACGGCGTTAGAAACTTATTAGAAGTACGGTTAACGAGCCACTGTCCGCCGTGAAAACGGCGTTAGAAACTTAATACGGTAAACAACTATGAAATTATATATTACGACAACAACCAGTGAAATTTGGGTGCTCAATTAGCGCGGGGGCTAAAAGAGCTGGAAGGCGTCTGCGATCGACGTGCGCTCGAGAACGCACGCAGAACGAGACTGTAGAAACTTTATAATGCTGTTTTTATAAGTACTAATACAATTTTTTGCACAAGTATAATTTTTTTAAATAGCAACTTTTATTTTGTGTGAGTTAATACAAAGATAAAAGTTACAGTCATAGTGTTAGTTATAACTTCTCAGCAAAAAAACTTCTATAGCAGGATTACAGCGGGCTTCTACAATACATCTTTAGACGATTCAGTATTTATAAACCTAGGTACTAAATATAACTGCAGGTAAATGGTGTTTAACATCCAATCCAGCATTTACTTATTATATTCAATAACATAAATTACAGTTATTTTGGCGAAAAGTGCAACAAATTATTAGGGATTTTATCGTTGTCATCGGTTATATCTTCTACTGTCAGCAGAGTAATGGAAACACCTCGAGGCGGAGGTCTAGTAAAATAAAAGCATTGTATTTATCTTCAGATCATATTGATACACCTTAACGGTTTATAAACCGAAATGGTATACTACATCATTCAAAAAAATTCAAAACTGATTTATTTCTAAGGTTTTACAAATTGATGCGGAACACCGTTTTTAAAATAAACGTTCCTGTGTTAGGGGTGAACACTCTTCCACTCGTTAATTTTACATTCATATTTAAAAATAAACAATTTTTTAAATGACGACAATTTGTTATTTTAAAAACGTAATACGTACATAAAACAAAATAATGGTCCTTTTTTATAATTTCACAAATAACACAAATACAGAGCTAATGAAATAAAGTATATAAAAAGAAAAATCTCACAAAACAAATCATTTCCTATTCAAATTAAAGTTTATAACATCTTTCACAAGTTGTCGTATTTTCAAATATAAAATATGATGACGGTAGACAAATATTTTTACAAAATTTTCAAGTAAGTGTGCTCCTTATTACGTTACGGTTCGGGTTAGTTTGGCATCACGCAGGATCGCACGGGCATTTTTCCGTTGGTGTTGCGTAGATGTAATGCTTATTACAAGTCACGAGAGTATAGCTATTTAAAATAGGGTAAAATTAATAATAGATGAATTTTAATAATATATGTAAAGTTATAAGATAGATTTTAATATTCTATTGTATATTATTATGCAGTGAAATATATTATATATATTATATAACTATGTATATATGCTTATTTTTATATTTTACTATGAAATTGTTTTTAGTGATCATGAACATACTAATTTTGTTTTAGTGCAGTCTATTTTAACTTACTGGGATTTATATACGTATGCCGTAGTGTGCTAGTGATGCTACGGAATAATCTGTTTCGTATATTGTGACCTATAAAAAAGTTGTAATTCTACGGGGAGTATTACACTATCATATATCTATGATCATCAGATACAATATCATATAGCCTGGCAGCAGCGAACCACGGTGGACCTGCACCGAGAATAAGAGTCGCAGGTGCCCCGCCAACGCCTTCACCTTCAATAATCAACTTGTGTTGATGTGTAACGAACATACGCACTGAAGCTGACGGCAATTGTGTCCTGTCCACATTCGCAGGATTACAATCCCGTCAGCTTTAGGGATGAGGCCTTAACCACACTATATCTTTAACTTTAACAGAGGTCACTTTCAATATTTATTTTTATTGTATATTTTAACATAGTAAAATCTAATTATATCCAGTCTCAATTGATACTTCTACTCATACAAACCAAGTAGATACCTAAAAAAAAACATTATTCTTGATTTTCATTCCTTTAGCAGCTTAAGGTGGGTAAGGGCAGCATAATAATAAAATAAGATGTTTTTGACTTACTTTAAAAAAGGAGGAGGTTCTCAATATTTTTTATTTCTTTGGGCATAGCGTTTTTGGTTTCTAGACCGATTTTGATAAGGTTTTTAGACCTACCTTGTTCCGCTAAGTAAAATCTTCAGCTTAGGTAGGAAAATAATGTGTATCTACATGCCTTTTTATGTCATGGTTCTTCTATACAGAAATAATTCTTATGCTATTAAAAATAAGCTTAATTATTGTAATTTTTCTGATGTTTGATTATGTTAGGTATAAAACATTCCACTAATTCACATTATTCACGATACAAAACATTTAGTACACAAGTACTTAACCATTATGTTAATAGTCAATTATTTACCTTTCTGCATTGCACTAAAAGGCGTGTCAACCACAAACCGCGCTCCTAGTGCCCCTATCTCTTTGAAAATGGCATCTTAAAAACTAAGAGCTGATTACATAGATTGGTGTAATCTGATTAGTATGACTGTCACTGATTGTTACAAGCCTCTCCTAAAGTGCGCTATGCCGGATGATAGATTCCTGGTCGCGGCATTTATTTGTGCGATGAACAAAAATATTGTATGTTTATCAGGGTTCTCCCCCAGTTCGTTGTATTACTTACTTTTGGCCTATACAATTTGTGTGGGGATTTGTTGTTATTATTTATTTTTCTTTTTATTATTATTATTTTTACTCTGGTTCCAAGAAGTTTACATCTAACCGCCGAATTATTTAAATTTGGAATTTGGAAAGATGACACTTTTAAATCGGAGCAAAATGTTGCTCAATTGTTTATTTTCATTCTTATTCTTTTTTCCATAAAATGTAAATCTGAACAGACAATTTTCTGTACATCCTTGGTGACTAACAAGGCATTGAATCAAGTTCTTAAGTAAAGCAAGTATGACAGATTGTCTCTTTACCCAAGTCTTAATATTTTCTTCTTTTCTATAATAACATAGACTAGTAAATTAGCAACCTTAAATATGTGATCCAGTTTATATTGATAATCTATGCAATCATCGTTAATACTTGGTTAATACAAGGTTGCGTTGCACTTGGGGTACAGTTTCTGCATAAACAAGAGATCGAAGATGTCAATAGCCTGGCGTTGTACAATTGGCAACCATTGCCACGCAAGAATCGTCACGGACCTCAGTGGACAAGAGCACGTCATGCCATTATCATGAACCACGAAGTACATGATGAGAAAGGGAATTTATGTGAAAAGTTGAAGGTTGGGACTGAGAAGATGGGATCTCTTGAAATAGCTAATGAGGTAAACATATTCAAATTCACATATTTATTTCTCAACATTGACAATTACTTGTTCTTGTTGACGTTATATATGACTTTACTGCCAGTTCGGAAAGACCTTCGTGAAGAAGAATTGGCAAGTTACGTCTAGTTAGATTGACCTATTAATAATGTGTACCAATTTTTTGTTGTGTAAAATTTATTATATTTTGCCATTAAAGCTAATTCTCGACACAGCTTTTTTTATTGTTTACGAGTACGACAGAAAAAACATAGATAGACACTTTACATTAACATTGCATCAAAACATTTTATAATATCAACTTATTTGTGCGGAATTGTAAAATTACCATACTGACTATAAAATAACCAAATAGTAAATAACAAAAAAAAAATCAATCTCTTAGTCATCCAACGTACAACGTACAAGTAGCGACACAGAATTTACTCGCATTAACTGTCTTTATATTTTTGAAGGTTTAAAAGACACCACAAAAATAAAACTTCGAAACACGAACAAGATTACTTCTTAAGGAATTCATTTATTTGCCTTAACTTTTAGATTCATCGAGAGCAATTTTTATAAAATCGGCAAGAGGTCACCCTCAGATCCAATTCGGACCCTACAAGTTCGGCATGCATTACGCAAACGGTATAAGGAGGCGTTGGCATTGTTCATCACATCACAATAGAGGTTGCAGAGCGACGATTTATACAATAGAAGAAGAAGTTGTCAAAACCAGGAATGAACACAATCACTAGACATGTGATTGTGTATACACGTACTACTTAAACAAAGTGCCTTAGAAAATGCATCTGCAATAAGTCTAGTTTAATTTCTTCTTCTCCTGAAGCAAATACACCGGATATTGAAAGAAAATAAAAAAATTTATTGTGTAAATCTAATTAACTTTATAAAATTTTTGGGTTTACGAGAAGTTTATAATTTTGATTTTCTATTTCGAATTTCTTTTGTCATGTTTTACTGATAATTAAAAGATATGAGTTTTAAATTAAGCTTTTTGTTAAATACAATGTGGAACCGCAGTAGTAAATAAAAATAGATAAATGTATTTTTTATTTAATTTGTGAATAAACCAAATAAAACATGATATCATTTGGGTCCATCACCGTTTGGGTGTGCGAGAGAGGGTTCAATTTCTAATGAACGCAGTATTTATTTTTAGCATGCTAGTTATGAGATGTAGTATATTTAGTATAGTATAGTATTAGATATAGTAGTATATTTATATACGCAAGATGCTAATTCGGGGCTGTCGATTGCCTTAAGGGCTTCTGTTATTTTGACCCAATCGATGTGTGACCTCGTTTGAGGAACGGGGTCAATTGGGATACCTAGCTGCATGACTACCGGTCGGTGATCCGAAGTAAGTTGGATGATTTCTACTGAGTGAACGGTCAACACTTTGGAGGATTGCTATATCGAGAATATCGGGGTGATGATTTGTGTTATAGGGATGTGTGTCGGTTCCCAAGGACCCACTACATAGCAGTTTAGCGCCTCTAACACGTGATGAAGCCGACGACCGTTTGGGTTGGTAACTATGGAATACCAACATGAATGTTTCAAGTTGAAGTCGCTTGCTAGTATTACGGAGGGACTCGTATCGAGTACCGACTGAAGGGCGCTTTGAAGTATAGCTTTGTCTGGTGGTTGATATATGGAAGCTAGCGTGATTGGCTGATGGCCGTTCATCGCTATTGTACAACAGGAAACTTCGATATTCTCAAGCTGTGGGGGATCAGCAGGTATACAATGCAGTGACCTTTTGTAATAGAAGAGGGTACCGCCTTTATCAGCGGTAAGCCTATCGTTGCGAACGATGTTGTAGTTCGCTATTTTAGGGTCCTTGTGACTAAGTTTCAAAAAGGTTTCCGGCACAAGTAAGATATCGATTTGAAATTCGCGAACGAATTCGTGAACTTCATTGCGCTGATGTTGACCATCGGCGTTGAAGTAACCGATAGTGAGGGACAGCAGTTTTATTCTACAGGACGCCATTTAAAAGTTTAGTTTATTAAATTTCTGGACGTTGGCGATAAGTACCTGGTGTTCGAGTGCTACTAAGCACGTCGCCTGAAAGTCGCCTTTTGCAGCTCGCAGTTTGCGTGCCAGAGTTGTTATTTCGCCCAAGTCGAAGCTTGAGGCGAATTTGCTAATCAGCGCGAAGTCCGAAAGTGGCTCCGCACGGCCATTAACTGGGAAACGAGAAGACAAGCAAGTAGGTGCTAACCTGACCTGCTGTACCTGAGAAGGCGGAGAAGCGAGGGAAGCAATGGGTTTCATGCGTTCTTGGGTGGCGGGGGAGGATCGGTTAATTGTGGCTGCGCTTTTACGGGTGGGCTGAGCTTGGCAGGAGCAGAGGCTAAAGATCTCTGCTTCGCATTGTGACCCTTTTGGGGTTTTGGTTTTGGAGCCCTAGGATGACCTAAATAGTTGGCTGTATGCCTGACAAAAATAATACGCATGCGGACTGCAGTCTGTGAACTGCAGAGTTCTCGCGCACTTCGCAGTGCCATGATCGCCCAGGCACTTAACGCACTTGGTTTGGCGTGACAGTTTATTACCGTATGGCTATATACTTGAAATCTATGGCATTGGCTTGGAATGCCGCGCTTGAAGGGGACCTCCACTGTGATCCCTGACAGATAAGCAATGATTTTTAAATTAAAAATCTTCTTGCCTTCTAATGAGTGGTCTAGTTTTACTAACACTAGATTGTACGGCAACCTTTCTTTACCATACATGCGGTGGACAGACTGCATAGAGAACCCCTGGGTTTTAAGATCCTGTAATAACAGCTCAGTGTCGAGCTCTTTCGGTACGCCTCTAAGGACGACGCGTAAAACGCGCTCTTCCTCGAGTGCGTAGGTATGGTACTCGATGGATTTCTCCATTAAGTACCTTGTGAGGGCGCGGTGGTCGGCGGGCGAGACGGTTGCCACGCGAATAACGATTTTTCGCGTGTGTATACGCGATTTTGAAATTGGACATGTGTGTGGACACAGATGTCCATGCCGCTTTATCGCGGATGAAAATAGGAGAGCGCTCTCGTGAGAAGTTGGTGGATACGGGCACTGCGCATGCACTGCTGCTGTCTGGACACTGCGCGTGAACGAAGCCCATGAAGGCCTTCGATATATCTGCTTCCGCCTGAAAATAACTTAACAACTAACCGTAGTTCGCCGAAGGCCGCTACCTGGAATCCTAAAAAGGGTACGCAGGTAAAGAGTTGACCGCGTTAGGGTCAACCTTTACTGACAAAATAATAAAGACACAAATATAGAAGAGAAAATAGAAGGGTAAATAAATAAAATAGTAGAAAGAAAATAATATATAATATAAAAGGACTGGATCAGTACAAATTATTTGTCACCGTTGGGTATCCTTTGTCCTAAAACAGAATACTTTACGCTGGGCACACACAGCACTCAGCACAAGAACAACAAAGCACTTTGAAAACTAAAATACTTAGTCGCAAAGAAAAATATCACTTCGAGAGCGCTCGGAGGGAGTAAAAAACCCAGAACTAACTGAGCGCCACTGAATATCGGGAAAGGACTGCTCAATCGGAGTGGTCTTGGAACGCCCGTACCGGGCAGCGGTCGCAGCGAGAATGAGACCATTGAGTTCTTTAATATTGGTTGAAAAATATTTTGATTGTAAATTTTTTTTAGGCTATTTAGCAGTATTGAACATTAATGAATAATGGTTTTGGAGAACAAGCTTATAAGTCTATATATGTTTGTGTATTGAAGTGTAAGGTCGGGCGTTTAGTGAGACAATTGAAACCCACGAAGTCTGAGAATACACTGTGTTTATTGAATAAGAGATAGTTTACAAAGTATAAGTACATACTCCCATTATTGATTAAAATATGTATATATATATATATATATATATACACATTTTATATATATATATTCTTTTTATTTATTTATTTTTTTTTATTTGTTTTTCCTTCACAGAGGTATAAGTCTTATAATAATATTAAACTTACAAAAAAAATGCTTAACAACAACTGAAAATAGGGATAAACACTAAAAAGTTGAGTTTGGTTTTTATGAGTAACATACTCCTTACCGTCTTTTAAAATTTTCACATTACAATCTAAGTCATCAATCACAACATAAGGTCCCAGATAAATAGGATCCATCTTGTTTTCTGAAGGGTTTTTTAATAACAATAAATCACCTTTTTTAAAGTACAAAGGGTTAACATAATTATCATAGTCTTGCTTACGCTTAATTTTACTTAGCATTAAATTATTACGTGCATCTCTCTGTGCTATTTGAAGTCTATATTTTAATTCGAGTGCATAATTGTCATGAGTGTACAGAGGATCTACAACATTTCCGATTAAATCACTAGGTAAAATGCAATGTTTTCCGAATACTAATTCATGTGGAGTGTACTTGGTTTCCGTATGAACCGTATTATTATATGAAAAACACCAATACGGCAACCAAGCACTCCATGCATCCATCCTGTTTTGACAGTTTATCCTCAAATAAGCACCCATCGTTTTATGCGTGTTTTGTAATGCGCCAATGCTTTCGTGATGATAAGCTGTGGAGAATATTTGATTAATTTTTAAGACTTGGCATACCTCTTTCATAGTACTAGATATAAACTCTGACCCACGATCGGTCGCTATTTCCTTAGGTATGCCGAATCTTAAAATAAAATTATCAACAAAAGCACGGGCAACGCTTACAGCATCCTTGTTTGATAACGGGTATGCCTCCGTATACTTTGTCAACTCGCATTGCAAGGTTAAAATATAGCTATAATTATGTATATCCTTAGGAAGCGGCCATACTATATCTAAATACACTTTTTCGAAAGAGGAATTCGCAGTGGTTGTTATTAGGTATATTTTTGTTTCTTACATTCGCACCTAGAAACAAAATCAGCTACATCTTTATCTATATTAGGCCAAAAGTAATATTTCTTTATGTTATTTCTCATCCGCCTAATGCCCGCGTGGCCACTAGTGGGCAATAGATGGAAGTCATTTAATATCACACGCCAGTTATCTAAATTATCGATTCTTTGAACCTTACTAACAACACAAATTCGTGGTCCGGACCACTTAATACATTTCTTTATTTCCGCTATGAGCCCACTTATAAAATCGCTATTATTATCATTTCGTAATATGCATATTTCGTTTATTAAATACTTGGAACATAAACATGACAAATCTCTCAACAATTCGTGAAAATTTTAAATGAAAATTTTACATTCTTACAACACAGCTCATTAAGAGGAATTGCTATCTTCGCGAAGTTAGGTATAAATTTCCGATGATAATTAGCAAAGGCCACAAAACGCTTTACTTCGTCTGAGCTTTGTGGCCTTGGATAATTTTCTAGGACCCTTATTTTTTCTTGATCTGGTAAAATACCTGTACCTGAAACTATATGACCTAAGTAGTTAATTTCTTTCTGTAAAAATATACATTTGGCCGGATTTAACTTTAAATTTACTTTACGTAACCTAGAGAAAATGTCCATTAAATTTTGATTATTATTTTGTAAATTTCTACCAATAACGGCCAGATCATCTTGATACACCATACACTTATTATGATTAAGGCCAGACATTGCTATAGTAATCATTCTACTAAAGCTATTGGGACTGGACTTGAGGCCCATAGGCATACGGGTCATTTGATATTGATTTTTGCCCGTTGTAAAGGCTGTGAAGGGTCTACAACTTTTTTCTAACGAAACTTGATAAAAACTTTGTGAAAGGTCTAAATGAGTAAAATACATAGCACCTGACAACGAGTCCAAAATTTCAGTTATATTGGGCAGAGGGAACTTATCCTCCTGATTGACGGTATTTAACTTCCGGTTATCAATCACAACGCGCCATTTTTCGGTACCGGATACGTCTAGCTTTTTTGGCACTAGTAGCAAGGGACTAGATCATGCACTTTGCGATTCTTCAATGATTCCCTGTGATAACATACTTTTGATTTGATTATCAATTTCCGTTTTAGGCGAGTATGGTAAGCGATAAGGCTTTGTATAAATAGGCGTAGTGTGTGGTTTCAGGTCGATAGTTTGTCTATAAATAGGGGTGGTTGTTAATTTATTCCGTGTTCTTCTATATTAAAATCATTTAAGTTTAATAGGGAAAATAACGTTTTTACTCTATCACAAGTTATAGTCGGTTTGCTAAAATGACAAATAAAATATTCATTTAATTTACTAGTGTTTACTTGAAAATAATTTAATCGAACATCTGTCTCACGAGTGTTTAAAATACGAATTGGGATTTTCCCATTTATTGGTTTATTAACACTACTTGCTAAGAAAACACCATCACATAACTCTTGATTTGAAACCACACATTCCTCCTTCAACTGTGTTTCAATTAAATGTATGGACTCGCTGTGTGCTGGTACCGTCAAATAATTATAATTAGGTACATCAAAGGGTAATTTCACTAGCTGAGAGCTATGCGTTAATAATTGCATCGTATTATTTTCAAAATTTAAAATAGCATTATAACATGATAAAAAATTTTGAACTAAAATTCCATCAGTTGAACATGGTAAATACTTAAATACAAAAAACTTATGAGTAAAAATATGCTTTTTAAAATTAAGATTTAAATACACGAAACCTTCCGAATTTAAATAACCACCTATACCTTTAATCTTGACGCTCTCATTATGGTAAGGAATTTGAAAACGTTCTAAACATGCTAACTTTATACCCGATACCGATGCACCAGTGTCGATCAGCCAGTTATGATTAAGTTTCCTAATTGCGAGCGATACTTCCTGGCTTCCAGCGATTGTCTCCTGGGTGGTCGATCATTATTGTAACCTCCGCGACACCTATTATCAGAAAAATATTGTACCTGCCGAGGCCCTCGCTGAGGTCTGTATGCGTTTTGTGTATAACCTCTGGTACCATCGTTGACCTAGATTTCCTCGTTGACTCCTCCTAGCTGAAAAATTAGGTTGTCGAACTGCATATAACATTTCGGATGTGCCCTGCGTGGTTATTTCCTTGTCCTGGGCGGCTGCTCTGCTTAACAGATGCTCTGTTAAGGAAGTAAAGTTGCGCGCTGCGACAATCGTACCTAAACGACGATCCCGCAGCCCGTCGGCAAATCGTTTTATCGCTAGATTTTCATTTAGTGGCTTTAGCACACCATAATTCGCGGAGTTGCCGTCGGCCTGAGAGATGATCAGATTCACGAAAAGTTCGGAAATCTCCTTACCAAAATCAGTAATAGTTTTACCACTTTGTCTACATTGCTGCAACTTACTTTGGATAGCCGTAAAACTTTTCTGCGGTAATAATAATTTACGCATAGCCTTTAAAAGATCTTCAACAGTTTTGTAATTTTGAGCCATTGGTAGAAAGCAGATTATCCCAACGTGCGAAGTTATTATTGAATAACTTTGCACGTTGGGATAATCTACTTTTCAAAACGAATTGAATTAATTTAGTATTACATTCTGGTTTTTCTAATGTAGAACTATAGTACTCGATTCCCTCAATCAATTGTTTCGTGTTATCATCAGTATCATTCATAACAGGTATTAAACTCAATACCGTCTTTAAATCAAATGAACCCATGTTTATTTTAGAATGGCAATCTTCACTATTTTTAGTACACAAGGAGATAATTTCAGAAAAAATATTATCAAACATGTATTAACAAAAAATGTTCGCAAACCCTCTTAATCAGACAAATTTCTTCGTAATTCAATTTCGTTACTTGTTATATTTTAGTAATACACTATTTGCTTGTTTTTTCTTTACATCTAAGATCTTACCATGTCTACGTTTAGGACCAATTTTTATCAAATAACTTCTAATGTTCTTTAAATTATTAAGTAAAAAAATTAAATCATCAGCCATAAATTTCGAACAAATCAAATACCTACTGAATACCTATTTAAAAAAAAAACAGAAAGATGCACATAATTAATAAAATAATCCTACATACGTAATAATATTTCGTTTTATCGAACGTGTAAAGTCTTACCTATAACTTTAATTTTCATTTAAGTAACCTTGTAATTAAAACAAATTAAAGAGAGTGTATATGTAACCAACCCGAAAAATAAAAAATAAAGTAACTCTTACCTAAAGGTTTCCTTAGCAATACCTATTTGCATAATTTAAAATTACAATATAAATGTCATCAATATTGAAATGTATTATTATGGTAAGATTAAATATCTAATATAACAAGGCTATAAACGGAAAACACAAACCGAGAGTCGCACAACCCGAAATCACTGCATAATTCACTTTTTAACACTCACATAGCCGCCGAACTCGTGCTAAATGATCTCTGCATCACCACCGGCCTTAACTCTTTGGAGTGCCTGCTGCCTTCGCAGGATGCTGGAGTACCTTTTCAGCGTCAGCTCGTTGATTTGACGATGTATTTGTTTTTTATGGCATCGTTTATACAGACGATAAACAAATATTAGTAAGCCAATTGCCAAGATTGTACAAATTATAATCAGAATCGTGTTCGTATTCTCGTGTAATTGCTCTGTAATCGCCGTGTTAGATCCTACCCCAGCGGTTTGCGCGATGATAACTTCTTCTTTAGATTTGGAACGTCCCATTTTCACAAAGTATTAACGAAAAAAGTAATACCCAAACACCGAAAAAGTACATTTTGGTGTACGCGCGCGGTGCGAGTTACTTAGACCCTGGCAGGGTCGCCATGTAAGGTCGGGCGTTTAGTCAGACAATTGAAACCCACGAATTCTGAGAATACACTGTGTTTATTGAATAAGAGATAGCTTACAAAGTATAAGTATAAGTACATACTACATACATCACAGAAGATACCCTTAATCGTCACTTGACGTCTAAATATTTTTAACTTAATAGGTATTTGCCAAATATATAAAAGAATTATTTAGTTTATATAGGCAGGCCTTGATTTTCCATCTCACCTGGTGGAAAGTGATGATGGAAACAAGGATGGTATATTCAGGTTTTTTTGTAAAGCCATTTCCGCATTTCATTCTTTAGAATTTAAATATAAAAGGTAGGTTTATACGTATTTTTAAAAGACGATTCATGTATTTTTTCAGATGCAAATACGTCAAAATTTATTAGATCAAAGAGAGGGAAGCTGCAGATTCAAGTGGGATTGTATAGCTTTTACTTGCAATCAGGAAAAGGTGCTATAAATCGGTGGATGTGCTCAACTCATAACAACAAGGGGTGCAAAGCAGTCATAATATCTGTAGGGGAAGAAATCATAAGAATCAACAATGGACACAATCATTAATTTTACTATTATTGTTATTGATCAATGCGCCATAAATAAAGGAACCTAACAGACTGTTTATTTTTATTTTTTTTTCAATTAAATGTATAAAGCTACATGTGATCGTATCTAGTGGTTTCAATAATTTACTTCGAGCAAAAGAGACGCACATGTATGATGTCTTGATCAATGTGAAGAAAGCTTTTCGATAAAAATCCATAATAAGAACGATACATCGATGTGTAGATTTAATTATTGATACGTATGTGGCCTGCATCACAAACAGCAGTAAGTGCGGTCATGGACAGTTAAGAATAACAACAGAACTGCAACATTTACGTGTTTCATGATATTTGAAGTACCTAAAGACAGCTAATTATCATAAATATATTTATTTATAACCAATCGAGTACCTTAGCGTTACTTGATAGTTTTTTAGACTAACGAAGCGGCCTAGGTAGAATTTTATGTCGATATATTTTGTAAAACCTCTATTAGTTCCATGGACGCACACTACTGCACCAAGATAGTGAAAATAAGCCAGGCCAGCGTCCTTGTATTGTAAAGGTCCGAAGTCTACATCAAATGTTTTTAAGTTTATTTTCTACTGAATCGTTAAAAGTAAAAAAAAATATATGTTTAGTATTCAGTTATTAGGTTAGTCATCTGTATTTAGTGAAAGGAATTACAAATTCGAAAAATTCATCGTAAAGACATGTAAAAACGATGTCTTACGCTATATACATTTGAGAAACAAAATGGAAGTTTATCTAATTTATTAAAAAATATAGCAACCGTATGCACAAATATTTGTATTTCAACCCTATTCTGGATATGATTTGGGTCAAAATTATAATTTTGTACCACTCATCAATATTTCTGTTTTAAGAAAAATATTCAAAATCGTTAATATTAAGTTCCTTAACGAACTGAAAGTACTTTTTATATTTCAGTTACGTTGTGTAAAACTGCAAGGGGAACAGATATGCTCCTTATCGATGGGTATACCTTTAGTTTACAACGAAGGAGTTCAAATACAATTAATTGGAGATGTTCTAAAAACAACAAATGCCGAGCGCGAGCCACAACACGCCGACACTCCACTGTCATTTTAAAATCTGTGTTAACTCACACACATCAACCTTCAAATTATGTCGTTAAGAATGGAGTTTTTGTATCATTTTAAATTTAATAATAATGTAATTTAAAAGTCTCTTTTATGTCGAAGTTTTTTTTTCATTTTGATCCTATGTAATCATTAATAATGTATGAATATGTATTATTTATCTACATACCTTATCGCCGAAAACGTTTTATGAAATACTTGAAAACGTTCGTTATTATCCAGTAATTTGTAAACCTTTTAGTATTGTGTATCGAGATTGATTTAATTGCTGATATATTTGCTTGGATCGATATAAAATGCACACTTACAGAGGAACTTTGCCAAAAATGGCTGTAACTTTGCTCTAGAAGCATGGTGTAACAAGTGGCGCCCAACACAATATAACTGGAAATAAACTAGATTCGGGACTCGTGTCACCACAACCATGGCATATGCCACAACCACCTTTCAGCTTCTCATTAGACAAAATGAAGGACAAAATGAAGTATCCAAAATTTTCTTGTTCTTAGTTCGGCTATATTTTATATATACTTCTATATAAATTCAACGGGATAAGGAGACTTGCTCAAATTGTCATCACATATTTTTTATTAATTCTTATTGCAGTAGTTCAATTTTTAAGGTTGCTTCGGTGGCATGCTGTATCTTCCCCTGCTCAGATAACTTTTATTGATATTCTTATATTGGCAGGCTAATAATAACAATCGTTTCTATCTTTAAATAAACAAAATGTAATATTATTACAAACCAAATTACAAAAATTACATCTAGATTTGAGTTTTAATTACAATTTTTATTTTACCTTTTTATTTTTAGATGATTTTGATTGTGTCTGTGAACGTGTGTGTGCGCCCATGTATGTCATATGTTTTAAAGTGAATGAGTGTATTGTGTGTTTTTGATTTAGTAACTTTGTGTCAAACATTAACATTGTTTGTTTCCAAATGATTTCAGTGATCATAACCAAAAACATGAAAGGCAGGACGATGGCGCTGGTGTCGGGATTCTGCTTCTACATGGACAGGCGCAGCATGACGACCATATACTGGCGCTGCACCAGAACTAGGATCTGTCGCGCACACTTTATCACCGATCACACGATGACCCAAATGTTAAAGAGAGCCCTCAAACATACACATTCTCCTTCGAACCACGTGATTAAAAATGGCGTCTACATGAAAATATAACGAATAAACTATGGTCTTCGTAACGGAAGACCACAGAAGAAGATTTATCATGTAATAAATTGATTAAAGCAATGAAAAATAATGAATATTGCTTTCAATTGATCCAAATTGATACCAATCTTGTTTTAGATTTGGTAAAGATATCTAAAAGTTTCTTATTTCGATTTTCGAGGTTTGCCAAAGTTCAGGACCACCGTAATGTAACTCACAGAACGACTAAACTGTAACATGAATTTCACATTTTATTTCCCTCGTTGGTAATTTTCTTTCTTGATTATGATTATGTTAACTTAAAGGGTATACTTTTTTAGGGCCGGGGTAAATTTATTTTATACCATACCTAGTCTAAAAAGCTTATTTTATTCACTGTTTTGTTTTTATTCACTGTTTTGGTGTTTGAATTTGGAACACAAAATATATCCGATCTCCATTTCAATGCTTACACAAACTCCTTGCGCTAAGATTCGAAATTCAAACTCTTTGGTGCAAATAAATTCTCGAGATTTGATTGGTCGATATTTGCGACAAGGAGTTTGTCATTAGATTAAAAACTGTTTTTCGTTCTTTGCTGCCATTATAGAAAAAAAAATAGTGAATTGGCACCATTTCAAATACTTACTGTGAATTATAGGGACACAAAGTTTAGTGTTACTGTATAATAAATCGATTGAATTATAATAAATCGATTATGCATTCAAGTGACGAAGAAGATATTGTGTTAACACCTGAATTTTTGAAAGAGAAGGCGGCCGATATTGTAGAAAACTTGCTACCCAACAAATCACGGCTGGTTTACATCAAAACCTACGATGCGTTTTGTAAATGGAAAAATGAAAATCAAGCTTCGGGCACATTTTCTGAGTCTGTTTTCTTAACTTATTTTAATGAACTGTCGAAGAAAAGGAAGTCATCGACATTATGGAGTATATATTCTATGTTGCGGTTTACTGTAAAAACAAGGCATAACATTGATATAAATAAATATTGTTTCACAAGTTGACCACCCTAATGATAATAATAAGAAAATTACGCTTAATTTCAGTCATTGCTCTAATTTTAATGTCCATTTCAATTAATGTAACATTTATAATTTCTTGATAAAATTTTTTATTTTCGCTTAAATTATGTCTTTTTCTCGTAGTCATGGTATAAAGTATAGTATGCAACTCCTGGATACAGTACGAATTTATATCGAGGGCCATGAATCACTCGCGTCGCTCAGGATTCTAATCCTTCACTTGCTCGTGACTCATCTACGGCCCTCGCTTTAAATCCGTCCTTTATTCACTAGTTGCATAATATACTATTTTCATATTGGAGCTTAGCTATCAGCAACTTATGTTATTACTTAATAAATTATTATAGTAATACTACCTAATGATCAACAGTTGTATATTCGATTTTCATTTGATCACCTTTTTTATTTTCAGAGAAAACATACAAATTCTTGACTTCAGTGCGCGGTGCTTGCCTCAGTCTTATATTCTTTTCGATATCATCGAAAATAATATAAGTCAATAATAATTAAAGATTCCTTTATCCGATCGTGAACACATTAAATATAAACCTTTTTTGTTTATTTAAAATAATTCTGTAAAGATGGTCTTCTTAATTTCAGATTTAGTTAAAGCCACTTTTGTAGAATCTCAGAAAGGGCGGCGACACATTCAAATCGGTCCGTACAGGTTTGGCGTGCATCGCGCGAAAGGCACCAGGAAGCGCTGGCATTGCACATCGCATAACAGTAAGAACTGCAGAGCCAGAATCATAACATCTGGAGAAGAAATTGTAAAGATAAACAATGATCATAATCATTAACAAATGTTGATACCTCGCTTATACCCACAGCCTTAAGGTTTCAATGGTGGTCTTGGCTCCAACAGTAGAGATTCTGGCTCACATGCTGATAGGACATGCACATTTGTGTGTGACGGTTGCAGATGTTTCCTTACGAGTCATAGATGTTTTGAACTAATACATGTATGTTTATCATGGATTCCCCCACCCCTCTATGTGCTCATAAATGATATTACCTACTATCTTAAGTGCTAGACCCTTCTCTAACCTATCAGGCTGTAATTATTGTAAGATAGAGTTCCTAGTCATAAATAATGCAAATGGACGTATTATAAGAAAGTTTAACAGATCTTCAGAAAAATATTTCTTAAAAATAGCTAAGGTTTCGCGGCAATGTACTAGACATGTATTTTGTGTTTTTTATTAATATGTTGTTACCACGTGGCATACGTAAATAAAGTAAATGCAAAAATTAAACGTTGTGCTTTATTTAACAAAATGAGAACCTCTGAGCTGGTATACTCGTAGAACAATCATTAGTCGTAAAATGTTAGCAATTAAAATCTTAGTCAAATGTAACATGTTGACATATCTATTGCAAAATGTAATGACAAAAGATGCGCCAGCGTAATGTCATAAAACGACTACGAAATGGGCATATATGCCGCTTAGGTATTAAAAGCTTATTAACAGAGAATTATTTATTAAAATTCACTACGTTCTGGGCATTTAGTTGTGGAAGTAGAAATTCGTTTGGGTTGGTACTATATAATATAGACTAACCTATCCCACATAATAATAATCTCAACGTTGTCACGTTTCGGTTAAGCGAAACGAGCTATAGTGAAATTACAAAACAAAAGCATTTCATATATTATAGCAGAGTTTTGTTCTTTGACAACATCTGCAATTTGTAACGTTAATATATCGTAATACGTTTAACTGGCTAAGCGGGTTCCTTACAAATCCTGAAATTGGTAGTGTAATAAACCTTTTTCAGTTTACTTTCCTTTTTTATCGTTTAAACATGCTGAATTGATTCCAAACCAATTGGTACTGACAATAAGATACTGAAATTAAAGTATTTCCAAAATTTGTAAAAACTTTAATATATTAAATATTCTATACGGCTGTTCGTACTAAGGATGAAAGAGATTCGAGTCCTTTAGTAGTTAATATTGGGACTCAACTCAAAAGACTTAAACGACTGCAGTCGTTTACAAAAGAACTGGGTACTTGAGGCAAAAGTTATATTATACAACTAATATATCCAGATTTTTTTAGATTCAAATGAGGTATAATAATAAAACATCGCTGATTTGTATTTACGTATATTAAAGTTATTAGCCTTATAATAATCAACCAATTAATGTAGTTGAGCGCAACAGTAGAAGTTACTGCTCAGTTTTTTACATTAAAAGACTTCGAATCCATTAGAAATAAAGAAGAAATAAAGAAAGAAAAATATTTATTTACTCACAACACATACACATGTGCAAACAGAAACAGAAATCAATCTTGAATAACTTGAAAATGTATCTTTCTGGAAAGTTTGTGGTTTCACGACTAAAGTTTGGAGACTATAAGACTCAGTTATGAGTTGTCAAAAATAAGTGGAGTCTTTATTAGGATATTTGAAAGAGTGCCCAATACTTCGATCAGGAGGCAACATATACAAAGATTTAAAAAAAATAACGTAAATCTAGATTATACAGTGTAAGTTTTTGAACGTAGTTACAGTTGGGGCAATCGGCGGAGGCCTCAGGCTAAGGCGAAAATCGCTTGCGCGTTGTTCTTTTGTTAGCGCTTAGCATACTAAGCGGCGACAACACTGCAGGGAATCGACCAAGTTTCCCGTCTGTGCCTTAACTGTTATTGTTACCATATTTTTTTCTGCGAGGTGGCCACTTACTTGGATCCCGAGTACCTATCCACTGTGTCCCGAATTGCCTATTCAAATTGGAAAGGCGGCTGTTGTTTTGCGGAGCGCCATCTTGCTGAAAAGAATGAAAAAAATTCGCATTTGCGACTAAAATGACGCGGCAGAATTAAGAGAACCTTAATAAAATTCCTCCATTACGACTCGGTTTAACAATACACCGTGCCAACAGTTAAAAAAGAAACTAACCTGATTTTCCCGAATTCAGGATTTTTTCCCGAATTCAGGTTTCTCTTTCTAATTAACACAGTTTGAATTTAGTTTCTGTTGTATTTGGTTTATATTTCTCGCCTATAGTAAGAGGCACACCTGGCAAAGATGCTCTTCAGATTAGAACTTGAGCGTGTTTTTTATTAATCGATAAAAACTCAAACTACACTTAGAGTCCCGCATCCGCCTCTTGAATTCGTCATCAGAAGCTCACCATTCTATGTAATAAGTTGACTTTTCAAAAATAGTTTACTAGTAACGGCTTCATCATTAGACCTCCATTTTTGAAACAGTTCTTATAAATAAATCAGGTTATGTTTGGCGTTCGCTATTAAGGAGTTCCGTTGTCTGCGTCTAGGTGCAGCTCTGGCCGTCCTTATATATCTGCCTAATTTGTTTTAGATTGTCACAAATATAATACAATGTCAAATAGTAAACCTTTCTTATTCAAGTAGAGGGGTTCCAAAGTATACCTACACAGGCGAGGTGCCAGCCAGGAAATTAGAATACAAGTTACGAAAAAAGAGACGTTTTTCAATACGGCTGTTTATTTTTTAATGTATGTTTGGGTATTCAACTTGAAGCTAAACTGAACTCTGAAAAACAAAAGATAGGTACATAAAAAAGTATATAGATGCAATGAAAACGTCGCCATTTTTTACGTCTAAAAGCCGTAAATAATTATCCATTTTTATCCTACCTTTGTTAAAATTTCTTTTACCTTATCAAATTTTTATCGGTAAATATTTAATTAATCAATTTGTTTGAAAATAGTTTATTACTTAGTTTCTCTTACTTTTATTATAGAGGTGGGATTTCATTTCGCAACAAAGATTTATATTGAAAAAATCTTTCTGGTACAGATATCGACGGCCTGTTTGGTGTGAAGGTAAGTACCCTTGCCTTCCATGCCAGAATTATAGGGACGGGTTCGAATCCTGGTAGAGGCAGATATTTTATTATATTTGCTTTTTAGTCATGGATGTATATGTATGTTTATTTAAGGTTTATTTCTAATATTTATATATGAAAAAAAATATCTATGTGTGCTTATATATATGTTAAGTTTATTTATCCGTTATCTAGTATCCATAACACAAGTTCTTAATGATACTTAATTTGGGCTAGATAATGTGGTGTGATTGTTAGAAATATTTATTTATTATTATTTATTTATATAGGTAGCTAGTTAGACAATGAGTATGAGCATTAATGTATTGCCACATTTTCAAAATATATTTTTTACATATAATTAAAATCCCAGAAAAAGGTTAAATTAACTTCTCTTTGATGTCAACGGAGAATGCTACAAGTTAACATAATTTTGAAATAATTGACAATAATATTAATACAAGCATACCTATTTATACTTTTAACTCTGCAGGGTAGCATGACGATAAATAAAATAATTTAAGAATCATTAAAACGATTTATTGCAACAAACTGTATCGACCTAAGTCGTCTTGGAGGAGTTAGGCTTCTGTTCGAGTCGAAACAGGCAACAACGAGGTCGGCCTCCATTGTCAGCTTCTCGGTTGCAGCATCTAGAAAAAAATTTAACAAACTTAATACGTGAAAATGTCTGTATTATCTGGATCGATCTGTTGGTAGGAGACAGAATGGAAGAGTAGAATATATTTAACCAAATACAACAACCTTAGGTTGAGGTAAACAGCTATAAATCTTTCATTTACTTTTAAAATAATCACGACCTGATGAGAAGTGGCATCCGCATCCATAGATAGCATCAGTCGACGGTGTTTTATTAATCAATATTGGATGTGATTATCATATCGACTAATTATGAGTTGGCGAATGTAATCTATGTGAACTTAGAACCCGACTTTTGCAAAATAGCTCCCCTTATAGTATTTTTTGAAAGATATGGGTTAGCAGTAGTAGATAGTAGTGAAGTTATAGGCTTAGGCTGTAGACTTGTAACCACCGGAATATAACCACATAAACGTGATTAATAAGGCGCTCAAAATAGGAAGGATAGTAGCGCCTCACTAGACGCGACATTATTAAGAGAAACTCTACCACCATTAAATCAAATTTTTTTATATAGCCCTAAATGTACATGAATAAGATAAATTTTATCCTAGAAAAAACTATAAAGATACTTAAAATATTGTGTAAGAAAGCTGATTAATTAAATACGTGTAATTATTGAAAGTGACGGAATTGAAATCGCTAGTATTGATAATTACATTGGCTACTTACTCCAATTTTTTTTCTTTAAGATACTCAAGTCGTTCTTAAGTAAAAATTGGTTGCATACATACATTATTATTAGTATTCAATTATTTTATTTATAACATTTACATATTTACAGATGGCAAATGAGCATCAAATGGTTTGTAGTATCCATGTCAAAAACATCAGTATTCTTAGGTGTTACGCATGTACTTAAGACGTTCATTCGTATGTTAAATTAAAACAAAGTAGGATAGCTTACCCTTTCCGAATCCTCACTGTCCGCGTACGAGATCCAAGAGAGTTTTTCGCCACGCTGTGTATGTAAGGTTGTCTGTAATGTGAATCTGTTCATTGCTAAACCCCGGCAAAGGACCCAATCGCCCTGCAAAATAAAAACGAAAGTACCTAAAGTCTTTATTTTTATATTTATAAAGTCGATCTCATACAGGTCTTTTCAAATTTAAAATGAAAATATCACATAGAATTGTTTTTATGTTTGAAAAGAAGAAAGAATGTCCAAATTGATTATATAATAGACGGTCCATGCAGTGAGTGCAAACCCGATTCCTACAAACTTCCTGACTTTTGGCTAAAATAGGTAGTATTAAGCTCGGAAACTCGGTAACACCAAATGTAACAATGAGTTTTAACTACTTGAGTACATCAATCCGACGACTGTTCTAAGAGTGAAGGAAAACACAATGAGGAAACCCTGCCAATCTGCAATAGGCTAGCGAGGTGGACGATAAATAGCTGATACTAACCCTTACTTGGGCTGGGCTGGTATCCTTGACGTAGGATATTTAAGCTATCGTGGAATTTCGGTTACTACCTTATAAGAGATTTTATTATTTAATTAATCAAAACAAAGATATTTAGAGAAAGATATTAAGAATTAATCAATATTTTTACAATTAAACAAATATTTTTTATTATGGCTATTTTATAAGACTTGACAAGCTTACCTATTCAATTGTTTTTAATCGTTTGTTGAACCGTATGAGACCGCCCTTTAAAGTAAACTAGCGAAAAATAGGTAACAAGCTCCTTAAAAAACGGACCTCAAAAATCTTCTTCCTGGTCGCCTGAAGTTGTACGAACTTATACTGAATATAAATATTTGGTCTTGCTCGGAAGCCCATGATTTTCATCATTCTCTCTTATGCGTGCCGGGGAGTGATATAATTGAAATTTATGTGACTAAATGTACCTGAAGTAGTACCCGAGCCATTTTAACGTACGTTATGTGAGAACCTATGGACACCTACCAAAGCTTTTACCCAAATTTACCGCAGGTCTCATTATGACTTTGTACAATAGAACAGTAAAAGGTCATGTTGTTTGGAACACCTATAAAACGGATAAACCCTCATTATGCCGTATTTAACCTTTACGGTCTTACATCAACAAAAGTTGAACACCTGGTTATCTTTGGTCATTGCATTGGAACTAGTTGGTGAGCATCGAGAAGCTACCGTGTAGGGTACATAGTTTTGTCGCCAAAGTACGACGAGTTTCGTACCAGTCCCTCGCAGAGTATAATTACCGCTGGTGTTCTGACTGACCTTAGCTAAGCACATATTATCTTTGATAGCTTTTGTTGCTGCGAAAAACTTTTCGCCGGCAGTGTGAACAGACAGCGATCAGCTATTAATATTATTATATTATCTCTTTTATTTACACGGGATCTGCTGTTCTTTTTCTAAGCGAGAAAATAGTCGATGGTTAGTCGTTTTCTCGCTGACGGTGGAACAAGTGTCTTACATGGTTGAAGGAGTGGTTTTTTCTAATACTTACAAAATACTCTATTAAGGTAATAACTTCATTGGCAATCTATATAAAATAGTGGTTATATTGGCGATCAACAATTTTATAATCTTTATATAATATAAAGCTCATAAAAATTATTAGATGGTGTATCAAAGAACATAAACTCATTATTACACAAACACAAACGTTAACATGCTTAAACATTCAAAACCGAAAGAAGTATTTCTTTTCAAAACAAGATATACAAGAGTATATAAACTTAAGCTAAACATTATATACATTTATAAAGAATATATACATTTATACGTGGAATAGTCAAAAAGTTTTGAGAAAGAAAATAAAAATGTTTTGTAGGTTATATATTTTCTATAACATCTTTTCAGAGAATTCTCCACCAGTCTGTGACGGTTGTCTATTTCGACCTCTTTTTGTCAGTAAATTTTATTTTTTTGTCGTTTCCGACGTAATTTTAAACTACGAATTACGTAGTGTCGGAGAACGGCAATGTTTTGATTTGACAAGCCAGTCACGAAAAATTATCCATCATAACAACTAGAATCTATTTATTTATTATTGTTTCCGAGTTTATTATTCAAAATTACATGTTTATCAATTTTTTATTATCTACAATCAAAGTTTTCATGAAATCAATAATTTATTTTTACGTACACGAGTGTGCGTAGCCAAAATTTTTGGTAAGGATTCTCATTCATTAAAATTTTATTTTGTTGTTACTTTTTCTTTTCAGATCAAATTTAATTGTATTAATGTTTCTGTTTTATTTTGTGTGACTATTTTTTTATTTCAATTTTGTTTATATTTTTTGTTTGTATTTACAGGCATTTTTGTATATTTTTAATTTTACTGCAAAATAAACATAGAAGAGAGCTTTGGTATTTCCTTTCTGGACCCTCAATTACCACTCCGCAAACAACGCGTTACAAGTCTATACAAAGTTTCATGCGTTTGAACCAATTTTCAAAGTATGTTTTCCAGTCTGCAACCGGTACTTCCTCAACGGCCTTCTCGAACTGTGACAGAACACCGAACAGATGAAAACTGTATCCCCTTGAACTGGTTTTTAATTTTAGGGATCAAGAAGAAGACTCATGGTGCCGAATTATGGCTGTAAGGCGGATGACCCAACAGTTTTACCAGTGTGGTGTTTAAGAAGTGCCTCGTCTTGATCGCGGAGTGCGCGGGAGCGTTGTCGTGGTGGAGCAAAAAGCCCGAAGTCTTTCGTGTTTTTCCAGCGCTTCTCGATTGTTTCGCTTTAGTAGGCGTAGGTTCGTTTTGACACAGCCATGCTGTTGATTGACGCTTTGTTTCTGGATCATATAGATAAATTCAAGACCTTGTTACCTGTTATGATATTGTAAACACGTCGGGAAGAACCTGCTTTGAATTCATCAATCATATTAGGCACCCTTCCTTCTTACGCAAAGGGTGTAGAATATCGTGAACACTTCCAGATCCAATCTGTAGATTGTGCTGAATCTCCTCGTATGTGATTCGCCGGTTTTGCTGAATAATTGTTTTTACTTGTAGCACGTTTTTTTCCATAACAGTAGTCTGAGGACGACTACTTCTTTCTTCATCCTTTAAATTTAAGCAACCGCTTTTATACTCGTTATACCAGCAATGCCAAGTTGCTTTAAAAGGCGCCTTGTTCATAAAAGCTAATTAAAGTCAATTAAACTATTCATCAGGTTTCAAGTTGGATTTGAAGTCGTATAAAATCATTGCACGAGAATGTACACTCAGAAACAGCAGGTGGCAGTGGTAGGGTTTTGTCTTCTATGACGACAACATCTCTCGCTATTATCTATATCGAAGATTTTGGACTCTAGCCAACGACAATACAGGTTTCCGTTTTCGAATCGAAATTGGGCCGAAAAACAAGACCATGCGCCTCGCAACCAAATACTCTGCCCGGCGGATGTCAACAGATAGGTAAAGTGATAGTAACAAGCTCAAACTATAAAATAATGTAGATACTAAGTATTGATAAATCACAAGCTCTATGTACACATAATAGAGAGTCTATCCAAAAAACCCTTTAAAAAGTCCCAAATAAATCTTATTAAGTATTAGAAGTATTAGAGTTGATTTACTGAGGGTTATGTGGACCAATGAGCACATACTCGTGAGGCGGAGCCCTATATTTATTAACTTTTACACACGACTTTAGTCGCAAAATTTTTGTATATCTTTTGTAATCAAAATTAGAAAATTTTAGTAGGGTTGTAGAGTTTATATATTTGGTTGTAATCGAATTAGCGAAAGAATCAAGGTTCTGCGAATGAGTATCGGGCGTGAGTATATCAACCATGACTTTACTATGTTCTAAAGGACAACGCGAGATGGAGACGGAGGAGGGCGATGGCTGGATCCCGCGTTAACTCGTGACCGGGTGCCGTTTGAGGGTGTGCGTCTTTTAGAGAGTTTGGGGATACCGACTTGCCAAGCTAACAGATGCAGATAAGAATTGTGTATAGACATATGTAGCTGACTAAGTTTATTTTTATCTTTTGTGTAACTACCTCCCACCTGATCGCAAAGTCAGCGCGTAATCTGGATAGGGGGTATTTTGTGGAAGAGTCCAAACCAAAAACGGTTTTTTGTAGTCGAATGGTGAAGACTTACTCAATCTAGAATATTTTTTCCAAAATGCTTTTTTGAACACCCTGTATACTTGAACTGAAATCAAAAAATAATAAGTGACAAACATTTACTAAATGGATCGCAAATTACATTGAATGTAACGAAACTTATATATTTCGTATATAATGAAAATAATAGGGAATCAGCATAGAAAAAACGGAACAGCAAATCTATAGTCCACTCGAGTTATTATTAACCTAAGGCCTTAATTCGGAACAATTCTAGACCAAATTCGACTTTGGCCTTAGGTCTTTTTTTGACATCTCGACTGGACTATTAAGTGAGAGGATAATCTCTGCCCATGTACTTCTAATCCTTCATTTTTTCCTTTTGGTATCATTACGTTGATTGTTGCTTGCGACAACTTATAACGATATCGTTTCATCTGGGAGGTGTTGGTGTTGTTAGAGGTGGAGGTGTTGTTGCATCGCCTCACGCAGTGTCGTAATAATAGCATGTTGGTTCGTATGTCCATTAGTTACTTTGCCAACGAATCAATACAGTTTTTCTACCAATGCTACGAACAGAAAAAGGCTTGTAAATTAAGACACGATTACATGCTGAGTGACAATTTATTTGTTAAAATAATGAGCTTATATACTATAATAAACGTGTGAGCTACAGTAATATTGAATCATATCATGATCTTACTTGTAGTACGTAAGTTTTCTGAATAATTAAACTCATCTCTGTAGGTCACGTCTGGGGACGCCACAGCAGACAATTAACTAATTATCTAAACTGACAGTCTTAGACAACTTTGAAAAAAGTCTTTCATATGAGGTTTCATTATTAAAACACCTTTTAATTTTCTTTGTGACCGTTTTTATTCATCATATAATCTTAAAATAGACCAAAATGATACATCTAGACAGATAAAGAAGTGGTTAGCGTTATATTACCTATATTCTAACGACAATCCCGGCTCTTATAACAAACTTTCGTTTCTCGTGATTATGGCTGAGCCTTGCGCGAGTAATTTTATTTTGAGAATCGATTACAAAGAAACATTTACATGCATTACCCCTGCTGCAAATCCATCTCGTATATTTTTTCATTGCCGCCATTTTGGAAAATGTGTATCCATTTAAAATCGCAACATCATTATTACGCACGGTTTTATACAGCTGAACTGAAAAATAATTATTACTCTGATTGCAATATAGTTAAAAGTATGTACAATGTTTAAACACTAGTTCAACTTAATTTAACCGATCTGAAAAAATTAGCAATTAAACATATTCTCAAAAACATCACTAGTCACAATGGTGCGGGTAATGGTCCCACTTACGCGATAATGGACCACGCGCTACTCGTCCAATATGCAAAAAACTTAAAACAGAATTTATAAAGTTGAATGTATATTTGAGTCGTCGGTCACATATTACATAGAACTAAACTTATAACTTAACAACAAAAAACAACATGAAAACCTTGTTGTATATTTTATTTTTCGCAATGATTAGGTCTTTATGTCATATAAACTATACCGTTTTATAAATACAATAAGCTAATAAATTCCATCATGAGACAGAACTTAACTACAGTTCATCATCTTTAAATGTAAGCAGGAGAAGCTAAGTAAACTACATATGTTAAAGACACTACCAACAGAAGATTCAATTAATGTCATGTCCACAAATGTATAATCTCATAATAGCTCCGGATTTGACAATCAAGTATGACTTTCATGATTATATGGTTTCCTCGTATAATACGATTGTATTTATCAACGTAACACTTGCATATGCTATGCCCCAGCTGGATAACCAACTCGTCGTATTTTTAGATACCAAATTGATACTAAACGCGTAGTCCTTGATTACTGCAACATCTGTGCCTCGAACACTTTTATACAGCTTTACTGTAAATATACCAAGCACAAAACATGACTTTGTAAACGCAGGTAAACATTTCATTGGCTTGTTAAAGCAAAGGTCCCAAGTCCTTCGTTTTTTAATTGGTAGAGCACTCGAACGATAATCGGTCTACAACATGGGTTCGGATTCTAACTAGAATATGATGCTCTTTAAAAACTGTTGGCTCTCAAATTTTGAAAATTAATAAATTTAATTAAAAACTATTTTTGTAAAGAATATAGTTTGAGATTTCTTCTGTATGTTTCAGTATTATTATTGAAATAAGCAAAAATGCATAACCATGCAAAAATATTTATTGAATGTAAAACATACTACACATAACGTAGTCTACTTTCGATAAAACTAGGAAGGGAAATTATTACCTTCCAAGTTCCTTCCTTAAAGTAGATATTTGTACTTATAAACTATACTTTTGTTGACGTTGTAACTATTAATAAATTAATTCATATTCGTTCCCTCTTAATCTATTTGCGGTTTTAAGGACCAATAACCACTCCACGCTACGATATTTTTATTTAGACATTAGAATATTATTACTATCCGAGGACTGTATCTATATAAAGCTTTTAAGCTGAACGGACCTGGATGATGGAATAAACACAATCCGAGTCAAGGAAAAGTAGCTGAAGTATACTTATATTTTATCAATAATCATTCAATCCTCCTCTACCTATATCTGCTAAAATTGTGACTGTTATAAAAGTAAAAGTGTTATGTTTGGATGTTCGTAACTCATTCCCGCAAAAACGTCTGAACGGATTTGGGTTGAATTTGGCATACGGATAGAACATGGCCCAGGAATAACATACAGTGTAACTTTAACCCCAATATTAAAGAATTTTAGACGAAATGCACTATCGGCAAGGGACACGCGCGCAAATCGTGGTTTCCAGAATAGGCCCGCGTGCCAACTTACATGCATTAGTCGAGCCACTCTCCCATTTGACTTACAGCTGCGTACTTACAAAAATAAATGCCTCTTACACTTCGTTTGTCATATGAATTCTAAATAGTATCTAAACACGCGTAAGTTTAAATTACCGCCTCAATTATTGGAAACTTCCTACAACCTAATAAGAATTCCACACTTTACAGCCAGATTCGGTCTGTCATGATTGTGTTGCAGAAAGACTCTTATCAGTCGATTCTCAGGAGTCATAGAGAGTGAAGCTTTACATATGTTGTTGGAACTGCAGATCCATCTCGTTGACATATCCTTGTACTCGCTTTTCTTATTGAAAGTGTATCCGTCAAACACGGCTACTTCTGCACCTCGATGGTTTTTGTAAAGAAATACTGAAATGAAATATAGTAATGCGTTAGATAGATAAATAAAAATAGTATTATAATGGTGTAATTTATAGAAAGTTCCATAAGTTATTGCGAATATATAAAATTTTATTTTCCCTTTTAAAGTTGATTTTTAATAGCCACAATTTAGTTATTACATTATTATAAAAAAGTAACATAGAAAATTAGAGTCACTTCGAAGAGATACTTCCTAGTACAAACTGTGTCTTCAACTTCACTTCTAAATTAGAAGGATAACCTGGCTTACTGACGATAAAACCAACATTTGATACGAACGCTGTATCAAGGGTTAGATCTTGGCAGAATAAACCGCGTTATTGCTAGACACGTTCTAGCATACAACACTATGATGAGCCAAAGCGTTTTTTTAATCATTACATTTATGGTGTGTAGGTATATTTTCTTTTATTTTTAAACGATTTAATGTCAACTGATGTTCTTAATGCTTTACGTTTGCTTACGGTTCCAATCTTCATCTGTCTGTGACACAACTATTGTAGTGGTAAATCTTGCATAAAACAAAAAAGTTAAATGTTTGATCAATGTATTTTGCGTGACACTTTTGCAATGGTGCCATGAAGTAAAAATTGTGTAACCATAATTGATGACGACCGAAAGACGATCAGAGATAATGCCTTGAAATCAAAATCAAATAGTTTTAGACTTTAACGATCACTCCATTGTTTATCAAAAAGTTAGGCCGTTCATGGTCATGTTCCAGATTACAGGTCACTATTTGTCTTGAATAGTTGTTAATTATTAGCTGGCCCTTGCATTTGTGGTGAGAAGTACAAATCCATCTTGTAGTTGATTTCTTTTCGGTGTGTTTCAGAAATGTGTATCCGTTAACCACTATCGTCTCCTTCCCACGAAGGTTGACGAGATATTGCACTGAAAAATAATAATCATTTAATACAAGAAATTATAAGAACAATACACTTAATTTATTAGATAGTTAAAACTTAAACGAAACTAGAAAAACAAGCAGGTAAATAATGTTTATTTTGTTACCTACGTTTCTCAATGCGAAATGGAAATCAAATTCACCTGCTGACATGTTTTTTATTCAAACGAAAAAAATATTTCATCAGCATTGCAATTTTTTTACATGTTTATAGCTGACAAACTAATAACGGAACATTTAAGTCATTTAATTTAGTTGTTTTTGAGTGTTGGTCGATGCCGCGTTGGCGCCTTTAGGGTTCAGTTTGACATATCTTCGTTCCTGTACTCTCACTGTACCTTTACTTTTACCAGAACACAATGACGTAAATTTGGTTATTATGTCGGTTCATTAGGATGGGATGCCGATACGAATTCTCATGTAAAGAAACTGTACGTAGATATATCTAAATCAAATAATAATAAATAAATAAAAAAATATTTGCAACTAACACACCACATTATCTAGCCCAAATTAAGTATCATTAAGAACTTGTGTTATGGATACCAGATAACGGATAAAATAAACTTAAAAAATATATAAACACACAGATATTTTTTTTTAAATATAAATATTAGAAATAATCCATGACTAGAAAGCAAATATGATAAAATATATCTGCCGCTTCGAATCCTGAACCCGGGACCTCTGGCACGAAAGGCAAAGCTACTTACCCTCATACCATCATTTTTACATTATCTTAAAATTAATAAATACAAGTCATTTGGAAGCACAAATTTATAAACCCCGACTGAAAATCTAGCGTAATTTTGAGCGGCTGAGCCTGTCTCTAAAAAAAAATCAGTACGATCGTTTCGAAGCTACGATGGCTCAGACACATCAGATCCACGTATAAAGAAGCCAAACTTTAACACCGTTCTTTTGGCGTCTTGAGTTATTAATTCCATATACAATCCATATTCGTTAATAATATATCCCAGGTTTACTTAAACTTGATCAAAACTCCAGATGTTTCAATATAACAAGGAGGTGGATGATTGTGCTGGAGGTAGTATTGGGAGAAGTTTTCAGTAGAGTTCTTGCAGCGGAAGTAAGACTTGCATATGTGGTTGGAGGTGCAGGCCCAGCGCGTGCCCGTGGGGTTCACGCGCTGTTTGTAGAATGTGTACCCGTGGAGTACGGCCAGCGGTTTGCCACGCGCACTTGTTGCCCATCTCACTGGAAACAAATCACCAACTGTTTTATTTGAATTCAGGAACGCTGATTGGATTAATATTTGGAAGCTCCAGAAAAGGTGCGCCCGCATGACTTTTGATCCTGTGAGAATTTTGAGGTAAAGTATAGCCTATATTACTCCTGAGTAATGTTCCTTACCTAATGGAGATTTTATTTTAAAGGCGTTTCGGAGTTTACGCACTAGTTGTAAAATATACCAAGAAGTTTAGGCTACCAAAATTCGTTCTCCCAGGGTAATTACATTTTTCAACTTCTTTACAACAGTTTTCAATTCAATTTTATATACGGGGGTATAAGTGAATAGCAATAACTGACATACCATTAGATTATTTAACTGCATATTAAAATTCTTCACTTGTTTAGTACACAACACAACAGTGCAGACTGCACTTCTATTACAGTGTGTAGTGTCTTGTTTGTCAATAACTGCGTTTTCTTTCTTTCTGCCTTTACTTAAAAATCAATCTTGATCTACATTTTGTGGGACCACATGTAGTTGAACTAATTGAAAGTCTTTACTACATACGGTAGTAAAATATTTATTGTTTATTCATTAAACAAAAATTAATTTGTATTACTTTTCTACATATGATGTAATGAACTTATATAATTTTGTTAATATAAGTAAGTACAAAGAAATATAAATCAAAATGATACATTCATAATACATTATTGATGTTCCTTTAAAAAATTACATTTTATAAAAACATGCATAGTTTATGCTCGTTTAAAGAACACTTTCAAGGTAACCTAACATGCGTTATACAAATTTTCGATGAAATAATATAATAAAAAAATAAAACTAAATAGAAGGATATTTAGCTTTCTAGTTAGTTCTTTTATATTAATCCAAAAATTAATACATATTAAAAGGTGAGGAGTCAACTAGCTACGGTCTATAAAGTACGCCGTTTTTAATGATATACTGCATGGGCGGGTGCGTGTGCACAAGGTAGCATCGGACGATGTTCCTCTGAAGATCGCACGTGAATTTACTCGTGCATATGTTGTTGTTTGTGCACAGCCACCTGACAGTTCGCTGGTTCACCCTTTGCTTGTAGAAACTGTAGCCGTTTATCAGAGCCACTTCTTTACCTCGTGAGTTGGTATACCATTGCACTGAAAATAAAAACAGGTTATTGGAGTTCTAGCCAAAACTCTGAATTATTTCTTAAAGCTACTCTTGATAAAGGTCTGATTGTTCAATGCTCAGTTTCTTATCTGGAGAACTTTGACACTTGACATTTTGATCGACAAAATTATCCATAGAAATTATATCAAACTCTCAAAATGATTCAAACTGATAAAAGTTATCTGAGCTTTGTACAGTCGGCCCTAAGTAAATAAATCTAATGCACAAAATCAAGTACATTTAGATTAAATTAAACTGAGAAAGAGACAGGGGTATCGTACCACCTCGGCTATTATTCTTCAGTGACAATCTATGGCATAGACTGACGTAGCTTAGTTGCAATCCGTTCCCATAGACTCTATGGGAACAAGTGTTGGTTGTCACCAAAACTTTTTACTTAAATCAAAAATGACACTACTTTTTTTGAAGAACGTTGTTCGACAATATAGCAATGAATTAAATAGGTATTTTGTTATATATTACATTATATTCATAAAAAACGTGAGAATTATAGACCCATAGGAGTTTATCTCTCACGTTCTACAACCGGAATTGTAGTACCAGCTTAATTCATTGGACCGTCAAATTGAAACACAGATAATAATTATGAGAATTTAATCAGATAATATGATCATGGTTCTAATAACGTTTATAATAATAATAAAAACAAAGAGTGCACTCGAAATAAAGCCAAAGCAATTTAATTGATATTACATCCAAATAGAGGCTTCCAAACCATTAAACGCAATAGGATAAATGCTTTAGTAACTCAATTCTGTTTCTGAACTGGTGGCAGAGTCATGCTGTATATAAAATCAAACAGAACAAAAATTGTCAAAGTTGGGAAATAAACTTGTTAGAGTTTGAATTTTAATTAAAAATGGACAATTACACAAACCATAATTTCTTATTTCTATGGACGTAAAACGTGTGGCTGATGATCCACGGTTTATGGGTACACAGTACGAGCGTTAGCTTGAATCATAACACTACATAGGATACATTTACATTATATAACAAATCTTATTGCATTAAATAAAATTCAAAAACAGTATATGATATAAGTTCAGGCCAATGAGCAAAAGGCTTTTTTACTAGACTAGGCATTTGTCATGTTAAAAAACCCTTTCGGTACACTAATTAAAGATAAGAACCTAACAATATCTAAGCAAAATATAACGATTTAAAGTGATACATTTATACTTATTAAGTAATGAAATATTATTGAGTAACTAATTTAAAGGACCAACAACAATAAAGTGTATAAACATTTATGCTAGATATATTCGAGATTAAGCGATATTTATTTTACGAAGGTTGGATTATATATTATTCAAGATAATATCACGGAAAAAGGTTAAAAATGTCAATAAATACATCAATATCCTTACTCGTAAGAGCGGTTCCACACTGCGCCCGAACAGATTTCCTTTTTTGATCGGAATACAAGTATTTGCACACTTGACAGTCGTATCACTAACGCTCCGCCGGTGCTGAAAGTCAGATCTATAGGTCTAGCATGTGAGTTCTTCACTACGTCTTCTCTTTAAGAGAATACGTATCAACTAAGCGAGCTAGTCGAACAGGGGCAGGGGAATGCGGCTACCCCTTTCAAGTGATCAAGTAGATACCGAAATAAATAACAATGTCCGTATCCAAAATGCATGACGTCACGTTTCTAAGTCGCTAGTTGGCTTGGTCAACGGGGTGAAACGTGATTGTTGAAACATGTCTTCATTTTGCTGTCAAATTGGCTATCGTCGCTGTAGCCTCATTTTAGACATGCCTTAAAAATAGCGCTGTCCCTATCGAGTTTAGAATCGTAATTGTCGTAGCGCGAAACCGCTCTAAATGTGTCAAACTACACTCTAAATAAAATACCGCCCTTAATAACGAAACGGGGCGGCGGGTGGTTATGTTTGAATTCTTTGCGAGTGAGTTTCTTCTTGTCATCGCAAGTGAATTTGCTGGTACATTTGTTGTACTGCATAGTGCAGAGCCACCTGCTGGAGCGCCCATAGTTCGTCTGTCTGTAGAAAGTGTATCCGTCAATGACTGCGATGTCTTTCCCGCGCTCATTGATGCACCAACATACTGAAAAGCAAAATCGTACTGTAGTTACTTACATATTATCCAAACAATATTTTTTTAATTAACATTTTGGTGCCTAAATATTTGTGTACTGGAGTTCATTTTCCATTAAAGATGTGGTTTAATAATGAACCATTGAATTTAAAGATTATTGTAATTAAAATTCCTCCACAATAACCACAAAACAATAGTTTATTTTTCCATCGTAAAAGAAAATAAAATAAATTAATAGAAAGAAATCAATTTCATTATTATTTTACTTAAAAATAGTTCGAAACGGAAGTTGTTACGTAAACAGGATACATACCCAGCATAATGCTGTACGTTGGTACAAGTCCTAAAACGCTAATAGTTCGCTTCACATCTAGACTGTGAAGATGACTGAATAAATCAGTACAGAAAAAAGGAATAATTGCAAATCAAACACATACAACTATTTACAGTTAAATTCTGTAAAGTAAATAAGTAACCTATTTTAAAGAGAACACTTTCGTTCTATAAAGCGTGCCGAGGAAATTAATACGAGTAATAACGGTAAAGTAAATTATGTATTTTTTTTAAAATTAAATGCTTAAAAAGGATTTTTTTTAAATTTTTTTCAAGCTAGTATAATTCAAGCTAATATAACAGTCATCACATGTCATCAAAAGATTTTCTTATTAAAATACCAGAATTAATAATAAAGTCTGGCGGTGGATGGTTATGGATCAAATCACGTTCAGTTATGACTCTTTTACTTGTTTTATCGCACACAAACGCGCCCCTACAGTTACTCTTCTTCGCCGAGCACACCCATTTGCTGTGATGTATGTCATCTGCCTCTTCGTAAAACATGTAATTATTTATAACAGCTACTTGGTTTAAACTTGTATCTAAACACCATGTAACTGTAAAATAAAAAGAAATAATGTAAATAGGAAAACGAATAGAGAACAAAAACAGTCTTACCTAATGGAATCAAAAAAAAAAACAGATATAGCGAGTATTTAAACAGTATCTTGGACTACTTATGCCAGCACTTTGAGTTTTAACTTTAGTTCGAACACAAAGTTTTGTACCTGCGATAAACAAGTTAATTTGCTTACATTTTGGTCAAAACGGCAGAGTGAAATACGGAAATTAGTATTTATAAATGAATATAATTACCAAATTACTTAACCAATTATAAAGGCTAAACAAAAACTCTATATACATTTAAATTTGCATTGCATTTTGAATAATGCTAAAAGTGAAGCAGAGTGGATAACTTTGTGGCTCACAATTTCTATATATACTAACAGTTTCAAAGCTTTCGTCGAGCAAATTCCAAACGAATGCCGTCAAGTCAAAGGCAGTAGTATTCTAGGGGAAGCCGCTCACGGAATGGAAAATGCTGTGGAAGTAATAAATGCGCGATACCCCTGTCGTCATTATAATTGTAAACATTTTATATAAACTATACAAAATGTTGTGGCAATTGGCAAAATCCAGTGATCTCCGTTGACGAATGTTTTTTCAGCATAATGTTCATGTATGAAAAAATTAAATGATATCGATGAATAACACCTCCTATCATAAAGTGTTAAAAGTGTAAAACCCTCTTTCCTCCTAAGTATAAATGTGTATTTGTGCATGCGGCGACACTAGTTCTCAAAGAAAATTGCCCACTTGCTACTTTCATTGTTTTTTAGTTCCTTGAAGCGGCCGGCATCCACTCCAAAGGAAAATCCTCCTATGATTTTCAAATGTAACTATTTTATCAGCGTTATATTTTAATATACAGTCCATTCTTAACAATGTACCTCGGAGGCCAATGTTCATGGTTTATTCTATATTTTACTACACTGTTCGAAGTCTTATCCGTCACTATGTAACTATGGCATCTGGGATGGGTACATAACCACCTAATTATTCTTTCGTTTTTAATTTGAGTGTAGAAAGTGTAACTGTTGTGTATCAGTTTTAATTTTCCTCGATGGTCACAGACACGCTGAAATTCTGTAAAAAGAGGACACACATAGTAATAATAATATATTTATTTATTGTGGCAACTGAGCCCACTTGTTAATATTAAAAAGCTTAAAAGCTTTGTAAGCGTTACAAAAATTGTCTGCAAATCCTAAATCATGAAATTAGACACATATGTTAACATCCCAACCGAAGCAGTCTACTACGGACACGACTTGTTGACACGCGGCAACAAAATAAAACACAAAATCCAATGTAACTTTATTTCAATATTGTTTCAACCAAAATTAATTTTATAATCGAGAGAGACAATATCCTTAGATAAACTTTTCGAATTTTTAAAAAAACAAGGATAATTAATAAACAGTAATTTTTGTTACGTATCTTCCAGCAACGACAGAATTTTGCATTTATTTATTTATACGCAAGCAGCTTACCTTCCTTTAGTAGACCTGTAGAAATGCCATCACCACATCAGACAGCGGTATCATTTCTCCAGTCTAATTAAATAAAAATAGGTGAACCTCCATCATTCTCCATTTCTTTCTTTGTGTTTTGAATAATATAAACTGGATCAAATGCCAGTGGTCGTGGCATTTTTTGTGTGATCAACACTGATGTTTGTACTCGGGTCATGGTTGTTTATATTTATATATGTATTTTTATTCTTGGTTCCCCCCGTTCGTTGTTTGGTCACTCATAACATAAGCTCTGCCTACTTTGGGTGCCTATTGTTAATGTCTGCAGATTTATTATTATTTAAATTGTCGTATCTACATGCAATAAAATACTAACAAAAAAATTCGCAGATGTCTAAAACTTTTAATTTCAGATGAAAATCTTGCAGAACATTTTGATAAATATAGCTGTACAGCAGTTTTTACAGTTTAAAGATAAAATATAGTCTATGGTTGTAATCGATACTTATTATATTCGGTATAGTTGTAAGTTAAAGATAACAAACAAACAAGCTTATAATTTAAAACAAAATAAAACATGGTAGCCATTTACAAGCAAGAAGTAATGCTTCAATTGTTAATGTATCAAAAGTTTCAAAATATGTGTAGGCTATATTTTGATATGCACTTAAAATCGACTATTGCAACAGTTGATTTTACAATTTAATTTTAAAGTAATTTGTCTGTTGGATACTTTCTACAAACAAATGATTATTCAACGTTGTCAAATATTTAGATAAAAAACTTGCTTAGATTTATTAGGATGAGTTGCACCATGTTACTATAACCATAAAAAAGCCATCAATTCTCCATTTAAGTCAAATATGGGTTGCACCATTTTAGCACTGGTTCGAATGATGCCGTAACGAATGCTAACCATACATGCTCGATTTTGATAGATTAATGCTATAGCTTTGGTCAAATTAGCCGTCAAAGTATGGACTTTAACAATAACAAACAATAATATGAATTATAACGTTATTGTTTTTTTTTTAAAGGTAACTTTTACTAGAACAATAACTGATCCTGCGGTACAACTCATCCTTTGTCCATACTCGGTAGTTAGATAACATAATAAATATCCTCACATGTTACTTAACTACAATTATAACATGCGTAGGAAATAATTACATACATTCATTGCTATCAAAAAAAAAAAATTATTGACGCATAACCGCAATCAATACAAGTCCATTGACTTGAGTGACTGACTATAGCAAAAACTGTATTTTTAAAGACAATTGTATTCGTACGAAGATAGCTTTATAATTTCTCCTTTTTTAACTTAATGAGAACTCCGTCCTTTATCATGAACCTAGGAGCATTATGATTGTGGTCCAGGTTGTACCTTAAAATGTCGCTGACAGTCTGATCAGTCACCAAGAAGCTCTTGCACGTGTTGTTCTTCGTACACAGCCATCGTATAATTTTATCGCTGTGATAATTATTGTAGAAAGTGTAACCTTTATATATTAATTTTAGTTTGCCACGGACATCCCGAATGCGAACCACTGAAAAAAAAATTATCTCGTTATAGATATTGAAACAATAATTTTATATTATTTTCATCTTATATTATCCAAGTGCATACTTTTATTTTTAAACTTTTTTAGTTCTTTCCTCAAGTTTCGTAAGCATTATTGGGACCAGGCAACTTGTAAGAAACTGTAAAGTAATTTGAAAATGTTTAAGCACTGACCATCTCGGTAAATTGCGTAGAATTTGCAACCGATGCATATATTTTTTTATCAATCCCTAGACTACAACTGTACGGCCCCAAAGTAAGCAGAGATTGTGTTATGGATTACCATACAACTGGGGGGAACCCAGAAAAAACCACCATATCTCGAGAACAAACATCTGTGTTCATCGCACAAATAAATAAATCGCGCAGGACTCGAACCTGGGATCTCCGGCGCATGCTGTAAGGCTATCTCATTCTGGATTCAAAGTAGTTTTAAACACGCTGCTAACAAATAGGCGTACTCATTGTGATCTTACATCTCCTTCCTTTTTATTTGTAATAATTTGGGAAAATATAATTTGGCTGGTATACTTTGGCGGATAAAACTAAACAAACGAAATAGTTTGAAATATAGCAGGTATCAAGTTGTAGTAGACGCGTTAATGAAATTTAAAGTAAACACATGTGTAAAACAAACAGTTCAATCAAACTGTGCAAACAAACAAGTACTGTATTAGGGTGTTACCACGTCGTCTGGTAAAACTGCGATCGACGTCGACTGTTCCAATCTACATCGATTGACATCGATCGATGTAGAGGTCAGTCCATCAGAAAAATTAATAACAATACAGCGAATTAGAGTCTAGAATAAAAATATATAACATGCCTTACTTTTCTTAATTACTTGTAAAAATTTTACAAGAAACTTTATGTAAATTGTTAAAAAATCTGCAAGGTCTCGTAAATGTAATTTATCACCCAGATATATGTATAATGTATATCCCTGCCAGGATTCTAACTACCACTGCGGCCTTTTGTTATGTCATATTGTTGAGTATTTCTGTATATGTAAAACAACAAAAAAGCTACGAATCGCTATTTATATTTTATTCAAAGATTGAAATGTATTAGAATCAAGACTACATAGAACTATTATTTTGAAAATACGAACAGACGTTAAACTAAACTTGTACTTTCTCAATTCGAATGTAATACATAGTAGGCAACCCGTGCAATGAGCTATAAATATTCCTAAATACTCTTCACTCATGATTGTGGTTTTTTTGAAAAATTATTTTGTCATCCACGGTGTGAACAACCGCTCGGCAGCCGTGAGAGTTTCTCTTGATACAGTTCCAGTTTTTCTTAATGCCCTTCGTTGGGGTCCCTAAGTTGAACCGGAAGACTCCTAGCTGGAGGACTGGGCGACCGAAGCGAGTGTGCCCGTAAACTGGAACTAATTAAATAATATATGGATAGTAGTTACTGGTGTCCTCACAGAAAGTAAGCTAATAAAAACAGGCTTCTTGGTCTTTACTTCATCTTTTCATTTCATTGCCAATTTTCTATGAAAGTGAAACTCTCTTTCAGAGAGTTTCGGAGCTCTACATAAGTAGATCATATTCCTATCTCAGCACAAGCTTATTCATGTAACTTCATACTATTTGTGTTTTCTACAGCCTAATATTGAGGATTTTTTTTAAGCCAGAAGAACATTACATTCCAACAAAACTTGCACATGCACACAGAAAATTAAATACTTCAAAGTTCTTAACAAATTTAATGGTAAAACAAATTGTATTATATAATAGAATAGAACTAATAACGCATCGCGTATCTTTAAGCGTTACCCATATAAGCAAATGAAGATTTAAAACCACCATATAATCAGTCGATAGTCTACATTTTATCACAGAATCCACATGATCACAGCGTAGCTATTCATGATTGTGATAATTTTTGACAGCAACTACCTCTTCGTCTAAAGTATGGACTGTCGACCGGCAACCGTGGGTGGCCTTGTTCTTGCATCGGAATATGAACCTAGGAGGTTTCGACCTGTTATCAACTAAATATTTGTAGCCACCAATCATCAGGCAGGGATTTCCTTGATGAGTTTGCCCAAAAACAGCAACTGGAAAGATAACATGAATTATTAGGTATATATTTTATGAAAAACGAATATAAACATTCCGACCCAAATACATATTTGATAAAACATATAGGTAAGAAAAACAAAATACTTTCTTAAAGTAATAAACCAAAACGATTATCTTAAGGCGTTATTTATAATAAATAAAAGAAAAGATCATCATCTGGCATCCAGTTTTGATTAACTTAGACAAAAGTGGACGTTAAATCTAGCATACTTAGTGAATAATACAGATTACATCCTTTCAAGTTACTTTTAATGATTATGTTCATGTTTGGTACAAATAATTCTGTAATCAAGTGTGAAGATAGCGGCTCGGCAACGGTTGGAGGAGGCCCTGCAACACTGCCATCGTTTCCTGACAGCTGTCGTATACTTCAAGTCTAAGTTGTATCTGTAGGTGCCGACCACTATTACAGGCTTGCCGGCTCTCGTGACCGAATATATAGGTGCTGGAAGCCAATAAAAAGTGGGGTTATGGAAAAATACAATAAAAGAGGAGCAGATTTAAACCACTTCATTCTCGCTCCGATCGTCGCCCAGTGCGGACGTGCAAGACCCCGTTCTCCGTTGATCGGTCCTTTCCCGTTATTCCGTGGCGCTCAGTCTACTGACGTCACAGTTTAGCGTGTTGGTTCCGTGCTACGGTTTTCAAGGTTTTTCTACTCTGTCTGAGTGCTTTCGAAGTGCGATTTTTCTTTGCGACTAAGCCCCTTAGTCTTCAAAGTGCTGTGCTAAGTTGTGTGGTCTTGTGCTGAGTGCAGTGTTGTGCCCAGCGTAAGTAGTCTGGTTTCAGTGCAAAGGATACTTAACGGTGACAACGAATTTGTACTGAACCAGTCCTTTTTATTTTTATTTTATTTCTCTTCTCTATTTTATTTATTTTTCTCCTATTTTCATATTTATTTTTATCATATCTGTGTGTTTTTCGTGTGTGTATTTGTCCTTTCTGTCGGTAAAGGTTGACCCTAACGCGGTCAACTCTTTACCTGCGTACCCTTTTTTAGGTTTCTAGGTAGCGGCCTTCGGCGTACTACGGTTAGTTTTAAGTTATTCTCCCCAGCCCCCCTACCGCTGGTAGGGAGGTATGCCGCTAGGTTTCGCTAGGATTTTATTTAGGAATTCTAGGAACTTGTTATATTAATAGGTGCTGGGTTTGCTAGGGAACGTAGGTATACATTATATATTTATATATTACATATTATCCCAAGCCCTCCAATGGACCTTGTAAACATTCTTAGATCGTTCGCCCAGGCGCTCGTTGCGTCCGGCGCCAACTTATCAGATGACGTAATAACGCCCTAAAAAATAAACGAACCTCAAAATCTGCAGTTTGTGAACATTCCATAGACAAGCCCAACCATTATTTAAGATTTGATACCGTGAAGATCCTAGCAAAAGAGAAACATTTTATACCTAGGATGGTCAGAGAAACCATTGAAATTAAAAAACATCCAAATTTCAATAGAGAAGATGGTTGGAAACTTTCATCAACATGGGATCCAATACTTAAAAACATCAAAATGAAAAACCAGCAAACTGTTAGACTGCAAACTCAGGACGGAGTCAGTGCCTTTTGTGTCAATCCGGGACGTTATGCGAGAAGACTGAGAAACAGATGGCGTTAATATGTATTGACAATCATGTAGTTTTTATTACTGGCAATAGATGAACAACACCTTAGTCTATCGTGACCACGGCAACTGCAAAGATGCCGAAACGTCGAAATAATTTTAAAATTAACTAAAATATACGCGATAATATCCGGTAAAAAGTGTTTTATTTAAAGTATGTATCGTGAAAACTTAAGAAAAGATTTGATCTGAAAGACGTCTGAGACCTGACGGTAAGTTACATTGGAGCCCATGCACATCGTTATTTGTAAGTCTGATTGATAAAAAATTTATAAAAATCTGATAGAGTGTAATTTTCCAGGCTAGCTTAAATTAAACGAACAAAAATGCTACACGACGAATACGTTAGTTAAAATATGAAGGATTTCTGTACTGCGCCAGATGGGAGCTTAATATACAGGGTGTAATCGTTAAATGTGATTCAATTATTCATTAGTTATCGTACTTTTGATATTAGGTTAAAGTTTTTTGATATCTGTAATAGTCACGGAATAATCGCCTGGTCACACGGAACGATTACACCCTGTATACGGATAGCCTATGGTCTATATACTGTATCTAGTGTGTAGTTTTTCCTGGTACTTTAGTTTTCCGGCAATAAGTATATGTGTTATTGTGATATTTTACACAATTCGTAATTTCATTAAAATTTCATCACTGTAATACATTTTTTCAAATATTATTTTCATTGAATATTCGCGCATTCTTAGTAAGTTTTATGGAAATGTTTTTACAACTCTTGAAGAACAAAAAGATACAACTCGTTCGGCCATTAAGTAATTTGAACATCAAAAACGGGGAAGAATATGGGGGATGGACATATTCTAATGTTTGATAATACACTTTTCATTTATTCCAAAAAAAAAACATTAATACCACGGTAAAGGTTGTGGACTTTGGAGTAGAGTCCAAAAATATATAAATAAACGAATAATCTAAAAAAATAAGTAATCACATGCTTTATCAATCATAAATGAAAGAAATCACACTCATAAATAAAAGAAATGAATGTTTATGAAAACATATTTCAAAGGTAACATTATTTTCGTAACGATTTATTAATAAATTTTCATTTAAGGTAATCTATCTACAAGGGGAATAATTCTTATAATAATATCAATCAAGTAATTTTGAATGATTTTCATCAACACGTTATCCTTAATAAATTATTTATACTCGTTTTTTTTAATTGACCGTATCGCTGAATAAATCGCTTTCTGTTTACGTAACGACTCTGATGAGATCAGGTTTCATTCTCCAGTTGTTATCATGTATTTGAGATACATTCGCGTCACAATGCATATAATTAGATAAAATCATAATCTCTTTTTGGTCAATCACACGTTTCTAAAGAATTTTGAGTAAAACTACTTGGAACGACAAAGTTTTAATGAAAATTTAATATTTTAGAGATTATCCTCATCAGAGACATTTTCAGGCAGGTTTATTAACCCTAAACTGTTGCGTTATACACTTATTATGTGAATATAAACAATTATGACTCTAGAACAAACATCTGTGATCAACTGAATGCGCCGATCAAGTCTCGAACCTGATAGTAGCCTCCCATGGAGCTACTGCCCACTACACTACTAAGCCATCATTATAAACTTTGTCAACTTATCCCTTCATGTACTATCGTCAAATCTTCTAATGATTATGATTTTTCTTCCTACAAAGGACTTTGTCTTTTAAAGTAAAGACGACAGCCCGACATTTGTATGACGTAGCCCTGCAGCACTGCCACCTCTTCTTCATTGTAGATAAGCTCGTTGTGTTAATGTTGTATCTGTAATGTCCCAGCTCCATGACTTCTTTGCCGGCCTTCGTGAACCCAAACACGGGGACTGGAAGAAATATACAAATATAAGATATAACATATACATTCTTTTTAGAAAAGCTTTTTGGATGACGTCAGAAAATAGTAAAATTATAAAGAACCTATTACGAAATTTCTTTAATAGTGTTTATTGTTAAATTCTTCTTGAACGTTGAGATTTACATAAACTTGAAAATGTTAAACAAATGATGAAAAAAGTATCTAATGATTATGGTTTTCCTTCATGAAAATAATGTTATCATCGAAAGTAAAGACGGCAGCCCGACATTTGTTGGACGAAACTCTGCAGCAATGCCACCTCTTTCTGATAGCGTTTAAGTCCCTTGGTTTTATGTTGTATCTGTAGTTTCCCAGCTCCATGCATGGTATCCCAGCCTTGGTAAACCCAAATTTAGGGACTGGAATAACAATTAAAACATAAAATATTTGATACGCGAAACATCTAGGAGAAGTCTATTTAAATCTGGATGTTTTTAAACTGAATAGAAAAACTATTGAGATCACTAAGGTTTAAGAAATACGCAAATAAATAGCGTTTAGCATTATTAACTTTAATTATACTAAGTTAAGTTAACAACATGTTTTGTAAAAGATTAAAAGTACAGAAGCCTATTTTGCCAAATGGCACAAAATAAAGTCAATTAAAAATCTGTCCAGATTGTACCAGGAACCAGATTTCAAATAACTTGTCAAAAGGTTGTCAAGCATAAAATCACCTGCGAAGTTAAGTTACTTAGAGACGTTTTCTCTGCATAATGGATTAATGTTTATATTGTTGTTTAAATGAACAGAATTTTATGCCTTGTTTCAAAACTTTAAGATTCATACGAGCTTGAATATGCTTAAAAGATGGCGACAAATAAGCACATAATTATAATAATTAAGATTTTCCTTCGTATAAGGGTGTTCTCATCTAAAGTGTTGACAGCCGCCCTGCATTTGTTGGATGTGTCTTTGCAGCATTGCCCTCTGTATTCGATAGCGTTTACATCCCTTGAATTTATGTTGTATCTGTCTTATAGCTCCATGACTGGTTTTCCGACTTTTATATACCTAAGTATATAAATTGGAAGAAACACTTAAGCATAACATAACACAAGCGTAACATAAGCATAACAAGAACAACGTTACTGATGTCTATTTAGATCTGGACGTCTTTAAACTGAAAGGAGAATCTAATAAAATCGCTTAAGTGTGACGAAATTAAGTAATATAATTGTCTCTTACATTTTTTACTTAAATATTTGATCCAAGGTCAAGAAGGGCATTCTGCCACTAAATGGCACAAAAAGCTAATTCAGTACCACTTGTCTAAAATTGATAAGATTTCAAAAACTTGTCAAAAAGTGAAGTGCATGACAATGCATAAACACATCAGCGAGATGAAGTTAGTTTTAGAATTTTTATCTTCAGCACGCTTGTTTAAAGTTTATACTAATGTTGATAAGTCTATATGTTAATAAGAGCACGAATTTCTATTAATATATTTAAATTAAGAGTAACAAATTCGCACTTGCGCGTTTCGATACTCAGTGATTTACATGAACTTGATGATGATAAACAAAAGATATAATATAACAAGTACATTAATGATTATGATGTTCTTTCGTATAAAGGATCTTCTCATGTAAGGTGAAGATGGCGGCCCGGCATTTGTTGGACGTGGCTTTGCAGCAACACCACCTCCTTTTGATAGCATTAACGTCCTTAGTATTTATGTTGTATCTGTATTTTCCCAGCTCCATAACTGGTTTTCCGGCCTTCGTATACCAAAATGTAGGGCCTAGAAAAAAAACTTAAGTATACAATTTGGATTTATTTCAAATAAGAAAGGGAAAAACTATTTAAATCGTTTAAATATCCCTAAATTACTTACTGCTTATAAAAATATCATATCTACTTAAGAGCGTTTATACAAAATCGTGCTATTTTAGGAGTTTTAAGTGTTCGTTTCCGATCGAAATATAACACGTATGCATCAAAATATGAGTTCAAATTATTCAACAGTATATCGTCTAAAACATGTATAGAATTTTTTTTAATTTCTTTATATAGTTTTTAATGGCAATTCATTGCCTTTTCTTGTAATTCGACGAAACATGCGTACTTTGCAGTTCGATAAGTATAAAAGTAACTGATACAAACAGAAAAATAAAAGTTTTCTATGGTCTCTGTTTTGTCGTCAAAAGAGTCTATAGAGAAAATAGTACAAAATATCATTTTTTTAAAGGCAAAGCATGAAAATCAAACCGCGAATAAGTTGAATTTCAATCTAGTTTGTCGCAGTTTTCGATGCACTTGTATTGATACAATAGTAATAATTTTTACTTCTTATTACTGACAAAGATGTAACCAATAAAATAAAACAGAAATATTGTTCAAGTCCGTGTAAAAATACTTCTAAAAAATCATTTTATAAATGTCTAAAACTGATATAAAATCTAGTGCACGCACTGCTAGTATTTAGTACTGGACGAGGGCTTCCAGAGTGTGGACGTATCGCTTTTTCGCTTTTTTTCCTGCGCTGTCACCCAGTGCCATCGTACTCCATCGCAAATATCGAACGCTTGCAATCAATTTTGATACTTTTGGTATGAATATTTGTTTTTATTATAAATAATAAATTTAATATTTAAGTACTGCATTTTTCCAAGTATTGTTTTACTAATAAAATAATAATATTACGAAGGCTAGAGAAGCAAAAATTCACGTAACCTTATTATCATTTATTAATTCATTCATTACACATATTATTCAGAGCCGCGAGAAGGCTCGCACCCTGCAGTGGGTTGAAAATGGGTTGATGATGAGGATGATTCAGAGCTGTGGTGGTGCAGCGGCTGGCATCTAATGATTTTTTATCTTCAAAAATTTATGTGCGTATAAAAGCATGCTCTGACCTATGAACAAATAACATCATGAAGATACCGACATGTCTTAGAACCCAAAGTTCAAAAAGACATTCGCCAATCCGGAGGAGCCACCGATGCAGTCTTAATATAATCATAGATAGATAGAACGTTTATTTGCATCAAATACAAGGTAAAACAAAAAACAATACAAACTTCAGCTGACAAGCAGAAAGGAAAATATACAAAAAATAAAGAAAGACACAATAAAACAATTAAATAATCGTACATTTAAACTAAGTACATATTTGCAGTAACATGTCAGCCATGATGATGCAAAGTGGTAGCAACTCGATGCGAGTGCACGCAGAGGAACCCTAGCAGAAATTTACGACGTAATACTTAAATATGGGTTACTTAAATATTTTATATATATCATATTAAATTAAATATTTTATATAATATATTATATTATTTATATATACCATTGTAAATAAGTTGTACCAAGCAACTAAGTTTTACAAGTTAACAGGTTCTTTTTGAAGAAGAAGCAAATGAGCTTTCATCCTTTTCTTAAATGTATTTTTAGAAAAAACGTTTCTTGTAGCAGGCTGTATGTTATTCCAGCACTTGGTTGCTAGGTACTTTAGGGATCCTTTAAAAGCCACAGTCTTATGCATGTGATGAGCCAAAGGCACCCGTAACGCTCTCGCAACACCTTGTTCGTACCTATTATGAGAACTTGGAAAGGAAAACCCGACCTTCCCATACATGCCTGGGCCCAGGGCTTTTGTTGAGTAACATTATAAAATTTAAAGCTACAGATAGATGTAATATCAACAACATAATAAAGAAAGTTTCAGAACATTTTGCAATCTGATAATAGAGTTATCATATTGAGTTATCATAAGTGAAGTTATCAATACTTGAAATATGGTAATAAAAATATACAGTAGAGGTTGTACTAATCCTAAATGTTTTTTTTTTGAATTATAACTAATACACACAGTTCATTAACATATATTTATAAGTTTAAATTATGAAAATAAATAATTCTCAAGAAAATATAAGCTTGGTACACGTACTGTTAATTGATATTGCATATCACTTCCCTCTAATATGGTTGAGGAGGGCGATGGCTGGATCCCGCGTTAACTCGTGAACGGGTGCCGTTTGAGGGTGTTCGTCGTTTGGATACTTGGGGGGAGGGAGACTTGCCGAGCTAACCGATGCAGATAAGAATAATTTTGTATAGACGTAAAGAGACTCTGTAAATTTATTTTGAAAAAAAAAAATATATACCCGTGAAGTTTCTTGCCAGTTCTTCTTCACGAAGGTTTTTTTTCGAACTGGTGGTAGAATCATGTTTTATTTGACGTCAATAAGAACAAGTAATTGTCAATGTTGAGAAATAAATATTTCAATTTGAATTTGAATTAGTGGAGACTCATTTGAAACACTTATTTCACCACTTTATCGAGAGCACTCGTGACGCACGAAAACAAACGAAACCAATGACCGTTGGAGATTAGACATGTGCTGTATGACATACTTAAATAAAAATGAAAAATGCAACATATTTTTCAAATGCTTTTTTATTGATAACTTCATAAAATGTGCAAAAATGTATTCAATATTCGTGTGAAACAATGAAAAGAGTATTAAGCATATTTCTTTTATGAATTCTTGATATTTCCAAAACAATAACCATTAAAATGTGAAGAATCAAAGAAAATTCATTTCAATTTATTTTGTTTCACAGATCTAATATTTTTGTAGCTTTTTATGCAAATACAGAATAATTTTATGCATTTATTAGGATACATTTCGTTTTGTTAACCGCCAAGTCCACAAATTTCTTCCTCCTTTAAATTTTTATAAAGATATTCTGGGTTTTTGTAATTTAATAGATCGAACATAAGTGCCGCGAGGCGGAGTTGCCGGCGAGCTTCCATACTGAGCATTATTTAGAAAAGGTGTGACGGGACGTCGAAACAAAAACGACAACATGCATTTTGCACCCGTTGAACCATTGCTTTGGTTTTGTATAGCAAACGAGGTCCATAAATCAAATCCCCATAGTAAGTTTTGATAAGATAAAAGATTCGCAGAGTTATTCTAAATTTTTCTGATAGGTAATTTCGAATTATATACAAGATTTTTAATCTAAAAAAGCAGCTCCTTACCAGATTTGAAACATTACTCTTAAATTGCAAGTGCAAGTCACTGACACAGTCTAGATCGATACCGTAAATTTTGACCTTTGGCTTAGATTTAAGAATTATTTCAGTTTGCGATGTACTTCCCAGTGTTTTGTTTTGTAATGTTTTCCAAATCCACGTTCAGTGCATTCGTTGCTTTGGACCAATTGTGGATTTTGTGTGAAGTATATGACTGAATATCGTCTGCGTAGCTGTGATACCTACAATGCGTTAAAACGTTAGGGAGATCCGTGATATACATGATAAAAAGAAGCGGACCTAGTATGGATCCTTGAGGTACGCCTCGCAGAACCGGCTTAGGTTCTGATGTTAGGTAAGTACCATCATGTTGATGATGAGATTGAGTGATTATCAAAACCGTAAAAAGAAAGTTTTGAAATGAGCAGCAGAATGCTCAAGCTGCCAAAAGCGCGGGAAAATTCAAGCAGTGCAATGTAACGCGACCATGGTCCTGTTCAGTAAGAATGTTATCAAGTAATGCGATATTGTCCTTCTGGGAGGAAGCTTTTACCCTGCAGTGGGTCGACAAGAGTGTGAATAGGGTCGATGATGATTACTCTTTTACCGGGTACTTGAAAGTTCCGACTTTTAATAAATATACAGTGTAAACTATATGTGCTAAAATTGGAATATGTACGCCTTCTTCACCTTAAGCTCATTATGTTAACTGAAGGTATGCAACAGCGCAAAATAAAATTTCGGAATCGGGATGGTACACTGAATTTGAATCGTCACACACAAAAAAATCTGTTTGTCTTTTTGCGGTGTGGACTGGTAAAGATTTTATCTTTAAAAATATAATATAATATATATAAAGACACGAAGACTTCTGGAAAACAAATATGGAGCCAAAACTTTTATCTCTACAATAAATTGTATTATACCAGAAATCTTCGATTCTAGGAGGGCTCGTAGCATGGAACTTAGAAATATCAGAGTTGAAAATTCTTTATAAACTTAATCGGTGGCGAACTTTAATTTGGGATTCAGTTCTTTGAAAGATTGTTAGAAAAAATCGGTAATTATCGTTTCATCACAGTTGGTGTAACGGAGCATTTATCACTATTCTTTGTCAGTGCGAAAAAGATGTCAACGTAATCAGTCAATTTAACAGCTCTAGTTATTTTCAATTTGCTCTACGATATTGCATCTGAAGTGGGTCCCAAAATTAAAGTTTGTCACTGTATTGTATAATAATAAGTAATATTTTTTCACCTATTTTTATTAATTAATCACTCTTATCTTAAATCATAACTACCATAGCAAACCTCTATATATTAATAACATCAATCTCTTCAAATGAAGATCTCTCTTATTGTACCCCAATTTTATTTCGTCCTATATTATCCTAACCAGGTATTTAAATATCTTACTTTGCAAAACATAACTCCAGTAATAAATTACATAAATTTATATTTCTATAAATCAAATGTAAAATATAATAACGTAAAATAGGTCAAACATATTTGAAAAAGTATCAAATCCTATGCGAACGCGCTACTTGACGGCCAGCTACTGTATCATACAGCACTGCAGATGTGTGCCTGTAACGGATACGTGTGCGTGTTGCAGTTTGACTGATTCGGCAGAGCGTTGATTTGTATAAAGGCTCTTAAATTCTTCTCAGTTAACATTGACAATATTTGTGAAAGATTTAAAGTCAAGCAGCATAAGCTGGCACCAAATGACAAAAAATATCAATAAAGCACAGCCTCTCATTAAGTGGTACCATTTCAATAACTTTGTCAAACACAAAATTCATCAGTGAGTCACAGTTACTAAGGATTTTTTCTCTTTAGCAAGCGTGTGTAAAACTTTATATTTTTGTTAACAGAGTAATGTTTAGGTAATTTAAAGCGGTTTGAAACTTTATGCTTTATTTAGTGATGGCAAACCGTACACCTAGTGATTATGGTTTTCCTTCGTATAAAGGATTCGGTCCTCTAAAGTAAAGACGACAGCCCGGCATTTATTGGAGGCTCTGCAGCAACGCCACCTCTTTTTGATAGCGTTTATGTCTCTTGGGTTTAAGTTGAATCGGTAGATTCCCAGCTCCATGCATGGTACCCCTGCCTTAGTAAACCCAAATTTAGGGACTGAAACAAAGATAAACACTTAAACTGTTTAGTAAACGAGAATATTCCTTAAGAAGTCTTTTTAGATATGGACGTTTCAAAATAAAATAGAAATTACGAAAATCACTTTGGTGTCACGAAATCTAGTAATTTTAATAGCGGGTAACATTATGAACATAAATTTTACAAATTTTTTATAAAAATAATGTTTGTGAAAGATTCAAAACCTAGAGGCGTATTTTGGAACCAAATGGCATAGAAGAGAGTCAATAAGCACCGCTTGTCTAAAGGAGATGAGATTTTAAATAACTTGTAAAAAAATCACCAACAAAATGAAGTCTTGGATGTTTTCCATTCAGGACGCTTGTGTAAATTTTTATATTGTTGTTGAGAGTTACATATTTTTAGTAATAGAATTGGTGCTCACGTTTTGAACTTTTAAATTCAAAATGAACTTCAACTGAACAGTTAAGAAAAATACACACAAATGAATTTTCCTTCGTATAAAGAATGCTCTCATAGGAGTGTAGACGACCGCCCTGCATCTGTGAGATGTGGCTTTGCAGCATTGCCATCTCTTTTGATAGATAACACCCCTCAAGTTATTTTGTATCCGTAGTTTCCCGTCCCTAAGACTGGTTTTCCGGACTTACGTCATTTACACGATCTTGCATGTGATGAAGGAAGTAATGATGAAAAAATTATATCTAATGATTATGATTATTCTTATAAACGATCTTCTGATCTATGGTGACGACGACAGCGCGGCATTTGTTGGACGTGGCTTTGCAGCAACACCACCTCTTTTTGAAAGCGTTTTTGTCCTTGGTTTTTATGTTGTATCTGAAGTTTCCTAGCTCCATGACTGGTTTCCCGGCCTTGTATACCTAAATATAGGGACTGGAAGAAAAGTTGAAGCATACAATTTTAAAGTAGTAGACCTGGATGTCTTTAAACTAAAAGGAGAGTTTATTAAAATCATTTAAATATTACGAAATTTGTTTATTTCTCTTAAACATTGCGGATGTACTCAAATTATTCTCAGTCATGACGAACATTATGTTTGTGGAAGATCAAAAAGAGTATGCTGCTAAAAAAAACAATAAAGTGAAGCAGATCACATTTAGAATACCTAATAATTTCAAATATATAATTCGTTAGTGAGCTAAAGTTAATAATAATAAATCCCTAGACAAACAAATCAACTGTATGGCCCCAACGTAGCCGTAAACGGAGCTTGTGTTATGGATGACCACAGAGCAAACTGGGAAGGAGCTATAAATATACATATATAAATACAAACAACCATGACCCGAACACAAACACCTGTGTTCATCACACAAATAAATGCCCCGACCAGGACTTAAACCTGGGACCTCCGGCGTATGAGATAGTGCTAATACCCACTACACCACTCGGCCGTTACTTCAGGCTTCTCTGTTCAGCACTCACGTGAACGAGTTTTTAATGGGTTCATGTTATAACTTACAATAATTTTGGGTTCGTAGAGATTAAAACTTAAAGTTTTTTATAAATTTGAATATGATAAATGATAAAAAAGTAATTCTAGTGATTATGGTTGTCCTTCGTGTAAAGGATCTTGTCATCTAAAGTAAATACGACAGCCCGGCATTTGCTGGAAGTGGTCCTGCAGCAATGCCACCTTTTTTTGATAGCGTTTGTGTCTCTTGGTTTTGAGTTGAATCGGTAGATTCCCAGCTCCATGCATGGTACCCCTGCCTTAGTAAACCCAAATTTAGGGACTGAAACAAAGATAAACACTTAAACTGTTTAGTAAACGAGAATATTCCTTAAGAAGTCTTTTTAGATATGGACGTTTCAAAATAAAATAGAAATTACGAAAATCACTTTGGTTTCACGAAATCTAGTAATTTTAATAGCGGGTAACATTATGAACATAAATTTTACAAATTTTTTATAAAAATAATGTTTGTGAAAGATTAAGAACCTAGAGGCGTATTTTGCAACCAAATGGCATAGAAGAGAGTCAATAAGCACCGCTTGTCTTAAGGAGATGAGATTTTAAATAACTTGTCAAAGAGTTGTCAAACATGAAATTACCAACAAAATGAAGTCTTGGATGTTTTCCATTCAGGACGCTTGTGTAAATGTTTATATTGTTGTTGAGAGTTACATATTTTTAGTAATAGAATTTGTGCTCACGTTTTGAACTTTTAAATTCAAAATGAACTTCAACTGAACAGTTAAGAAAAATACACACAAATGAATTTTCCTTCGTATAAAGAATGCTCTCATAGGAGTGTAGACGACCGCCCTGCATCTGTGAGATGTGGCTTGGCAGCATTGCCATCTCTTTTGATAGATAACACCCCTCAAGTTATTTTGTATCCGTAGTTTCCCGTCCCTAAGACTGGTTTTCCGGACTTACGTCATTTACACGATCTTGCATGTGATGAAGGAAGTAATGATGAAAAAAGTATATCTAATGATTATGATTATTCTTGTAAACGATCTTCTGATCTATGGTGACGACGACAGCGCGGCATTTGTTGCACATGGCTTTGCAGCAACACCACCTCTTTTGTAAAGAGTTTTTGTCCTTCGTTTTTATGATGTATCTGAAGTTTCCTAGCTCCATGGCTGGTTTCCCGGCCTTCGTATACTTAAATATAGGGACTGGAAGAAAAGTTGAAGCATACAATTTTTAAGTAGTAGACCTGGATGTCTTTAA